>CM053591.1:114551384-114574134 GCA_028646515.1 Pseudochirops corinnae | reverse complement strand
ACAGCCAAACAATGTCTAAGAAAGCTATAAATAGTAAAATCTGTACCCCACAGTATCTATACATAAATTTCCAAAGTTTAGGGAAAAAACAAAGAGAATTAGAAGTCCTAATGTAGGAGACCAAATTTGACCTAATGGGTATTACTGAGTCATGGTAAGATGAAATCTATGAATGAACTATGGCTTTGAATGTTTATTCCTTATTGAAAAAAAAAAAAAAGCCAGAGAGGCAAAAAGCACCTGACAAAGCACTGTATGTTAAGAAGGTATATTCAGGCAAAGAAATGCAAGAACCAAAGGAGGAAAGCATGAAGGAAAATAATTAGGTAAAAGTTAAAGAAGGGTTAAAGAGAAATGATAATTTTGGCATACAACAGACTGCCTAGACAGAAAGAAAAAAGCACAGTACCTGGGACAGAGTGTAAGGTGTTTAATAAATATTTATTAAATGAATAAATGAAGAATTTGTGAAATATCATTTTCCTAGCATTTTTCTGTCCTCCAATTCTTATAACATTTTACTCTCTTGCATATCCTCTATGATCCATAATCACTGGCCTGCCTGTTATCTCTCACATATAGCACTCCATTATCGAACACCATGCCTTTTCCCCAGCTGCCTCCCACCCTCCTACATGAAGCCCAGAATCTTCTTTCTATTCTCCATAATCTGAATTTCTTGGTTTTCTTCTAGATTAATAAAAAACCTCACATTATGGAAGGAACCCTTTGCTGATCTTTCTCTTCCTATTCCATCCTCATTTCTGTTGTCTTCCCTCTAAGACAGTGGTTCTCAACCTTCCTAATGCCGCAACTCTTTGATACAGTTCCTCATGTTGTGGTAACCCCCAACCATAAAATTATTTTCGTTGCTACTTCATAACTGTAATTTTGCTACTGTCATGAATCGTAATGAAAATATCTGATATGCAGGATGTATTTTCATTGTTACAAATTGAACATAACCCACAGGTTGAGAACCGCTGCTCTAAGATGATCTTCCACTTTCAATGTTTATATATTTTGGATTATATTCCCTTTTAGAAGTTAAGCTCCTCAAGGTTAGAGATCATTCTCCCCACTTGAATGCCACCCCCACCCCTTTTTGTATTTAATACATGTTTATTAACTGGCTAACACTAGCTATATTGGAAATAGTGCATCAACTGTAGAAATATATCGTTAATGAGATGTTAAGTAGTTCTACAGCAAATGGTGAGAAATTAACTCATTTTAAATGGTGATGATATGCAGATAGATACCAAAAGACAATAACTACAAAATGTGTGATGTTATATAATAGAACTTGTTAATATTTGAAGTAGAGAACACTTTTTAAAAAGGAGAGACATAAGAAATCTTTACTTATGCCACATGAATATTGATCAATTATCTAATATTTAGCATGTCTCCTTAACAGTTTTTAGATGTTTTAAGTTAAATTGACAACTTTAAATATTTCAAAGAAATACATTAACCTTATAGAGTATGCATAAATGTTATCTGAGATCCTTGAACATACTCAATCAGCTAAGTTTCACTAGTATATGCAATGAATAATGGAGAACTCTATTATTACTACAAATCATTGGTTACATTTTATGGAGGTTCAATTGTTGTTACTTTCATATTACTTTTAAAATGTCATTATAAAAATTAATCACACAATGACATAGATGAATTTATAGATCTTTGTGACCAAGAGAGCTTGATTAATGTTCCACCTTAAAAACTGTATGCAAGATAGAGTGAAGAGGTACATCTACACAGACAGCCTATTAAAATCCATTTTTGAATTTTTTTTCTAGGATACCATGTGTCTTTTAATTGAGAATATAGGCAAATGCAACCATATGTATTCCATTTTGGCATCGTGGTGTTATAATAACATGAACTTCAAATATTTGATAAAAGAATATGATGTTAAATGATCTAACTGCCATCAGAATAAAAAAAAAAAAGAGGGAAACGTGTGGACACAGTGATAGTGACTTCCCACTGCCTGATCCTTTATGGATGAGCCTGTTCTATTGCAGACTGATTACTCTGTCATTCACTGAAGCCTATCTTGTCTGGTGCTGTCATGCATGGTCTTTGACATTAACAATAAGATTAGCACCAGCACTGACTGTCACAACTCTAGCCAGAGCCTAGAAAGATACCAGACAGCTCACTTTGATACAATTAAATTTAAAAGAGAGACCTTTAAATCTGTGCCTCCAGGCAAGGATTCTACCCTAGACTCAGGGTAGAAATTTGCTGAATTCTGACTGCACTATGCAGCATGAGTGTCATGTTGTAAAAACTATGGAATAAATCACTGAAATATACAGTCTCTGTCCCTATATCATGTGTTGAAGCTTGATTTTTCCCTCCATGCTTGGGAATGTGTTTCACAGACTTACTTGGGACTCACAATGAGAATCTCTTGTTGGCAATCAGTAGCCACTCTTAGAGGCCCACACCTGACTTTTCTATGTTTCTCTATCACAGTTTCAAAGCCATATCAAAACATTTCATAGAAGACTCTCCCAAGGGTTGTTCCTGCCAGAGCTTTGCATAGAAGTAGATTCTGGTCCCAGCTCACTTCTAAAACGATACTGATGTGCTTTAGGTAGCATGTGTGCAAAGGAAACATGCCTAAGGTCCTTTAGTGAGTTCTGTGATGGACAAACATCACTTGCACCACTCACTCAGGAGCAAAAATAAATACCCTTCAAAACTGACTCATATACTTGAGGCCATGGCTGCTCTAGACGGATGCTGAAGAGCTGAAGTATACTTGAGTTATTAATTTAAGACATTTTAGTACTAAACTCTGTTAATCAATTAATCAACTAGTATTTTTTAAGTGCCTCCTGTGTTTCAGACACTATGCTCATTGCTGGAGATACAAATACAAAAAACCAAACAAACAGTTCCCGACTTTAAGGACATTGCTGTCTATCAAGAGAGACAAAATGTGTATAAGTTTGTGTGTGTGTGTATGTGTGTATATATGTACATACATACATATAGGTGTGTGTATGTATGCATGTGTGTACATATATTTTTATATATATATATTTATATATATATACACACATTTAATATATATACAAATATATAGAAAATAAGTAGAGACAATAGTCCAAAGATATAATGCCTTGAATATGTTACCTACTAAGCAGGCTGTGGTGGTATATTCAGATGGATGCTTGGGAGCCTTATGACAGAGTTCAGGAAAAGCTTAAAATTTTTAGAAGATTTGAGATTGAAAAAAAGGATTAATAAACTAAGAAATCAGGCAATTCAGGGTGGTTGAAAATGTGGCTATGTATTCAGAAAAAAGGAGGAGTAGGTAAATTTAGGGAAATTTTTTGAGCAGAATAGAACAAAATATCAAGATTAATTTGACTGTGCCCCTAGATCCAGTTTGATCCTGATCGATGGAGGGAGAATACAAACAGCAAAAGGTCACAGGAGAAGCTGAGAGTTATAGTACTTTCTGGAGCTGGGTGTAGGAATAAGCAAATAAGAAAGAAGAGCAATGACACTCAGTTTGAAAAGATAAAGCAGCATATTCCTGGGGGGAAAAAATCCTGTAATATGTTTCAATCCAATGGATTAGTGCAATGATATGTATCTATAACTAACCTAACCATATGCATTTTTGACTACAGATTTCTTTTTATTGCATTACTGCAGAAGGTATATCCCAAAGATAAAGAAGCAAGGTAACATCTAGGAATAATCCTTCTTACCTTTCCAGACACCCATTTTGTCTCATATTAGGAACTGGATTATGGTCTCAAAGACCATACCTAGTTAATCAAATGCTCTATAATACCACTAATAGGATAAATTGTGGGATAAGGCTAAGGAAGTGAGAAGAGGGAAAGTTTGTAAACCCCTAAATCAGTGGTTTCAAAACTTTATATATATTTGGTCCCTATTTTACACAGACACACAATTATTGCAATCATTTTCATTAATCTATATATGTATATAATTATCTCAGATAATATTTTATTCATATAAAATGAAAAATTTAGTAGATATGATAGGAAGCAGTTCTTCAATTTCATTGGTATAGGATACTAGAAGGTAAGAAAACTCCTACCAATCCAAGTCCACATTCTTTCTAGAATTCATAGTCAAACAGTTTCTGGTGGCCTAGAACACTGAGGGGGTTAAGCAACTTATCCAGGGTCATATAACCAGTTTGCATCTGGCCTGAGACTGGAATCTAGGTCTTACGGTCTTCAAAGTTGGCTCTTTACCCAATATTATTCTGCCTTTCTTAAGAATTCAGTAAAATAATAGTTGTTATAACTATACAAAAACAATTCTTATATGCAGTTTAAATAACATAAATACAAAATCTTATGGGATCATGGATTTCAAGATGGACGGGAACTTCTAGGTAATCTGGTTCAACCCACTTACTTTACAGAGGAAGAAACCAACAATATTAAATGACTTTTCTTATATTGTTAAGGATATGAACTGAGCTTCTCTGATTCCAAATCCAGTATTCTTTCCCTGGCACCACCTTGCCTCCCTAAAAGAAGGCCATGGAGAATCTCTATATCTTTGTAACAGAAAGGCTCTTAGTACCTGCACACATTCATCAGTAAGGCATGGATTGCTTGCTCATCATCCTCCACTCAGGCTAAAATGGGGTCTAGGATTTCTGATACTCCTTCCTCTCTGCCCATGCCCTCTAGGGAGGTGGGAACCCCAGAAGCAAGAAATGGCATGAAAGAAAAATAGTGGCACATAAAACAAAAAATAGATCCCTGTCTAAGCATAGATGATTTCATGCCATTCTCCAAAAGGAGGCAACCTGCAGGTTGGAAAATTCTGCCCTGAGAAATTGTGATCTTTGAAGATAAAATGCCCCTATCCTCTAGTTCTCAGGAGTGAGGAAAGTTCCTCAAGAGAAAGTAGCCATAAAATTTAGTTTTTTATAATTTTTATGCTTATGACTCACCCACATGCATGTATATGCACAGACATACATGTATATGTGTATGTACATATATGTATATACATGTAGGTGTATATATGTGTGTACATATATACCAACACATATTTCTATCTCTATCTATCTACCTATCTCTAGCCCCTAAGCTTCTATATGATTTTTTACCAAATTACTTACTGGGGCTTTCAAGCTACATGCTGTAGAGAAACTGCATGATGTTCACTCACGCCCCCATGGGGATCCATGTGTAGATTTATAGGCAAACATGGGTGGGAAAAGTTACATCTTTATTTCAATATATTTCCTTTGCAATCTTATTCATTTTGGTGCATTTAAAAACATTATTCTGAGGTGTCTATGTGTTTCATTAGATTTACTAAAAAGTCCATGGGGGGGGGGGGGGAACACCTGTCCTAGGGACATCTCACACTAGAATCCATTAATTTTTTTTCTTCAAACTCTTCCCTCCTCCAAACCCCCTTTTTTCTATCCAGGGCAGTGCCATTTTTCTAAACTCCCAATTTAATAATCTTAGCTTTATTCTATATTCCTCACGGTCCTTTGCCACACACCCAGTTATTTGTCAAATAATGTCATTTCCCCCCCTATAAAATTGTTTGCATTTGGCTTCTTTTCTTTAGTCACAAAACTACTGCTTTAGTTCAGGACCTCATAACTACTCACCTAAATTATTGGAATGGTCTCCTAATTACTTTCCCTGTCACAAATCTCTCATTGCTCCTACTCACTGCTGCCTAAGTGATGTATTACTTAAATGCAGATCCATGCCAATACCTTACTCAGGTAAATTCCAATGCCTCCCCATTGCTTCTAAGGGGAAAAAAAAATGAACTCCATTGTTTAGATTTAGAATTCATAATAACCTTGCTCCGATTTATCTTTCTAGTTTTACTAGACATTAGTACCCCTATTGCACTCTGCAATCCCCATACCCGCCTCCAAAAAGCAAAACAAAACACAAAACAACCAAAAAAGCCACCACCAAAAAACCCCCCCAAAACAACAAACTAGAATTTTCTCAGTTGCTTATACAGGACACACACCATTTCCCACTCTCTGTGTCTCTGTATAGGTTATCCCCCGTGCCTAGAAGATTCCCTTTCACCTTCTCATAAAATCCTCACCTTTCTTCAAGATGCATCTCAAACTCTCCCTCCCACAGGAAATTTTCCTGATACCCCCAACTGCCAGCATCCTCCCTCTTAAACTACCTTATATTTGGCTACTTTATTCTGTATAAAAGTTATATTTATGCTTATTGTCTCCCCATTAGGATGTAAGTTCCTTTAAAGAAGGAATGGTTTCATTTGTCAGAGCCTAGTCCAGTGCTCGGCATAGGAGATACTTAAAAACTTGCTGCTTTATTGACTTGGTGGCCGACATTGGAATGCCTATTTTTTTTTCTCTCCATCTGGCTTCCCCCAATAAATAAAACCTTCTCACCCACATACATTTGGGAAACATTGCTATACAGGTTTTTGCAAATATAACTGCTGACCAAGATTTCAGAATTGCATTCATAATTCCTGTTCCTTTCATTTTGAATATAGTTTTGTTTTGGTAAAGTCATGCCAAAGTCCAAGGATTTAGGTCATATTGATTTTAGGTTGATGCAGTTCCTGAAATTTTAATGACATATTGAAGCCGAAAAATATAGTAGGCCAATGTGAAATGTTAGTTATTTTCATTCTTGAAACTGATTAATATTAATTCAGACCATCACTACTCTGCCAGTAATCTGGACCCTGGTTGTTTTCTAATTCATTTGGTGCTCATTACACACTTAAAACTTTTGCCAACTATACTAGAGCTATCCTAACCCAGCATCTTGCCATTGCTCACACAGAAGAAGTGATATTTCAAACAATCCTCCATCTGCTATGCTACTAGGGTTCTGTAACATAATTTACTTTCTCAACATTTTCCTGAGGCAAAGAATAATGTAGGGGAAAAAATTGAAAACAGGGTGATAGGTTAATTGCAAGTGTAGTAGAAATAATAGTATAAATGATAACTAAAAATGTTCCATGAGACGGATTTTTCACCCCTTGTTATTGTGGAAAGTATATCCCAAAGACAAAGAAGAAAGGTAGCTTCAAGAACAGCCCTTCTCCCCCTTCTATTACACACATAACGTCTCACATTAGCATCTGTATTAGGGTCCCAAAGACCATGTGTAGAGAAAAAATGCAGTGTGTTTTTAGAGACTTTTATTGCTTCGTTAGCAAAATCCCTGGAAGTATGAATGGATAAGACTGGCCCATGACCACACTATAAATGTACATCCAGGAATACACACACACACACACACACACACACACACACACACACACACACACACGCAATTTCCTTCTTAATGTCACCACCTGATAAGTATGCTAAAGTGCATATATTCAAATATTTTTGGACTCCTTATCCTATGCTTGGTTTATTCATCTATATGGCATCTCATTGATTGCATACTTTTTCCTTTTCCAATATTTTGAAATTTCTCATTATCAAAGACATATTAATTTTACATTTGTTTCACTCTTTAAATAGTAAAAACTAATTACATGTGAACTCTAACTGAACATTATAAAATGTTCTGGGAAACTAAGATAATTATATTTTGTGGTATATTTAAATACCATCTATAGGCTTTCAAATCCCTCATGTGATGATGTCTCAATTAGCAGCTGATAACCCACTAATGAAGACATCATTTGTCACTGGGAACCTATACTTCTTTGTGTAAGAAAGAATGGCTTTTGAGGCGGCTAGGTGGTGCAGTGAACAGAGCACTCACCCTAGAGTCAAGAGGACCCGAGTTCAAATTCAGCCTCAGATACTCAACACACCAACTAGCTGTGTGACCTTGTCAAGTCACTTAACCTCAACTGCCCTTCCTTCCCCCCTCAAAATTAAAAAAAAAAAAAAGAATGGCTTTCAAAGAAAGAAAGGGAAAGCTTAAAATGTGTTAAACAAACAATTTGGGGAATTAAATGCTCAAGCTTCAGTTGAATGAAGTGGATGTCTCTGCCTTCAGAAAAGGAAATGCAATGGTCTATAAAAATTAAACATTAATGCACATGTACAAAAATATTTATAGCAGCTCTTTTTGTGGTAGCCAAGAATTGGAAGTGAAAAGGGATGCCCATAAATCAGGGAGTGGCTAAACATGTTGTGATATGTGAATATAAAGGAATACTACTGTCCTATAAGAAATGATGAACAGGCAGACATCAGAGAAACCTGGAAAGACTTATATGAACTGATGCTCAGTGAAGAGAGCAGAACCAGGAGAACCCTACACACGATAATAGCCACAGGATACAAGGACTGATTTTGATAGACTTAGCGCTTCTAAGTAATGTGAAGACCTAAAACAATTCCAAAGAACATATGATGGAAAATGCCAGTTACATCTGGAGAAAGAACTGGAGTCAGAATGCAGAACAAAGCAGACTATTTTCTTTTTTGTTTTGTTTTACTTTTTTTCTTTCTCATGGTTTTTGCCATTTGTTATAATTCTCCTATGGAACATGACTAATGTGAAAATGTGTTTGATAGCAATGTATAGAGTCCATATCAGATTGCAAGCCATCTTGGGGAGGGAGGAAGGAGAGGGGAGAAAAAATGTAAAACTTATGGAAGTGATTCTTGAAAACTATAAATAATTTAATAAAAATTAAACATTAAACATCTATCAATAGGAATAATTACATAGGATGGTCCAATGGGACAAATGTAATGCAGAATATTATACAAAATAGATAAGAAGAATCTAAGTTATTAATAGAAAAAATATTTCCTAACGAAAAAAGTGGTATTAGACCAATGATAATTACCTAAAATTATATAAGTGGAACATTACCTAGTTACTTTCAAAGTAGCATAGAAAATTAGTTAACACATTTACCTAAAATAAAATCTTTACCATTAATATAATCATCAGTACTTAGTTGAGGTTGCAATGCATTTAAAGTGTCATAATCACATTGAAAAAAATATTCAATATAAGATCAAAGTCCACAAGCCTCAATATATGTCATCTGTTAAAAATTCCTAATCACTATTCAAATTTAAAGTTTTATAAATGTTTTTTGATTTTATACTGTATTCATTCACCCTTCAGATTCTTCTGAGATTGAACCAAGAAATGCAGGGATACCCATCAATTGGGGGATGGCTGACCAAGTTGTGATATATGATTGTGATGGAATACTGTTATCTTATAAGAAATTATGAGGTCATTGATTTTAGAGAAAAGAAACACATGGACAGACTTGCACAAAATAATGAAGACTGAAATGAACAGAATCAAGAGAATGTTGTATACAGTAACAGCAATATTGTTCTAAGAACAATTTTGACTGTTATAAATACCCAAATTAACAACAAAGGACCTTTGAAAGAAGATGCTGTCTGCATTCAGAAAAATAACTGATAAAAAGAAGTATTAATTTAATGATTTTACATATCTCTACATATTTGTTTCTAAAGGTAACCATCTCTAGGAGGGTGGGAAAGGAATTTAAAAAGGAAAAAAAAGGTCATATGAAAACTTTATTATATATTTAAAAGGAATAGTAAGTTGTACATAATAAACTTATGGTTTCAAATGCAATCATCTTTTTTTATTCCTACTATGTTATTGATATGCTTATTTTATTTTATGTATTAAAAAAAATCTAAAAGAAATAGAAAAGATGTGGGCTACATGAACATATGACTCAGTGAACTTGGAAAAACCTGAATGGTTTAACTCACAGTATTATCATTAATCATTCAATTAGAAGGAGGTATTCACTGAGGTGAGCCTTAAAAACTTATAGTTGGCTATCTACTGCTTAAAAGTTTTATTGGTGAATTGGATAAATCTTAGATTATTTGCTTATCAAATTTACAGATACTGCAAAGATAGAAAACACAATATTCTGAAATATGGAGCTGTGACTCAAAAAGTATCCTAATATGCATTAGAGCAATTGTAATAAGATTAATTTTAGTAGAAATAAATGTAAAGTTACAAATGAGTTAAATATCAAATTCACAAGTAAAGTATGAGGGAGAAATGGTAGACAGCTGAAAAGGATCTAAAATTTTACAGAAATATAGATCAAGATGAGTCAACAGACTTATAGCAGCACGGATTATTAATGTTTTTCAGATTACATTTAGAAAGATATCATTTGGTCTGCACCATAGATTTGATTTCAAAGAGTTAAACAGAAGTAGGGTTGAGGACAAGGAGGTAATAATATTGAAGTGGCCGGGAACTAGTTAAGTAGCATCGACTCAAGATAGGAGTCAAGAACCTGGCCCAGGAAACAGTTAAGTGATACTTTGTGAAATTAGAAATCAGCCAAGTAAAAGCTTTATGAACTTGAGATGAACTTAAAAATCAGTGAACC
Source organism: Pseudochirops corinnae (assembly GCA_028646515.1). Classification (NCBI taxonomy): domain Eukaryota; kingdom Metazoa; phylum Chordata; class Mammalia; order Diprotodontia; family Pseudocheiridae; genus Pseudochirops; species Pseudochirops corinnae. The sequence continues at coordinate 114,563,748 of CM053591.1, read as the reverse complement.
AGCCTGTGAACTGGCTTGGGGTATGGGAACAGGCCTGGGGTAATTTGCCTTTTTCTTCATTTTTCTTCTGCTACATGCCCAGCTCGTCATGTCCCTCTGCCCCTCTCCCTATCCATCAACTCCTGCCTGCACATGTAATCACACTCCCCTTGCCTTGGTAATAGATTGCTCTCACCTGCATAATAATTAGCTTAGTGACAAATTATGTTAGTTAGCAAAACAATGAAGTTGTGCTGTTTATAAGATTCTGCAATCCTGAGCTGTGCTGCTGCTTCCCCTTCAATTGGCGTGGAGACAGTCCCAGCTGGTAAATTAAAGCTCCTGAAACTTTTTATTTGGACTCTGTGGTCACTCTGTTCAGACCTGTCATTTCAATATTGCCCACATCAGACCATATTTATGAGCTTTATGTCTCAGTTTGAGAGCCATACTTTAGGAAAAGCATTGATAAGGTAACAAGAGTCCCAAAGATGGCCAAAAGCATTATGAAAAGGTTCAAGATCATGTCAGAAGAGGTATAGAGCTATTCTGTAGTACCTAAAATTCTTGTAGTAAAGGGATTGTGCTTCTGCTGCTTGGTTCAATATAGAAAAAGTAGGAACAATGTGTGGAAGCTGGAGAGTGTTATACTTGGGCATGACGTCAGGAAAAAAGCTTCTTAATAGAGCTTTCCCAAAATGTGATAGGCTACCTCATGAGGTGTAATAAGCTCTCTGGAAAACACTAGATGGCCAATTGTCAGGTACACTGTAGAAGGAAGTCTTGTTCAGGCATGATTAGGATTATATGACCTCTGAGTTCTTTTTCAACTCTGAGATACTTTTATTTTTGTGACATTTATATAATTAAACTATAATATAAATTAAATAAGTGGAACAGAATGTACAAACAAAAGGTTGTGAAAGTTCTGAGTAGGTAAAAATATGGTCTCTCAAACATGCCCTGTTCTTTCTAAAATCCTTTATCTGATATAAAGCCTAGCTATGTCTTTAAGGGGAAGGTTGTGGGGCAGAATGGTTCACCTGTGTCTAGCCTCACTTATGGACTGTTTACCAGATGTACTTTTAAATTTTGAGGGCTAGAGAGTGACCCTCTACTCTGCCCCTTCTAAACAAAAGCTCTTTTACAACTGAGATATGTAAGGAGGAGGCAAACATTAAAAAAAGAATTATCATTAAGTAGGTCACCAAATTACGGCACAAATTAACTCCAAGCTTTCACTAGTCATTTTCCAAATTCTAATACATTCTCTATGGGTGCAGTAAACAGACTAACATCTATCCAAGGCTATTGTTCAGTACTTCCTATATAAGTTCCTAACATTTTTTGGTGTATCCAAGCAGACATGGGGTGTACTGAGAAAAGGCTTCCATTACAAATTCCAATACTTTGGTATTAGAATAATAAATTGCCTAACCTTTCAGCCTTTGTGTCTAGCCTGATTCTGTGCCTGAGATACAGGTACTCAAATCAATCTAGAGAAGTAAGTATTGATGATAAACTTTTCCTTTGAATTCTTATAACAAATAGTTGTAATGTTAATGGGATTTGAAGACCTTCCATGCCTTTGACTGGCAAGTAGATAGGTACTTAGCACTTAGTTTCAAGTTAATTATATCGAGTCTCTGTTAAAGAAACAAAAGATATGAACCCCTTTTGCTGATATAACAGGAAGGGGAGGAACAGGGAGAAGCTAATACCATTGATAAAGAAGAGCACAAGCTGAACAGTCAGAACTTCTTGCGGAACTTCTTGAAGAATTTCTTGGAGCAGGCTGTGTGGAGGCTTGAGAAAGGGATTTTGATTTTGAGAATGGAGTTTCTATTGAGACTTTTCTTCTGGGAACTTCTGCTGAGAGCTTCTGAGAACAAGGCTGAGGAGCTACTGGGAATGAGAAAGGAGGATCCCTGCTTGAGAGAACCTGTTCTGGCTTGAGAATTTGGGTGTTCACTGCATTAGCCATATGTACCAACTTAATGGTTACTGTAATTATTTTGGCTTTCAGGTTCTGGGACTCAATTTTCTGGTATTTGAATAAAGGCTTTGGTTCTATCCTCCATGTGGAGAGCCTGTTACATTTTGTGATTCGCAACCATACCAGAATATTCATAATTACCATGGGTGTTATGAATTTTTCATTATTGTTAAAATACTGTATCCTGATGACTGGGCATAACTATTTTCCTTGAAGAGAAAACAAGAATCTGCTGTTACCACAGCAACTTTAATACAGTAAAGTTTGTCTAAGGTCTAGAAAGCAATAATAGCATAAAAATTTTTTTAAAATGTTGAGCTACTGTAATGATAATGGTATTTGAGGATCTTCCATGCTCCTTGAACTTGCTGACGCAGCAGAGAAAGCCATACTTTAGGTATTTAAATAAATGTTCTAGCTATATTTCCCATGTAGAGAGCCTATTACATTTTGTGATTAATAACCATATCAGCATACTTATAGTTACTGTAGGCATTATGAATACTGCATTGTTGATACAGACGCTAATCCATCACTGGTGGAATTGTGAACTGATCTAATCATCTTGTAGAGCACATCTGAAATTATGACCAAAAAGTTATTAACCTACCTCTAACCTTTGACCCTGCAATACCACTACTTGGTCTATTTCCAAAGATGATTAGCGAAAAAGGATTAGGATAAAAAAAAGTTCTAAAATGTTTATAGCAGTTCTCTTTGTGGTTGATAAAGAACTGGAAATTGCAGGGAAATACCTGAACAAACTGACGTATATGATTGTGACAGAAAACTACTATGCTGTAAGAAATTATGAGCTCATTGGTTTTAGAAAAAAAACAAGTCTAGACTTGCACAAAGTAATGAAGAGTGAAATGAGAAGAACCAAGAGAATGTTGTATACAGTGACAGAAATAATTGCTTTAAGAACAACTTTGAGCAAATAAGTTATTTTGACTGTTACAAAGATTATAAAGGACATATGAAGAAAGACACCATCTGCATCCAGAGAAAGAACTGATAAGTAGAAGTATGCATACAACTGTACATATATTTGTGTCTAATGATAGCTACCTCTAGGGCAGGGGGGGAGAGAGGAAAGAAAAAAAAATACGTGATATTTTTGTGGTATATTTGATAGGAATAGCAAGTTATATATATATAGTAGAACTGCAGTTTCATGTGCAATCGCCTTTTTTTTATTGTGCTATATTATAAAAATACTTGTTTTATTCCATAAATTAAAAAAAAATTATATATATATATATATATATATATATATATACACACCCAAAACAATGGCATTGAGTCCTAAGCCAGGCATATCAACAACACTCGTGTATCATTAATGACCATTAATTCAATTAACAAATGTCTGTATGACAAGAGAATCAATTTTTCAGATCCCACAAAGTATGATACCACAAGGACAGGGGGAATTTAAGCATAAATAGTCATTTTGTACCTCCTATTTCCTTTTTAATTCGCCTCTATCTCCAGGCACCATACATTCTGGAACCTGTGACCAATTAACGTACTCCTGGAAGCATCCATTAATAGCAAAGTTGATTTGTGCTACAATCTAAATTATAGCACATATAATGGTACTGTCAAAGTCCTGTCTTTTCTCACTCACTACTGATGGGACAGCACTTAGGCAAAGTTCTACTTTGTAAGAGAAGTTTCTGAAAAGGGAAAATGTCCTACAAGCCTATTTTTGTTCTTCCAAAATGATCATATAAATGCACTGTTCTAAACAAACAAATAAATGAATAAATAAAATGATGTGTATTTGTTTGCTGTATGCATGTGAATGTGCCTTTCGAGAAGAGTGTGAAATATTCAGACTCTGTAAGTATTAACCTGCTGTCTGAAGAGTAAAATAATGAGGGCAGGGAATGGAATGGGAGAACAACATAGATCAAGACATGCTGAGTTCTTTTGAAATGTGCAATTCCAAGGCTTTAGTGTACTTCACTTTGCAAAACTACTAATTCTGCCATTTGGAGACTTTCTGACCAATAAATCTTAAACATTGATGTGACATTAAAACATGACAGCACATAACACATCTGTCCTTTATAACAAAGCCATAACAGGATCATAAATAAAGAGATGCCAAGACTCAAAGTCTGTATAGTCCTTTCTATTACCACCTCCAGTTCCCAACACATGTTATACCAATTTTCTGTTTCCCACTTTTCCCATTCATCTAAAATGATTATAGAGCTCTTAAATATGGGGTGGGGAGAGTAATGATACATAATACTGGGTAATTAACATTTCTCAGAGGCAAATGATCCTTCTTTTTACTTGTTCTACTAGCTTGTCCAAAACAAGAAAAAATATTATTTATCCCTCTTCTATTTAAAAATTTGACAGTTTAAATATTCTTTATCAACTGAATGATGGTTGTCAGTCTGTATCAATCCAGTGCATGGTCTCTTTCACATATCACAGCTGGGCCTCAGCACATGCTACAAGGGAATACTATTTGCTAATAATTGAAATCAACTGTTTTACTTGGAAAATCTATATGCAGGGACAACATAGTACTGTTTTCTCCTATAAATTTTACAATTTCCAGAACTCTAGCTACCCACAATGTGTAGTGGCATAGTCACAGTTGGAACGTTTGGCAACCAGGAAATGCCTACGTATCACGTGGGCCTCATGGCCTACAACTGAGGTACCTGAATGACATGGATATTGATGACATTCTTTCATTACAAATAGCACAGGGTAATAGGGATTAAACATTGCAGTGCAGTTGAGGGTCAAGGCTTAACCAGTCACTGGGAAAGAATCAGGAGTCAGTGCATAGCATATACTTGGCATGGCACAAAATAATTCAAAGCCTAGAAACTGCAGCAGCCTGTCAAGTACTTCATATATACCTCCCTAGCTAAGGTTCATCTGGTCCCTCAGACCAACAGAACGATGCAAAAAATCACGCTACAAAAATATGTAACATAATCAAGGGTTTTGCCTTGGTATCTTATATTCAGGATCATTGCCAGGGAGGGAATGTACTAGGTTTCATAGATCACATTATTCAATTCTGTTATGTAGTCATATTCTGGGCAGATAAATAGGTTCAACAAATGGCCATTACCTGATCTTCTAGGGGTCTTTCTCATTTTTTGTAGGTATGATGACAATTTCAGTATAGCACACTTACCACACAACAGTTCATCCTACCCAACTTGTCTTTTTTTCTAATTATGTATTTCTTTGATAAGATCCTTTATTTTGGCTTTTCTTCACTGTTGTTTATTATTTGTTGAAGCCTTTTCTGCATCCATCCTGCATCTTCCCACTGCCTTGTGAGAGATCTTCAATTTTAATTCTTCGGAGATTATAGTGTATTATTGGAGGGAATGTCTACATAATAATAACAGTAATTATTTTGTTTTTTTTTCCTAGCCATGTCCAACTCTTTGTGTCCTATTTTAGGATTTTCTTGACAGAGATACTGGAGTTATTTGCCATTTCTATCTCCAGGTCATTTTACACATGAGAAAACTGATAAAAATTGATTAAGTAACTTGCCTAGGGTCACACAATTAGTGTCTGAGATCTCAGGAAAATGAGTCTTTCTGACCCTAGGCCTGGCACTCTGTCTGGTGCACGACTTGGCTGCCAAATAACAATAATAATAGCTAGCATTTATGTAAAGTTTTAAGATTTTCAAAATGCATAGGAAATATGACCTAATTTTAACTTCACAATAACTCTGGGACACAGGTGCTAGTATTACTCCCATTGTACAGATTAGGCAATTTAGGTAGACAGAGGTTGTCTTGTGCAGATTTGTGCAGGGTCACAGAGCTGGTAAGTGTATGAGGCAGGATTTGAACTCAGGTCTTTCTCACTCCAAGTCCAGAGCTCCATCTACTGTGCAATTTAGCTGCCTCATCCAAACTCAGACACTAACTGTGTGACCTGTTTGCCTCAGTTTCCTCATCTCTAAAATGAGCTGAAGGAAGTGGCAAAACACTCCAGCCTCTTTGCCAAGAAAACCTCAAATGGGGTCACAAAGAGTCAGATACTATTGAAAGAAATGAATGACAACATTTCGATATGAACGATGGCTGGGATAAAAGATAAATTTAGATGTAGGAAACAAAATGAGCAAAGATGTATAGGTAAGGTGTTACTGCCTCAAAGCAGGTGCCGAGTCTCAAGAGGGTAAAATGGGGCCTCTGGCCTTGAGGCGCCCGGGAGTGTGTTCTGCAGTCTCTTATCTGGGTACAGAGCACTCCCCATGATAAGATGGCTTGTATTGAGCATGTGCCATCCAACAGGACATGTCTCCTCTCTGATAGGACGAGGCTTGTTGCTGGTGCACGTGATAACTAACCCTATAAAAGGCTAAGGTCTGAGACAGGGGAGGAGGAAGGAAGAAGAGAGAGAACAGAACAAGATATAATCTGCTACAATAAAGACTTGCTGTGTGAAGTGATCCGGAGTCTGTGTGGGTGCTCTGTCTCGGGTGTGACGCAGTAACTGTGGGCAGTGACTGCGGCCAGAGATGTCCAAAGACCTGGTAAGGTAAGCAAGGTGGTCCGGTTGCTGCAGGGAGGCAGCACCGAGTGGTCTCGGAGTGCTGCAGGTAGGTAAGTAAGGTAAGACATTGAGGTGGTGAAATATCAGCTATGTGCAAGGAATAGTGAGTAGTATAATATGATCAGTGTGTGGAGTATAGGCAGTAGAACAGGTTGACCCAAGTATGCAAAGAGAGGATAGAACCTGAATAAACATGCCAAGGACTTTCAAGTTCACTAGTTATATACATAATGAGATATTACTGATTAACAAATTTATTGATGTCCTTATTTAGCTACATGATTTTGTCTCTTGAATGTGGCTGTTGACTAAGTATAGACTTCTGTTTGCTCTCCATTGTAGATTAGCACTTGTCATTTCCTACAATCGAGAATATATCTCAACATGCACCAAGCATGCTCTAGCCCTTCATAGACTCTTCCCACATATGTAAACACAAGATAGATGTATATAGCCTGATTCACTCAGCATTTGCCATTGCACACGACCTATGGCCTCACGTTAAGTTCCTGAGTATATTTGAGTTTCCCTTTGAAACTTCATTTTTTCCCTCAAAATAATCTTATTTGATGATTAAAATGAAGTTTTAACCAGAAGCAAACAATCCTGATTTTCCTTGCCATGGCTGGAAGTATAATGGGATTTTTCAAAACCCATTATTTATCTTTTATAAATTACTTTTATTAAAAAGGGAAGTAAATCTTACACATGGTTCACTTTTAGCCTCAGTTTAAACTATTAAATGTGAACAAATGTATTCCTGTTATATTACATTAAACCAGATGCCTTTTAAATTTTTCTTTACATTTTCATGTTTAGGCCCTATTAATTTGTAACTTCCAAATAACCCTGGATACCTTTTAAATAGATGTCAACAATGTTGGCTGTCCTCCATTTCTGTGGTACAAAAGCTGTTACCTAAGATAAATTGACCTTTTAAAAAAGTAATTACTAATGAAGACCTAGCTTGGTTTTTCTTAGTTCTTTTAAAATTCTTGGATAAATGCCATTTAGTTTCTGGGCTCAGTCATTTATTGCAATCTAATTTACAAATTTGTTGTTCCCACACCTCTAGCTACTACTTCCTACTACCATTCAAATTAAAATGTGGCAACAGCTGCATTTTCAACACGTGTAATTCCAGGTCACCTCTTGTGGGAAGGATGGTGCTTAGTTTGGGGTTTTTGTTTTTCTCTTGATGTTAGGTATTTTAGAAGAAATTATGAAATAAAGAGGAAGGGAGGGAAAATTTTAACAGCCTAAAACATTTAGGTTATATAAGCCAATCTGGGGCATATTATTGAAATATTATTGCACAATCTTCAAAACGTGCTGAAATTATTGGTTTCACTAAGCTGGAGTAAATGACTACATTCATACTACTTGGGCAAAGAGTATGATAAAATAATTAAATTATAAATGGTACGGAAATTTTGTGAACTAGTAAGTCTACTGGCGCGAGGAAGAAAAAACAATCATATGTCCCCAAAATGAATACTCACAAAGCTTCCATTAATGAATTGTATTGGTGTTATGATCTTTCTTTTACCTAGACATATTATCTAATTTGCAACTATCGAGCCCCCATGTATTTTTTTGTTTGGCTCCTTGTTATCTGTTTTGTGTCATTTCATTTTTCAAAAACTTACTTCTATGCCTAACCATTTCAGATCTCAAACTATATTATAAAGCAATAATCATGAAAACAATCTGAAAATGGCTAAGAAATAGAGCAGTGAATCAGTGGAACAGGCTAAGTACATAACATATTGCAGTAAATGACCATAGTTATATAGTATTTGATAAACTCAAAGTTCCAAACTTTTGGAACACTTAACTCATTGTTTGACAAAAATTACTAGGAAAACTGGAAAACAATATTGCAGAAACTTCTTATAGACCAATACCTCACACCACATACCAAGCCACAATGGGTACATGATTTGTATATAAAGAGTGATACAATAAGCAAATTAGGAGAGCATGGAATAGTTTATCTGTTAGATCAATGGAAAAGGGAAGGATTTAGAATGAAACAGATATAGAAAGTGTAAGAAAATGTAAAATGGATCATTTTGATTATATAAAACTAAAAGTTTTTTCACAAAAAAAACCAATGCAACCAGAATTAGATGGAAAACTGAGGAAAATGTACAACAGATATCTCAAATAAAAATTTCATTTCGGAAATATGTCGAGAACTGAGTCAAATTTTTGGGAATATGGGTCATTCCCCAATTGATAAATGGGAAAGGTTATGAACAGGCAGTTTTCATACAAAGTAATAAAAGCTATCAATAATCATATAAAAAATTGCTCTAAATCACCGATTAAAAAATGTCAAGTAAAAGAAGTCTGAGGTACTGCCCCTCCTCTCTCAGATGTCTGCCAATTTTCCTGGTTGTGTGAAGGCAGACTTGGGATTCTGGTATTGATTCTTGCTGGCTCCAACCCCCTTGGCTTCAGGATCTCCTGCTCATATACCTCCCATCCTGCACTTGTGCCCTTCAGCCTCAGCGCAGTCCTAACCACAATTTTCCTTCAGATTTCTCAAGCCTGAATTGTGGTTCCACTATTTCAGGATTTTACACTTTGGGTTTTTTAAGGTCATAAAAGCAGGGGTGGGGGGGAATGTGAGCCCCTAAGGTTTGTTGTACCATCTTGGATCCTGGAAGTTCTGATAGGTGATTTTTAAACATTCAGGCTGTGGGCTGATAGCCCCAGGAGTAGCTGCTGCTGCTGCCACAGGCCCTGTTCTTGTCTCTTACCCAGCTCAGACAGACCTCCAACCTGCTATGAGAGGTCTGGGAATCACCCTTGTGCTGGGTGAATCAGTTCACCTAGGCTTGCCCCAGCTCTGCTATGATTGGATCTGTGCTGGTGCAGACCACATGTTACAGGGCTCTCCCCACTTGCTCTTGCCGATGACTGCCCAAGAAGATTATTTATAGGTATACACAGACACACACAAATGTATCTATACATATGTGTGTGCATGTATATATACATATATAGATGGATAGATAGATACAGACATACACATAGATACACACACACTTCACATATCTTGGGGCGGGGGAGGAGAAGACAGAAAGAGAGAGAAACTATTTTTGTTTTGTTATTATTTAAGGCCGACCTTCAGATTAATTTCGACTTCAGTCCAAAATACTCATCACTGCAGTAAGTAGAATGTGACATCATAGGAGACATATAGTGATCTTAAATAGCAAAAAGTGTTCTAACTCAGTGATCTTGTTGGAAAATATTTTTAAAAAGTTATCAGATTGAGTGTTAAAAGAAGGAATATCTTATCTTTTATAGGTCTCTAGTCCTTCTCCTCCAAACCCCAATACCTACATCCCTTTCATAACAAAACATGAATGAGTATAAGAGTTATTTTCCAAGATGTACACCAGTAAGTTTGTCATCCACAAAATTCAAAATACATGGTTTTGAACCATAAAAAATAGTCTACTATAATAATTAGGCATGGCTATTTTGCAGCAAAAGGTATGATCTAGGAATGGACTGCATCTTGAGGACCCATTCTGAACGTTTTCATTTACAGCCCATCATATTGTCTACATTAGAATCCATGCTCTCATAACTTCCAATTCATCTTTGAATAGTACTTCTCTCCATTTCCCCTCATAGGGCACTGGAGTGTGTATGTAAATCTGGTTCTTTAAAGAGTCCAATTCTAGTATTTCCTACAATTCTCAATATCTTCTCAATATAACTGAAAATTAATCCTGTGCTGCCAATGAATAGACAAAATAATGTAGAGAAGAATAAATGTAAGCTTTTCCTAGATCTTTTTTTTCCAGTACTCCTTCATAAGCGCCATGAGAATCTATTTAAAAATCTGGTTGGTTATATGTAGATTTTCCTTTCCTTGTCTTTAGGAATTACATTTTAATAATTCATTGTATCCCTTTCCAAACTAGTGCTCTTAAAATGCTTTATCAAGTGTCCAGAATAGCTCTCTGAGTAAAATAAGACAGACTGATTACGTGGGTTTTACAAAAGAGAAAATTGAGAATCAGAAAGGTTAAATTTATTTACCAAGATTCAAGCATTTAGAGGTGGAACTCATACACTTCGTCTAGATTTTCCCCATTCTTTTTTTTTTTTTTTAATTTGTCCCAGGCTTGATGCTTAAGCCATAAGCTTTCAAAAAGGCAAGGAACTGCGTCTTCTCTTTCATTTGAAACTCTCTACAATGACTCAGAAAACTTAGTGAGGTATTTTATTCATTCACAAAAACATTAATTATTGAGGACCTACTACTTGTAAGGAAGTTTATTTAGTGATAGTGATCAAGGCCTCAAACATGAAACTCTGACCCTTTCAGGAACCCTTATTGGTGTATAGGATTTGAATGATATGGTTCAATTGAGTTATCCAGATTTATGTATGTGAGTTTTACTACCGGGAAATATTTCATTCCATTTCCAAATGGGGGGGAGGGATGGCAAACTGCTTACTTATCATTTTCCCGCAACTATTCAACACATCTTCATAAAGCACCTGTAAGACAATCAGAGTGATACAGAAAAATAAAGCAGACTCTCTGCCCTCTAGGTAATTAGGGCCTGTAGCAGGGTTGTTTGTTAGGAAAGACAGAGGGAACAACTAATTGTAACATAATAAGATACATGATTTTTCATGTTATATGCAAACTATGTGTAAAGATAAAGAACTATGCCTGTGTTCACATGCTTTGTTTCTTTAAGTATACATGCAACTAAATATTGTATTTTGTTGAAGTCTTTTGAATATTATTCCTTGGGCAGGACAATGTGAGTTTTCTGCCAGGATACCTAAATCCCTTTATGAGTACAATTTTATTTTATTTATTATTTTACATTTTCCACTAAAGTCTTACCATGGTACATCAATATGATACAAAAGTAACCTTTATTTTTCCTTTTTTTTCTTTTCTTAAATTTTATTTTAGTTTACATCATTCATTTCCATGAGATTTTGAGTTGCAAATCTTCTCCCCATTTTTAACCTACCCCCCTCAAAACAGCCATCCCCTTGTATGACCCTTCCCCCAATCTAATCTCTCCTATGTCCTCCCCCATCACTCCTCTAACTTTCCAATAGGGCAGGAAGAATCTCCCTTCCATAGTACCTGTGCATCTTAAATTCAAGTTGGATGTAGTTAATAATATTAGTAATAATAATTGTATATATGTATATATATATACATATATATTTTTAATATTTGATTATAGATCTTTAAATTCTAGATCTTTTTCTTCTTCCCTTATCAGCCACCCCCACTGGAAGAACAAACCATCAAATACAGGCTGAGCATGTGTAATTAAGCAAAACCTCTCCACAGTGGGCACATTGTTAAAGACTGATTACATGTCCCTCCTTCCTATCTGCCCCCTCCCGCCATTCCACTATTTACCCTGTCCCTGTCCCTCTACAGAAGTGTGCACTTCCATCAACCCTCCCCCCCACACGCCCCTCCCCTCCATCATCCTACCTCTCATCCCCATTCCCCCTATTGTCCTGTGTGGCAAGATGCCCAGTTTAGAATTTATGTCATTTCTTCCCTAAGCCAAGTTCAGTGAGAGTAAGGTTGACTCTTTCCCCTTTGCCTTCCTGTTCTTCCCCTCTGTTGTAACAATTATCCTTTGTCTCTTCCATGAGATGCTCAACCCCATTGTGTCTCTCCCTGTTTCCTCTCAATCTAATCCTCTCTCACCTCAGTATTTTACCTTTTAGTATATTGTTCCTTCCTATTCCATTGATCTTATGCCCTCTATGTGTTCATATATATATACATACTCAGATATGTGCTTA
>CM053591.1:114521902-114550884 GCA_028646515.1 Pseudochirops corinnae | reverse complement strand
GGGGGAGGACATAGGAGAGAGCAGATTGGGGAAGGGGTTATACAATGGGATGGCTGTTTTGAGGTGTTGGGTAGGGGAAAGATGGGGAGAAAATTTTTAACTCAAAATCTCATGGAAATGAATCATGTAAACAAGAAAATAAATAAATAAATATATTTTAAAAAAAGAAAATAAACATTGCTACTTCCAGTTCTCAGAGATGGTTCAGATCCTCTATTTCTTGTATCCCTTGAGTTCTTAAATCATACAAATTCTACCTAAGACTTTTTGGTCACCCAGATAGGTCCTATAGCTAATGTATGAAATGCTCATCTTCTGAAATACATACAGAAAGAACTAACATAAGATACAAAATACAGAGAACATATCTGTAAAGCAGAGGACTGACACATTTAAAATTCCGGACATTTTAATAAGTGAGATCATAAAAAACAAATACTTTTCAGGTAATACCTACATCAGACTGTAGGGAAATTACTTCATAGCAGTCAAAGTTAAAAACTATTTTTTTTTTACAAATACCTGAAGAAATGAAACCAGCACTACTTAAAAATTGGTAGAAAGAATAAGCCCACAAGTAAGGAGTTAAGAAAAATGATAAGGGGGCAGCTAGGAGGTACAGTGAATAGAGCCCTGGCCCTGGAGTCAGGAGGACCTGAGTTCAAATCCAACATCAGATACTTAACACAAAAACTAGCCTTGTGACCTTGGGAAAGTCACTTAACCCTAATTGCCCTCCAAAAAGCAAAAAAAAAGAAAAGAAATCAGATAAGAACCAGCCATCAGCACACAGGCAGAAGTTGAAGTTTCAGGATGAAAGGTTTTGCCAAAGGAGAGAATGTCAACAGAGAAGAGACAGAAGAATAGAAACCAGTGAAATAAACAGAGTAGAAAGGGTTGGAAAAGCAGAAAGAAAACATGGAGTGTGTGGAATCTCAGAAGTCAGCAGAAAAGAGGATATTCTGAAAGATGACATATTTGACACTGAGAAAACAGAGAGAGATATCAAGAAAGATCAAAACTGAAAAAAAGCCACTGAATTTGGCCTTTTGAAAGTTAATGAGGGTGGGCAGAGCCAAGATGACAGAGTAAAAGCAGGAATCAACTTAAGTTCCCACACCAACAACCTCCAATACCTGTAAAATATGACTCTAAACAAATTTTAGAGCTACAAAACACAGAAATTGACAGAGAGAAACAAATCTCCCACTGAAGGCAGCCTGGCAGGCTGACAGGAAGAGTCTATTGTACAGATCTGGGGGCCAAGTGCAGTTCTATGTGAGCTGCCCAGGCCCAGACCAGGGGCAGCACCAACCAGCTGCACAGACCTGAAAGAGCAGACTTCAAGAGAGTGACTCACCAGCAGTTGTGGCAGTTTCCAGACTTCTCAACCCATAAAAGCCAAAGAAAAAGTAAAAAGCAGTAGGGAACTCTGTTGGAACTGGATAGAGAAGAGCGTGGTCTGGCCCCTGCCTCTGGGGTGAGAGGTGAGTAGCAGCATGGGGGCTATAGCTTCTGCCATGTGAATGACTCCAGAGCTCCAGGCTTACAGATCATAGGGGCACCAAGCGACCATCCAGAGGGTAATTACTCTTGCTTTGACCTCTTTGGATCTGGGTTGCAGTCTTGGGTGGAGGTCCTGGGATGAGGAATGCCAGCGTGACAGAGTTTGTGGTGGCTATAGAGAGGGCATTTTCCTTATGGCTGTGACGACAACTGTGCAAACCCCAGCAATTTGGGACACAGCTCTCTTCACTCCGGAAGGAGAGCTATACCATGACAAAGAACTCAAAAGTCAAATAATTTTCTGGCAGGATGAGCAAGCAGAGGATGCAAAATAAGACCATAGAATCCTTTTTTAGCGACAAAAACATGAAACCAGTAGAAGACAACAGAGTCAAAACTCCTGCATTAAAAGCTTTAAAAAAATGAATTTGTTACAGACCATGGAGGAGCTCAAGAAGGATTTTGAAAATCAAGTAAGAGAAGTGGAGAAAAAATTGGCAAGAGAAAAAAGAATCATGCAAGGAAATCATGAAAAGATATCAACAGCCTGAATAAAGAAAATAACACCTTAAAAAATAAACTAACTTGGGGTGGCAGGACCCGAGTTTAAATCCGGCCTCAGACACTTAACACAAAACTGGCCATGTGACCCTAGGCAAGTCACTTAACCCAAATGGCCTACCTCCCTCCCTCCAAAAGGCAAAAACATAAAAACAAAACAGAATCATATAAACAAATGAAATCATTAAAAAAAATAACTAACTCTAATGGCAAAAGAGGCCCAAAAAGCCAATGAGGAGAAGAATGTCTTAAAAAGCTGAATTGCCTAAATGGAAAAGAAATTTCACAAACTCATGGAAGAGAATAATTCCTTCAAAATTAGATTAGAGGAAATGGAAGGTAATGATGTTATGAGAAATCAAGATACTACAAAACAGATCCAAACAAATGAAAAAAAAAAATAGAAGGCAATATGAAATATCTCACTGGAAAAACCACTGACATTGAAACTAGATCCAGGAGAGATAATTTGAAAATTATTTGACTACCAAAAAGCCATGATTGCAAAAAGAGCCTAGAAATCATCCTTTGAAAAATTCTCAAGGAAAATTGCCCTGATATTTTAGAACCAGAGGGCAAAATAGAAATTGAAAGAATTCACAGATCACATCTTGTAAAAGATCCCCAAAAGAAAACTTTTTAGGACTATCATAGCCAGATTCCAGATTTCCCAGGTCAAGGAGAAAATATTACAAGGAAGAAACAATTTGACTATTGTGAAAACATAATCAGGATAACACAAGATCTAGCAGCATCTACATTAAGGAATCAAAGTGCTTAGAATACGATATTCCAGAGGTCAAAAGAGCTAGGATTAAAACCAAGAATCGCCTGCTCAGCAAAACTGAGTGTAATGGTTCAGAGGAAAATATAATCATTCAATGAAATAGAGAACTTTCAAGTATTCTTCATGAAAAAAACCAGAACTGAACAGAAAATTTGACTTTCAAATACAAGAAGCAAGAGAAGCATGAGAAGGTAAACAGAAAAAAGAAATCATAAGGAACTTATTAAAGCTGAACTATTTACATTCCAAATGGAAAAATGATAATTGTAACTCATGTAACTCGGTATGAGGAAAGTTGAAGGGAATATATATGTATGTATAGGAGGATGTTATGAGAAATGCATAAATACATATGTGTGTATATGTATACATAGTTAGAGGACACAGGATGAGTTGAATATGAAGGGATGATACCTAAAAAATAAAATTAGGAGTTGAGAGAGGAATATCTTGGGAGAAGGAGAAAGGGAGAGATAGATTAGGGTAAATTATGTCATATAAAACAGGCAAGAGAAAACTTACAATGGAGGGGAAGAGCAGGAAGGCGAAATGGAATGGGTCAACCTTACTCTCATTGAATTTGACTTAAGGAGGAAATAACATACACACTCAATTGGGTATCTTACCCTACAGGAAAGTAGGGGGGAAGAGGAAAAAGGGGGTGGGTGATAGAAGGGAGGGCAGATTGGGGGGAGAGGGTATTTAGAAGCAAACACTTATGAAAAGGGACATGGTCAAAGTAGAAAATAGAATAAGTGAGGGGGTGGGATAGGATGGAGGGAAATATAGTTAGTTTTTTACAATATAGCTACTATGGAAATGTTTTGCATAATTACACACGGACAACCTATATTGAATTGCTTTTCTTCCCAGTGGGGATGGGTGAAGAGGGAAGAAGGGAAAGAATCTGGAAAGCACAATTTTAAAAACAAATGTTAAAAAAAATTGTTTTTTACATGCAATTGTGAAATAAGACATACAGGCACTGGGGTACAGAAATCCATCTTGCCCTACTAGAAAGTTGGGATGGGGTAATTGGGGGAGGATATAACATAGAGCAGATTGGGGGACGGGGTGCTCAGTAGACTTGTTATCTTGGGGTAGGGAGAAGGAGAAAGGCAGGAAGAACATGCATAACTCAAAATCTTATGGAAATGAATGTTGAAAACAAAAAATAAAAAGAAAGTTATTGACACTCTTTAAGGAAACATTTTCAATAAAATAAAATATTGAAGGTGGAAGCCATATTGCAAGGTATAACTGAAATAATGAATAGGAAGAGATAGTGGGAATCCAAAATAGAATACTTTCAAGAGGTTTAGCAGTGAAGAGGTAAAAAGAAATAGAATGTGAGATACACACACACACACACACACAATCATACAAATTCTACATAAGAGTTTTTTGGTCACCCGGATGGATTCTATAGCTAATGTATAAATTTTTCCTATTCTGAAATTTGTATAGAAAGAACTAACATAAGATACAGAATAAGGAGAACTTATCTGTAAAGTTCAGACTTCATACATTGCTTTAATACATAAAGATTAAAGTGTTAATTAAACATTGAGGTGGAAATATGTAACAGAAGATGTAAGGTGGAGTTAGCAGAAGAAGTCAAATTGGATGTATAGTTTTAGAAGTCTTCAACATAGATGTAGTAGAAGAATCTGTGGGATTCTCTCAAGCAACGGTTCTCAAGCTGTGAGTCACAACCCCTTTGGGGGTTGAACGACCCTTTCACAGGAGTCACAGGGGTCACCTAAGACCATTGGAAAACATATTTCCGATGGTCTTAGGAACCAAGACACCACTCTTCTATCCGTCTCCAGGTGGGTCCACTCACATGCAGATACGCCCACATACAAGTATTGAAGGGCCATGGCATTAGGAAGGTTGAGTACCACTGCCAAGGGAGAGAACAGATAATGGAAAGAAGATCATAGCATCTCTTTGAGTGAAACCCTTATTTTAGGGATGGAAAAAAGGAACACAAAATACCAAGAGAGACAGAAAAGGAAAGAAGCACATAGGAAAGTGAGGAGAGAACAATATTATGGTAGCCAAGGGAGGAAAAAAAATATGTAAGAGAATTGTTAACAGTTTCAAATATGCATAAAAATCAAGAATGACAACTGAATAAAAGGCTATATCAGTGAAGAAGGCTTTGTTGATCTCTACAAGTGAAGTTTCCAGAGAATTTACTCCTAATTGCAAAAGATATATGAATGTATTGGTGATATGGAAAAAAGGGATTTTAACAACGAAAATGAACATAAATATAGGATAATAGCATTCAGGAACATAAGTGTCAAGACAAGGTTCTTTCAAACGATAGCATATAGTTGAGTATGTGTCTAAGTAGCAATGAAAGAAGTGATGAAAAATAAAGTAACTAAAGAGATACTGATGATATGGAAAGAAAGGAATGATTGTAGGGTTATATTCCTAAAGGAGGCAGGAGGAAACGGGAACAGGGCACAATCCAAATGTATTCCTTTCAACAAACTTTTATTAGACACAAGGTATTTGTGCCAGGCTAAGAAAATTAAAAAAAAAAAAAAGACAAAAGCAATGCAATAGACTTTTTGATTTTTGGCTTCTCTCAGCATTTATAATTGACTTTTGTAGTATGTGGGACATTGGGGAAATGATAACTGAAGGAGTCAAATTATTCAAAGAAGGAGTACCTGAGCTAAGTCTGGAAGGGATTCTCAGAAGACTACAAAAGAAAAGTGCCTGAAGTTGATTGCTGAGAATGGGAGCAGAGAAAAAGTAGAAAAAAGCCATGAGATAGATATACAGAGAAGTTTGAGAGAAGCAAAGTTCAAAACTGATCACAAAAGATGTAGTGCCTTCAGCAGGGAGTCAAGTTTCACTGAGTTCCAGAATATGGAAGGGACAGGAGAAGAGGTCTTCCCTCCCTTGGGGAAAGGATGAGTTTATAATGTTGCTGAGAAGTTCCAAGGATTGGAGCAATAGGGATAAGGAAATTTACAATGGATGTTGGTAATCTTCTTTGCCAAGAAGGATAACTATGAAAGTCAAGAATTGTCAAAAGTCAAAGAGATTCTGGGTAACAGCCAGTAAAAGATTAAAGTGGCTTAGTCTGGGTACAAGGCTATATAGGAACTAAGTGAAGTAACCAGGAAGGGAAGACAGACTTGGAAAATAATGTTGAATTGTAGGTCTAGAGATCACTAAAAGGTCAATGAGTAGGATTAATATAAGTGAAACATTAAGAAAAGTGGAAGAACATGAGGTTTTAATGTAAGGGTAAGATTACAAAGTTTTAGGCTCTGTAAGAGAATGAATTCTAAGAGATGATGAGGTATAACATGTGACTGTGCCAATTGATGGCTAAATTTGGCTAGAAAAAGAAGTCACTGAAGTTGATGATTATGGCATTAAAGGGGTCATTAATAAGAATCCTGAAGAACCTGAGGATTATAGCAGGTGGGCAAAGAAAGGAAACTCATGAACCATAGACTGAAGACTTGGAGAAAGACTTTGGAGAAATTAATGACTCAAGTAACTATGATTATAATTAGAAAACTATGTCATTCCCCAATGAAAGAACCTAATAGTTAGAAGACTAGCAGAGTTAATCTCCCCAAAGTTCATAATGGAATTTAGAATGCTGTAGTTTTGAAGCACCTGCATGAAATTTTGCTCTGATTGGCCTTCCCCACTTGACAACATTGAAAATTAAATTTTCATGTCAGGGAGAAGAAATGATACAAAAAGAGGGAAACCTTAACAAAATCTCTTCTGCATCCTCTTTTGAATCCATTTAGTGCTAAATGGGTCTTTCAGCATTGGTGTCAGGTAAGCAAGGAATTGAAGAATGGTAGATCAGAATAAAACCTTAGCCCAAGTGGAGCTCCCCTAGGACTCCCATGATATTTTCTTTCTACTGATTTCTGCTTTCCAATATTTTTGCATTTCAAATTCCAAATCTCAAAAAAAATTCATTCCAGTTCTCAGCCTTGAAGCAGAAGAATGACACCTTAAAAATTATAGAACAAGATATATTAAGAATTGTGAATATGTATTTATACATTGGGGGAAGGGAAAATTATTTCTTTACACAGTGTCTTTGAGTTTCACATGGCTAAATAATTTGCTTATTTTGACCTTCACAAAGATAGAATATGATGGTCCAACATTCAACAAAATGGCATAACATAAAAGAAAGACAATTTGACCAAGAAACCAAGAAAAGAGACCAAGTTGGGCACTAACTGCCTCATGCAAATTATTTTAACTCTCTGGATCTGCATTTGTGTACTGAGTTACTTAAAGATGATCTCATTGGACTCAAAACTCTGTTGTACTATGAGTCTCTTACATTATATGTAGTGAAACACTACAGGGAATAAGATCCAGTGGTTGGTAGAATTTCCCATTTGACCTAATTCTGTAACATTTCTTGAATTGGATATATCCTTTTTCTGGTGGTTCTACTTCTTAAAAATGCAGTATATAATGAATAGGTGATTCTGGAATATGTGAAGCAGGTCTATGAGAAGATATTTTCACTTTCCACTGAGGAGAGCATAGCTTGCATGGAATTAAAGGATCCTTGTTTTTGACCCTTAAAATGTCAGTTAGTCAATAAATATTTATGAAAGGCTACTATAATCTAGGGATTTTGCTAAGTGCTGGGGATAAAAGGGATTGCGAGAGTCACTGTCCTCAAGTTTCTCACAATGTAATGGGCACATCAACAAGCAAACTATGTATAAATAAACCATATACAGAATAAATAGGAAATAAATAAGAAAACGAAAGCACCAAAATTAAGAGGGATTAAGAAAGGTTTCCCGTAGAAGTCAGGATTTTTGTTGGAATTTGAAGCTACTTCACTGCCGTCTGAGTATCACTGCCAAACCACACACACACACACACACACACACACACACACACACACACACACACACACGTGTTTGCTGCCTTAGTTTTATTTTAGTTCATAGAGTTACTACAAAGCAAGGAAAGGGATAGCTTGGAAAAAAGAGCACAGTACGTTTGAATATTATTAGCTTGTAAATGTTACCTCTATCTATCTATCTATCTATCTATCTATCTATCTATCTATCTATGTATCTAAGTTGCTGGGTGTTTAGTAAAGATCTCATCTCCTCTTGTAATTTGTTTTGTTTTGCATTTCTCTTGCATTACAGACTTAGAGATAGAAAACACCATAAAGGTCATCTTGTCCAATAGCCTCATTTTCTGAATAAGGAAACTAAGGCCAGAAACATTAAGTGTCTTGGTCTGTCATAAAGGTAGAAAGTAGCTAAGCTGGGGTTTGGATCTGCATCCTCTATTTTGAATGCAAATTGATTTTTTTTTTCACTTTACATGTTTCAAATCTTACCAGGGAGGAATGTTGACTGTGAAGGGTAAAAAAGCACTATGCATTAACCATTTAAATAATGCCTTTATTTTCTTAGTTGAGCCTTAGAAGACTCACCTGAGAAATAGTGTCAGAAATATAGCATTTGAATTAGAAAGCTCAACTTCCACTAGGTAGTGGAAAAGATTATTAGCACTTTTATTTATAGTCTTATTTTATAATTACATGTGTATTTATGTGTATGTGTATATATACACATATACATTTGTACACACATATTATATATACATATATATACATATATGCATATATATGTGTGTGTATTGTCTTTTTAATAAAAAAAATACTTGGTATTTTAATAATTTATCTGGCTACAAAATGTCATTTCCTTAACTCTCTTGATTTTCAAGGACCACATTCAGAACAAAAATAACTTTTTCAAATAGATTAACATTTTTTTCTTTTTTCTCTCCAATATTAACTTTAGTCACATTCATTTGGAACACTTAAAATATGCTAGAAATCATTGAATTCCTTGATTTTCTCAACTCATTTAAGGCAAAGTAGCTTGTTCCTGCACATATATTACTAGGGTTCCTTATATAAAGAACTGTCCTTAAAAGCAAGTTTCCTCTGCATGTGTTTTGGTGAATTTAAAGAGTAGCTTTTCCAACCATGTCAATTCATATGCATAATAATCCAATTTCTTGCTTCAACACCAATCCCCACCCCTGCATCCCTTTTGTAACCTTCTTAAGATCTGTAGTGCAATCATTTATAATAGCTCCATATAACATTAAAATACTGCTCTATGCCTTCCTCCTTTAATTTTGTGAAGGAAGGAAATTGTTTGGTTATCAACCAAAGGCAATGGAAGCTTCTGTAAATCACTTCAATTTATAGACATCTTTTGACTTTATAAAGCAGGAATATCTGCTGACAGCAGACCAGGACTATATTATTCTGGGAAGGAAAATTAACATGCAGACCAGTAAATGGATTTTATTTTATTTTATTTTTGCTACAATTCATTAATATATTAAGAATTTTTCTTTTTAAACTATCCATGTACAGACGTGACGGCATCAGCTCCTGACAGCTGGTCCCTATATGCTTTCTGTAAACACAAAATGGAACTACTTCCCACTCAGTCTCCCTAGGAAAAGGGGTTTTCAGAGCTTTATGCAAATACCATGACCCTCTAGCCGTGACACATTCTTCAAACAGACACCTACCTTCAAAAGTGACAGCAAGCAATAATGTGACAAACGAGCATGCGGTCTGCACATGTGCAACATACTTCAACTAGACTATCTGGATGTGATGAAATTAACATGACCTCTATGACAAGGACATTATAATCAAAGGAACAGAGTGAAGGGGGGGGGAAGCAAAAGTGTCGAGTGCTGTGTGTGTCCTCATTTAGGAGGCTTTTAGGTTAGACCATCTCTTAATCATTCTGTCTACTGCTTGCTTTTTCTATTCACTCAAATACAGCAATTCTATTGTCTTCATTTTGAGCACACTAAAATGTATTTATTGATGGTCAGAAGGAAAAAAAAATTTTGTATAATGGGGTGATTAGTCTGGAGGTAGGCTTTATACAGCTTGATGAATATTGATATTGGGATTACAGATATTGGCTTGGTGTTAGGTTTAGCATGCTCTAAAGTTTTCTGTTTCATAATGGATTTTTTCTCTTTAAAGGAAGGAGACAAATTGTGAATCTCTCTTTTTTTTTATTGATGAGTGAATTATGCAAAAAAGTATAATCAAATATTTCCAACTGACTTTGCATAATAGGTAGCATATAAATGAATTGTTTTCTGTATATCTACACACATGAATGCAATAAGCACCCCATGAGAGCTTTATGGTCTTCTAATTGTAGCAATCAAATTTAAGAAAGAACCATAGGGCACTTTTTCAATCTGTCTTGACAGACTTTTGGCAAAAATTTCCTTGAACAAAAATAAATCATTGTAGCATCAAGCTGAGATCAATGCCACCAACTGGTATGGACATCAACATGCAGCAAAAAGTAGATTTAGCTGGTTGATGATAATTTTTTTAAGCTACTGAAAAGAATTATGTCATTAGATTAGTCAGGCCGATTCTGATTGAGATTTCTATTTCAAACAAACAAACAAAAAAAAAAGCAAAATTTTGATAGTGAATCAAATAACAAATAATAAGACTAAAATTGTAAAAATGGAAGGGGAACCATTTGATCTCATCTGATGATACAGATTATAAAGTATTTTAAGGCTTAGGAAATAACATATTATCTTCAATAGAAAATGAATATATCTTTTCATTTACCAACTATTATTCATTTCTGTATCTCTCTTTCTATGTATCAGTCTATTTCTCTCTCTGCTCTCCAAAATCACAAGGAAAATTACAGAAACAATAGGATAAAACTTAAGATTTCTATTCATGGTATAAACACAATATGATACATTGGCAAAAGTTGTTTGACTAGGTCTAATTACTCTGGACATGGTTAATCAAATTACATTTCATGGCAATATGGCAACAAAGATCAAACAAACAAACAAAAATTATGAAAATATTATTTGTTGTTCTTGACATATTAAAAAGTCTTTTTTTATTATTGAGCAATGAAATTAAGAGCAAAGTTTTGAGTATGTTTCTGTAGGAATTCCACTAGTACCCTTATTTCTAATTACAATATCAAATAAAAATCTGGTCCAATATAGAATTGGAATGAGGACAAAGTTGAGAGATTTGAACAGATAGCACATTGCAGGAGGGGCATAAAGTGATGGCTTAAGCACATACTTAATATAGTTTCTAAATACCTGAAGAAATTATGAAAAAAAACAACCCATTCAGTCAATAATTTCAGTACTTAGTAATTTCCTTCTTTCCTTTAGGATTAGTTGTTTTACCTTCTGTTTCTATTCAAAGAGGACTGACTAGACATCCTCAGCTGCTAGAGAGAAGAAAGATGCTGATGTGCTACTTGGCCAAGTTTCAAACTCTCCAGACACACCTTAGCTTTACTAATTTGCTCTAGTTTAAATTTGCAACAGTTTGTATGTAGTGAGTGAATATGTGTGTCTTAAGGACCTGCTCAATAGCCTCTTGCTTCTTTCTAATCCCATTAGGTATCCAGCATCCCCTAATTGAGTAGTTAACCAGATAGAAAACCCTGAAAACAACAATAAGAAAGGATTAATATTTTTACAAAGTATACTCCATTTGAAATTGAAGTCAATGAAGAAACAAGTTAAGGAAGATGTATGTACCTATTTCTGGTAGTACAGCAAAACCATAATCCAAGGAAATTCAGAAAAGAATTTCAGAAGTCGGCAGCTTCAACACCCTGACTCTAAATGGGCTGAGGTTTAGCTTGTAACATCATAGGAGACAGAGTGGGACAACAGAAAAAGGGATGGATTTAAAATCAGACGACCTAGGTTCAAATTCTCACTCAGTCACTTACTACCTGTGTGAATTCGGTTAAATTGCTTAAACGTATTTGGGTTGCAGGTTGGGCTAGATGTTCTGTCCCATGTCTAATTGTATAATCCTGAAATCAATTATCGTAATAATTTACTCTATTAGTTCAGTGCATTATAAACATGGTAAAGAAACATTGGTCTTCTTCTTGAACCAAAATGTTAGGGTAATGGATATAACCCGTCTGATTAATAGCCAGGACACCTTGTTGCAGAAACAACAGGAGCAACAATAAATCAGGTGAATTCTTTATGTAGTATTATGAAGAAAACTGATTAGAACACACAATTTCTAGAGTTCCATTCATTAGATGGACACCATCACCAACCAAAATATATGCAATGCGATGGAGTGAAATGAGTCCCGTATTTAGAGGAGTAGGATTTGAGTGAGTCCCAATTTTGCCAATTTACAAGCTGTGTGACCTTTGGTAAATCATTTTAGTTGCCCCATCAGGAAGATGGTTATAATGATATCCTTAATACCTAATTCTTATGAATCATGTACTTTCTAAAGTATAATATACACATAATATAATGTATAATATATGATATATAATAATATGCAATATCATTATAAAATTTATCAATTCTCTAACTAAATAACATGTTTCAAACAAGACTGAATAGTATATTACAGGTAATAAAAACTACTCTTTGAGCTAGGGTCTATCCCTTTGTAGATTAATATTTTAGGCTCATGTATTGGTAATGGAATTTGGAGGTGCCCTGAACTGGCTTGGTTTTTGGGTTGAATGTTAAAACCCAGAGCTTGGGAATCCAACTTGTGGGATGGACTTGTTGATGTGAAGAGGAGGGCTGAACTGCAAGGAGCCATGAATTGGAAGAGAGGCCCAAGCCTAGAGAAGGCCAGAAGGACTTTGGGAGAGCAGTATCCAGTATCATGGAGCCTGAGTTGCTGAGAGAAAGACTGCTAAGAGCCCGTTGGAACTTCCCAGGACTTTTGGGAACTGCCACCTGGAACTGCCAAGTACTGAGGAGGCATGGCCGTGATGTCGGTATTTTGTCTGTCCGTTTTGATGTTGTTTTGCCAGGTTCAACTGCTGGTGAAGGACAGTGCTGTTGTTGTAGAGGTCCTAGAATCTGGTTTGGTTGGCTGTTGGCTGTTCGTTCAGAAGCCCTGAAAGAGGATTTTCTTGTGGTTCCTGCACAGAAATTCTGGAAGAGGGCCTTCCTGATGTTTTCAGGGGTTCTGGAACTGTTCTACAGGCAGAGAGTGACTTGATGAGGACACTGGTTATGGCTTTGTTGAGCCTTGTCTCCCCAGGAACTGAGATTCCTGAGGGCTTGTCTCGAGTGAAGATGAAAGAAGGACCTTTCCTTGGGTATTCAATGCTGAGCTTAACCTTATTGTAACTTGTTGTAACTTAAGGGTGGATGGCCTTTTGTGCTCTCCTGCCCATTTTGAGATTCAGGGGTGGGAAGCCTTTGAATTTTTTTGTTCTCTGTGATTGACCAAATGAATGTACTTTGTTTATGGTTGGAGACTAATCTCCATTTGAAAAGGGACATTTGATTGACTAAATGAATGTACTGTCTAGGGGTAGAATTGAGAACTTACTTGCTAAAGGAACAAGTTACACTGTATTTTGACTTTCTCTGTTCTGTGAATGTTTGCTGAATAAATGGGGTTTACTATGCTAGTAATCTGCACCTTGGAAATTGCCTTTGCTTGGTATTACAGGTCACCAGTTTTGTGACTGTTCATATATCAATTTTAAAGAACATTTGACCGATATTCTGTTTTCCCTATTTCAAACATTTTAGTTGTTTTTTTTTTCCTTCTCTTAATAACCAACAAATTCCTTCCCTTCCCTACATTAGATTAAGTCTTTCAATTGAACATATGTTTAAACGTTCAGAGAAAAGTGACTATTACTAGTTAAATCACTTCCAAAACTCTAATCACGGAATGTTATGCTAACAGAAGAGCTTACAATATTACTATTAAAATGAATTGAAATATTGTTAATATGTTCAGCTAAATGATACAGATTTACAGATTTACAGGTACAAGTATCATAATCTAACCAATTAACTTTAATATGTAATTAAAGACCTACTCTAAAGATGGATTGGTTATGTATTATCTTCTTTGCTTCATGGTTAAAACTACAGGAAAAGCACCATTTATATAAGAATAATGGATAAGATGCTAACTAAACAGTTATTGCTATGACAAAGAGATCACATTTTATGTACAACAGATACATAAATTTCACTAACAATATATAGCTTTATGAGCTTTATGAAGCTCTTGATTTATTTCAAGTTATTTAACAATTCATATTAGGAGATATAAGTGCTTACCATGTGTCAAAATTTTGGATTTAATTTAATCCAAATGTCAGTTTTTCTGCAATAGCTAAATGAATTATCAGTCTTTATAAGGAAATATTGTGATCTTTACAGGTCCTAAAAGAAGCTTAATCATATTAAACAGATTTTAACATTTATCAGTTTTCTCAGTAAGTTACCAGGCCTTGCTATAACCTTCAGTAACTAGTCAGCATAGATATCTTCTGTGTATGTATATTTTAGCTTGAACTACTAATTTCCACAGCAGGTAAAATATTAAATATTTGGATATTTAAATAAAAAATTTGTTAGAAACATTTCAAAGTAAGTTTTCTTCTCTCTTTTCCAACAAGCTAATTTCAACAATTCTAATTTTCCACGGAGCTTTTCCAAATGAATTCTAACTATTCCTAGTACTGAGACAAAATATTTTCAATGCCACTTGAAAATGGTCAACATCTTCCTTCCACAGGGTTTAGGGCTAAGATTATTTCATTCCCCTTCAATTTGGATTTGGAAACCATATCTTTACACTTGAAAAAGAAAATCTGAGTAATATGGAACTACCCAAATCTTTGAAAAGTTTCATTAAATGGATTTAATATTACACTATAGAAAATGTTCCTTCAAAGAACTACTGGTTCAATTACCCGATTTAAGAACCTCCAGTGGTTCAGAACTCTCTTTCAAATAACTTAAAATTAATTTGACTGGCATTAATTCCTATAAAACAACTTCATACTACTTTTTCAGTCTTATTTCATGGTGCTACTAGGATTCAAACATCTATCCAATTAGAACACTTTATTCTTCCCCAGTCTTCTCATTTGAACAAGTATATGTTAAGTGTCTACCATGTACAGAGTTGTATGCTAGAACAAAAGTAGCATTAGAAAGAACAGGAGTAAAATACACACACATATATGTATATTTATCATAAAGAAAATATATCATAGAAAAAAAACAGATTTGTCATATAGTGAGGGATGACAAATGAACAGCTTGAGTGTTTCACTAATATTCTCAGGATATAAGAAGGAAATGAGGAAGGCTTGCAACTCTTCAGGTAGACCCTTTGTGTTCAACTACAAGAGAACACAGTCAAGAGTCACATAGGAATGGGTAATGATATGCATCTTTGAATCCAAATAATTTATATTGCATATCTATTTGAGAACTATCAATATATTTCAAATGCCATTCTTTTTAATTGTTTTTATATTGTTTATGCATCTTGATATAATCCAGCAATAGTTATTATATACATTTTAATATTATTAATGTTTCTGAGAGCTAAACAAATTTAATCCACATTTTGATAGTTAGCCTATTATTTCTTTCTCTTATTTTGACTCCATTTAACAGTGCATGATTTTCAGTAGCCCTTGATTCTTCTCATTTTCCCTAAAATTTTCTCTCTAACCTATTATATTTTATGGTTCTCTTTTAAATAATAATTAAATTCATTTCCCTTAAGATTTTTCAATAAATAATTCCTTCAAACTTTCTATCTTTAGTCCCCCCAGTATAACTAAGGGAGTAAAAAATGTACACCTCTCAGTCGGGATTGCTAGGCAATGTAAATATGAGAATATATCCAAATGCTGAGTGTTGAAAAAATACTTAGGGGATGAAATTATTTCTTCTTTGCTAACCTAATGACTACATTTGAGACTTAGAAAGGTAACCTGCAATGTCCTTATTTCCGGCCAAATCTTCGCATCTGGCCACACTGACTTTTGGCAAAGGGGACCTGTCAGTTGGTCGATGTCAATTCAGAAGATTGCCAGACAATTTTCCCAACAAGGGATTATTATATAGACTACTGTGGTACTCTTACCAGATGTCTGATTTCTAGTATATCTATAAATGGTATGATGTTTCTCTGCTTGAATTTCATGCCTCTATTTAGTTTCTTTTTTTGAATTTCTTTTTTTCTAATTTCCTTGTTCTTCTTGATGCTGAAGTGTTTGAGGATGCTAATTGTTTCAAATACAAAAATTGTTAAGGCAGGGTGGGAAATTGACAAAGATGTTTCCTTGTCTAATTTTCTTCAAAGTTTGTAAAAATGTAAATTGCTGACAGTTAATCTCATTTCACATGTTAAAATAATGTCAGTGGTTTATAGAAATAGTAAATTAGACTGAAAAAAAGATGTTTACATAGACAGTTATTGGATTCAACCTTTGTGAATATAGAGGAAAAACAATGCAACTCTGGTCAGTATCACTTCTGAGACAAAATACTATAAAATAAGTAATGACATACTAGTAGTAGTATTTTTCAGAATAGTACTAGTTTTAGCAGTAAAAGTAGTAGTAGCAGCAGCAGCAGCAGTAGTAATAATAGTAATAGCAGCACTACCACTGCTGGTGGCAGTAGTGGTAGTGGTGGTGGTGCTAGTGAGAAGCAGTCATAGTGGTAGCAACAGCAGCCAATATTTTGCTTTATTTCTTTTAGGCATGCAGGCAACTGAAGAAAGAAAGAGGTAGAAGAAAGACGGAAGGAAGGAAGGAAGGAAGGAAGGAAGGAAAGAAGGAAAGGAGGGAGGAAGGGAGGGAGGGAGAGAGGGAGGAAGGAAGGAAAGAGATATTTTAAACCTTTTCTGCAATAGTTCCCAGTATATTTTCTTGTTCCCCTGCCTTTCTGCTGAAATATAGAGAAGTCATCTGTAACTGCTTGCTGACCTTTTGAATTCTTCTTAACATCTGGCATCTTTGTATACATTAAATCCAATGAGAAAAACTACAGGGCTAACTTTACAGAGTTTTGACTTGAGAACTCATTGATTAGAATGTGGTAAAAAGTATATAAAATCCAACCACAAAGAAACCTGTTTAACTTATAGAGATTAAAGAATTGAGTTACGTGTATTAGATCTTATAAATGTTTATATCTCTATATAAAGATGATTTTTCAAATCCATATGTCCAGTCCTAATCTCTCTCAAGCTATATAGTCTTGCATTACCAAATACTTCATCATGGCTACATGTATATATGAAAATATAAAAGGCATATATGTATAGACAGAGATATGTGTGTATACATATACATATATGTGTGTGTGTATACACAAACACTTATATGTATTTCAAATGAGTTAATATTTGTAAGAAGTACTTAGCATAACACCTGCACTTAGTAGGTGCCATATGAATGTTAATTTCCTTTCCCTGACCCTTTACACACACACACACACACACACACACACACACACACACACACACACGGAAACTTCTGTGTATTAGGAAGGTTATTTTTGCAATTCTTTGAAGTTAACTAGGAGGAGAAATTAGTAGCTGGAAATACAATTAAGATTCTCCTACTATAGTCCAGTTGAAATGTGAGGAGAGACTAAACTAAGATAATTTATAGGCAAGCAGAAAGAAGGGAAAATGCAGCTACAATAAAAAGGGTAGTTAATTAAACAGATATAGAAGTGGAGGGATAGGAAAGAATTAAGGATGTCTTCAAAGTTATACACCGGAGTGTCTGATGGGATGATATCCTCAGAAATGGTTTAGAACAGTGAAATTTGTTGTTTGGTTTTGTTTTAGAGAGTTGTTGGTGTGTGATGAGATTAAGACACCTCAGTGGACAAGAGTTCAAGAGAAAGATTGGAACTGGACATATAAATTTGTTAGTCGTTTGAATAAAAGAAGTAATTAAGAGCTTTGTGAGCTGAGATCACCAAGAAAGACGTGGTACAGAGAGAAGTGGTAAGAGCCCAGAACACAGGTAAGAAAACACTAGCTGAAGGCCTGTTCCCCTCATAGAGTTAGTCATTAAGAATGCCTCTGAAATCTATAAGCAGCTTTATTGTATTTAATGTTTGTTTGCTTATTTTACAATGACTTGTATAGCTGACATACTTTAAAAAAAAATTGGGAGAACACATAAATTGAAGGGATAGCTAACACACTGGTTGAGAACTGGGATCCAACATACCTTTACAGGCTAGGACATGGAACAAATCTAATTAACTGAAGCTTAATAGGGAAAAATGTAAAGCCCCACTTTTGTTTGTTTGTTTTAAATTAAGTATGAGGCAAGGATGTGGTAAGATTGAAATCTATGTGCAAGGCTATGCACAAGCAGCTTCCCAAAAGAATGCTACTGTGAACAGTTTTTAAGATTCTGATTACACAGTATAGTGAACACTCTATTTATTCTATAACAAATCAAGGCAAACATTCACAACAAATCACAATAATAATATTCACAACATTACATCTTATCACAGAAAATCACAATATAGTGTTCACAACAGCTTAACATTAGAATGGCCATATAGTTTTCACCAAAGTGGTCACAGTATTAAGAACAAATAACAAAAGAATAATCATCTGATATCGCTAAGGAGGTTTGCCTCCTCCCTCAGTCATTCAGTCATCTCACTATACAATATTCAATCTTCCACTCATGGGGCAATCATAAGTTAACTTAATCAGTCACTTATCTAGCAATCAGTCACTAAATATCATTAATCACTAATTACAATCATTAGAAAATACACAAACCCTCCCCCCCTCGGTCTCTAATAAACTTCAATTTCATCACTGCCTTCAATATCCAAGGAGAGGCCTTTTCTTCATCTTGACTCGGGGTGTTCTCTCAGATTCCCTGGATCTCCTTCCATAGTCCTGGTTCCTACCTGAATCCACCAAACAGTCACCTGGATTCAGAGGCAGACAGCTCCCATATAGCTCCTTGTTGCTACACACTGAAGTCCACACAGGGTCCAGTACATCTCAAAACCTTCACAACTTCTGTTGGCAGGAATTCAAGGATCAACTAAGCCACAAACAAACAAAGTCTTATCTCAGTCATGCTTCTTCAGTCCTCTAGCTATTTGGCTGGCCCTAGGACCCTTCTTGTCTAGGAATCTCAGCTGTCTAGGGGGCCCTCTCAGCAGCAACTTCAGCCCTCACCAGACCCAGGTCTCAAGAAAACTCCAACTCAGTTCTCAGGCCAGCAAGTAGCAGCCCAGCTTCCAGATGCTGGGGAAATTCTGCTTCCTCCACCAGGAGCCCACCAGGAGAAAAACTCTCATTCTTATTCTGACTGTCTCTCTCTCTGGGCCTCTTCTTATATACACTCACACACACTGGCTTCTTGTCTCAACCAACCCCTTCCTGTTATGTCAGTAACAGGAGACAGAGTTCACACCTTCTGTTTCTTTCACAGAGGTACTTAGCCCTTAATTACTAAGGGCTAAGTATCTGCTTACTTGACATAACAAAGAAAAATTAAAAAGGAGGGGTCTTCAAATTTAAATTAATTACCATTACAGTATCTTAAAAAGGGATTTAGATCAGTATGAGTCAACTCTAAATTATTTCAGCAAAAAGAAAAAAAGAAAGAAGGAAGGAAGGAAGGAAGGAAGGAAGGAAGGAAGGAAGGAAGGAGCTATAAGCTGAGACAGCTGGACTTGGAGTAAGGAAGACCTAAGTTCAAATCTGATTGGGCAAGTCACTTATCTGCCTCCATTTTCTTATGTTTAAAACAGGGTTATTCATAGCATCTACCTCACAGGAGGATCAAAAGAGATAACATATAAAATATTTGAAAACCTTAAAGTTCTGACAGTTATTATATGATAGTTAATATAAAGTATTATTAAGCTTCATGTAAAGAAAGATAAGGCGCAGAACCAAGAAGAGTGAGTCTTGCTTTGGTGAGTCTATATCCAAAGTACTGTGTTTACTTCAGGGAGACCAGATTTTAGGAAAGATATTATTAAAACAACAACAACAAACAGTGGTTCACTGAGGGGAGGGCATGTAATTTGAAAATGCAGGAGTCTAAGTTGTAAGAGATTCTGGTGATGGAAAGAGAAATGATTAGCCAAGTCAGGGAAAGATGTGAAAGACATGATGATTCCTTCAAAGACGTGCCTGTAAACCAAGGAACTGACTTGTTCAGGTTGTATTCATATGACAAAATTGGGAGCAATGAGCAGAAAGACAAAGTGCTATATTGCAGTATATTGTGCAGAAAATGAGTGAGCTGAGACCTGGGTTCAAAGTATATTTAGGTGTGGATTTATTGAGCAAGCACAGGACTACTGGAGTGTAAACTCAAAGCTGTAGTATTCCATTGAAGGTACAGGCATTGTTTAAAAAGGCTACAACCACAAAAACCACAATCAGGGAGGGGAGCTAGCAGAAGCAGTGACATACAGAAGCCAAAAGCAGCCACCGGTTAGATTTATAGCTCAGGGATAATTTGGGAATACGGCACAAGGGCACAAAGGTGCAACCTTCCTGTGACATGGGTGACCCTCCTAGAACAGGGTGGAGGGCACAGGATGGAGGATCATAGTCAGCTTCCCAGAGCTGGGTGGAGGGGTCACTGGATAAGGGGGACTGGAATTCCCAAGAACAGGCTGGCGTCATGTTATGGGCAAAGGTTGTGGGGACCCTGCTTGTTCAGCTGAACTAAGAACAGGGTGGTCTCTACATAAGACAGTCTTACATCATAACCTTAAGCTGAATCTTGTATACTTATGCTGATTCTGGGAGAATACACAGTAATGCTGATTTGAGGAAGGAGGGGGTTAGGTTACTATGCCTTGGCAAAACCCAGGACTATGCCTTAAGCTGTTTCAAGCTATTACAGGGTATAGAGACAAAGATAAATATATTAAGGGTCTTAATGGTGGGCCACAAATCAGGTGCTATGTAGTGACCTGGAATTGGGATTTGGGTACAACAGTTACAGCATTAGAGGAAAAAAAAACAAAACAATTTACTATTAGTTTTCCCTAAAAAAAAGTATATCAGGATATTCTAAGTTCCCATTTCTGGAGTCTTCAAGAAGAAATAGGAATAATCCCTGTATTGGGAAGGTGTAGAAGGGATTTCTTTTTCAGTTTTGAAGAATGACTTCTGAAATTCCTTCCACTTACAATCATATGTAATCTCATTCGGAATTTTGATTGTCAAAGTTATTAGAAAGGTATACTCCTTCTCTCCCAATTCTAAGAAATTCCACAAAGAAAAATAGTGATAAGACAACAATATGAGATGGACGAACAGGACAGTAAATTCTATAAGATTGTTTTAAGAGGGAGATAAATTCTTTGCAAGTTAACTTTTGAATCATAATATCTTAAAAATATTGGGAGAGAAGTAAGGACAGGACTGACACTGAAAAAATTCTGCTATACTCCTATCCTCTCTGTTCTAGCTGAGTCACTCCCTCTGCCCACCATTATCCTCCGTACTCCATTATTCCACCCTCTTCTCTCCCTGAGATACAAAATGCACAAGAGGAAAAAGGGCATAAGTGGTGAGTAGTAGGTTAGCAATCTCTTTCCTACCATGATACCACCTCCTCATTTTCTTATACACCAGATTTGATGTTTTCCATTAGCCAGAGAGTGGAAAAATTTGCCAGGGCAAAGAGGTAACTACTACCAAGACCAATATTACTGCATTATAATACAGTATTGTCATAATATATCTAGCATACTGTTATAATATATATGTGTAATCTAATATTGTATTATTGCATTATAATATAGTATTGTTCCAAATAATGGTTGACCAGAATTATGTAGGGTATTAGCTCTCTCTAAGGCTTCCTAAAACATTAATAATTTTATCAAAACAGTGACAAATAATAAAAAGAGCACTGTATTTTGAATCAGAAGACCCGACTCTCCAATCCTGAATCTAACTATTCTTACCTGGGTGACCATGGATTTCCAAATCTGCTGAACTTGAGTTTCCTTAAATGTAAAAGTACAATAATTTGACTGCCCACCTGCTAGGATGGTAAAAGAAGTGCCATATGCTTGTGTTATAAACATTTCAGCTAGATGAAAAAGGAAAGAAGAACCCTGTTTTATTTCTTTGGAGGCATCTCTGTAGGTTTATGTGATTCAAAATACTACTTTTAAGGGGTGGCTATCCAATCAATTATAAATGCACCTAACTGTTCTATCTTAAAGCCATTTTTCTCTCAAGAACACTTTGCCTCTAGAGCTTTTATGTTAGTGGTTGTTGTTGATAATACTATGATTATAAAGCTAATGGCCTGATGTTTATTGCCAGGGCCTTTCTTTTCATGAGGGCCATTTGTTCTAGAAAGCTTTAGTTTAACTCATCTTGCTCTTGTCCCTTGACTCCATGTGCTTTTAATGACATAACCAGAACGGGCTTGTTTTATTATAACCCCTCTAAAAAGGAAAAAAAAAACAAAACCCTATGTATAACAAGATAATGGTTATTATTTCTCCATTTACCAGTGCTTTGCATTCTTTAACATTATGTTTATTGCTAATATTATGAACAGATTTACATGAAGAAAGCCCATAAAATGTCCCTTTGTTGCTTTTTAGTTCATGCACCATTTAAGCAAAAAAATATCAGGGACTCATTTATTAGAAATATAGAGCTCACATTTAATGAACATAGGACCTAATTTGCTAAAAATGTATGATCTAGTACTAAATAAATTGCATATATGGGTCATAAAGAAAAAATGTCAAATTTCCACTAATGTAGAATCAAATTCTGCTGAAGAGTGCCTCTATAGATTAAAAAGTAATCAGTGCTAAAATGTAAGGAGATATGGGTTTGAGGTGATTGATTTCTAATTATTTTACTAGACTTTAGATTTTTTAACTACAGTAAATACAGCTTATCACAACAGAAGTCATATTATAATAATAACACAGATAAGTGTCACTGTATATATTCTTAGAGGGGCCATTCATAGGGATAGATACACCATTTTCTAAAAGGTAGAAAATATATGCTACTGACATAGAATATTTTAATCCACGTGTATATGTTTATAGGAATGAGAGTAATAATGCAGGTAAATTCACTCAATCAAAAATATTCATTGTGCTTCCACTATGAAAACAACATCCTATAGGTTTCCTGTGGCAGAACTGGGACCAAATAAAGTATATTATTTCATCTTTACTACTATCAATTATTACATAGCTTGATATAAATATGAGGGAGAGGCTGTTATAGTCTCTAATTATTGCAGTTAAAATATATCTGTCCCAAGTTATTTAGAAAATTTCCTTGATTCTATATTCCACTTTGCATGCCTATTTGTCCAAGAAATATTTACCTTCAAATCAACATACATTTTTTAGGCACGTGTTATGTGCAGGTAAAGAGTATAAGGGGGTATAAAATGATTAAATAAAACATAATCTTGTGCGTGTAGCAAATGTTCATGATAGTTTTTGAAAATATGGAGAAATAAAGATCAGGCAATAATGTAATCAAATTGATTCTGAACTGGTTGTATGGCCAAACTCCAAAAACAATTGTTAATGTTTCAACATGAAAGCGGCACAAAGTTTCTAGCTGAATAATACCACAGGGATCTGTGTTTAATCCTGTGCTGTATAACATTTTTTTTCCCAATAACTTGGATAAAGGCATAGGATGGTATGTTTGTTCATCAGATTTGCAGAGATACTAAAATAGGAGGGGCAGCTAATATATTGCATTATAATCAAAAAGCATATTGACAAAGTAAAGGATCTAATAAGAAGAAATTAAACAGGGATATAAATGTAAAGTCTTATTCTTATGTATAAAAATCAACTTTACAAATATAAGATGGAAGAAGCATAAAAGGACATCAAATGTTCTGAAAACCCAGGGGTTTTAATGGACTGAGAATCTTCAGTGTAGTGTGGTATCCAAAAAAGTATTGGTTGTTGTCCTTTGTTCTCAAAGAGGATCAAAATGACATCGCTATGCTAGAGTCAAGTTTCAATGTGTCTTATCCTGGCTGATCAGACCAATATGAGCTTGGAATGCTCTACCAGAGGTCAGGCACAAATAGTACATGTGAACAACAACAACAAAAAGCTAATGGGATGTTAGGCTGCATTATAATAGGCATCCTTTTCAGGAATGGGGAGGTGATAGTTAGTCCCATTGCACTCTGAACTTATCAGACCACAACTGGAGTAGCATGTTAAATTTGGAGTGACGTGGCTTGATGAACTTTGAAAAGCAGAAAGTGTCCAATCAATCCTCACCCTCTAAAATGGGTGTCCTAAAGTATAGATCCAACCATGTCAGCTTCACTCTGGAATCCCCCTACCATTTCCAGGATCAACTACAACATCCTTTGGCATCCAAAGCCCTTCTTAACTGATTTCTAGAAAACACCTTTACCACCTCTCAACTTTTCCAGTCTTCATATAATTTACTCAATGCCATGTGCTCTTCAATACAATGGCACTAGCTTCTTTACTGTTCTAAGAACAAGATACTCCATCTCTTCACTTCAGGAATTTTCTCTAACTGTCCCCTATGCCTTGGAATGCTCTCCTTGTTCATCTTCACCTCCAAGTTTCTCTGGCTTCTCTCAAGGTCTAACTGAAACCTCACCTTTATTAGGAAGCATTTACCTAATTCTCCAAATTCTAATGTCTTCCCTCTGTTAATTATTTCCTATTTATACTGTATATAGCTTGCTAACACATATTTGTTTAATTTTGTTTTCCTCATTAAAGAGTAAGTCCCCTGTGGGTAGGGAATGTCTTTACCACTTATTTATCACTAACTGTTAACACAGTGCCTAGGTTACAATAGAAACTTAATAAAATGGTATCCACTATTTAAAAGTGAAAACAAAGATCCCTCAAGTGCTTTTTATCCCTTTTTGTACTCCCAGTGTTTAGCATGGTGACTGGAATATAACAGGTACTTAATAAATGCTTACTTATTGACAAGAGCAACCAGGATGGTAGAGGGCCTTGAGCCAATATCATAAAGGTTAAAGAAACTCTAGCCATGTTTATCCTTGGGGGAAAAAAAAAAAGATTCCCAAGGGAGGGAATTACAATACTGTAATTGTCTGGGAATTGTTGAGATATTAAGGCAACATCCTGTTTTTCAAAGCTAAGGCCCAGCAAGCAGGCTGTTCCTTGAGCTTAGCATAACAACAATCCCTTGTGCTCATCCTCTGGATGATCTAAGCCACAGCAAAATCCCAGAATTGTTTCTGATCATGATGCCCTGTTATGAATCAAACTTGCCACAAGTGGTTCAGCTCGTCCTAGACAAACCAATAAGATGGTGTCATATTATGGAAAGCCCAGAAACCCTTCAATGCCAGGTGAAGAATATTACTTTATTCAAAAGAAAAGAGAGAGTTAAATGTATTTAAGGACCAAATTTATTAAAAAAGAAAAAGAAAAAAGAAAAGAAAAGACACATCTATCAGCAGTGCATATACTTCTAAATAATCAACTAATTAACTGGAAGGTTTCCTGGATCTTTCCCAAAATCTCAAGCATTCCCCCTTCAATCACAAGTTACCACTTTGCTTACACTTTTCTTATGTATTTTACAAGTAGTATTTTTATTTTTTATTGTGATTATTTATGAGCAATTTCTATCTCCCACTAAAAAATAAGCTTCCAGAAGGCAGAGACTATGTCTTAATTTTGTATCACACCTAATATAAGGTTGTGCATGTAACAGGTATTTAATAAAAGCTTGTTGAAGACAGTGTGGTAAATGAGTGGGGAAAATAAGTATGTCATGATCCTTAGCTCTTCTTGTATAAACAGAAAGTAAAGATTAATTTTTTTTTAAAGAAAGATATATCAGTTGGTTAAGACTGATACTCTTTCTAGCAATGATAAAATACAGCCTCAACAAACAATCATTATAAGAACTATTTCACTATAACCTATGTACATAGTATAGAAGAAAGCAGAAATTTGGTGAAGCTCTAATATATGTCATCTATGTAGATGACTCATCTGAATACTTCCTATCTCAAAGAAGATTTAACACTTGATAGACCCAGTCAGCAACCATTAGTAAAGTTGACTGAAGCAAGATTATTTCAAGAATTTCTTCAACTCCCTTTTGTATTCTGTGCTACACAGATGTACTATTTATTTACAGGATTCGATTGTCCATTTTTTCTATAATTTAGCATGAAAGGAAATATATTACGCTAAGAATATGTTGGCCATATTTCATTTATAGTGTAATTTATGGCTCTATGAAAGTATCATTTTCATTTTTGACCTTTTGTGATATTTATTGCTCCTTAAAAGAATATCAAATCCTCATCCAAAAGTAATGAATAAGGAAATTCAATTGAACAATTAAAATGAGCTACCGTACTGCCAAATCACTACTTCCCCTTAATTTGGAGAAAATGGCATTTTATTTCTCTTAACCCCTTGTTACCAATGTTTGAGATTTCTCTACTCCAAATTTTTCATACTTTATTCCAAAATAAAATCACAATTTTGGGGCAAAGGGAGAAATTTAATTTCACAGATGAAATGATAAAAGGAAAAATAAACCCTTATGGAATTCAACTTCTTATCTGTTGATCAAGGCCCTCATACACTTGGAAATAAAATGTAATTAGATGATTTTTTTCCACTCTCATATGATATCTAACTAAATATGAGTTGGTGACATTTTTACTAGGATTATAGACTAGATGCTACGGCATTTTCTAATTTTCACAATGATTTGTCACAGACTGAGGACTTCAGTAGCCCAAAAGAGCCAAAATCATAATCAAATATTAGTCTCAGAATTCACAAGGATTATTGAACTGGATTCATATGAATTTTAAGTCCTAGGAGAGACTAAACATAAAAAAACTCTGTTCTTGCCTTGCCTTCCCTTCCTTGATGCCCTCTTTCTTTTCCTCTCCTTTCCTCCCATTCCTTTCCCTTTTATAAAAAAATTAACTATTGTTTATTTTTAGTTTACATCATTGAAATGCCATGCACGAGCAGCTTCCCAAAAGAATGCTACTGTGAACAGCTTTTAAGATTCTGAATACACAGTATAGTGAACACTCCATTTATTCCATAACAAATCAAGGCAAACATTCACAAAAAATCACAATATAGCATTCACAACATTACATCTCATCACAGAAAATCACAACATAGTGTTCACAACAGCTTAACATTAAAATGGTCACATAGTTTTCACCAAAGTGGTCACAGTATTTAGAACAAAGAACAAAAGAATAATCATCTGGTATGCCTAAGGAGGTTTGCCTCCTTACTTAACCATTCAATCATTTCACAATACAAGTCTGTCTTCCAGCCATGTTCCCCAAGTTGCCATGATCATGCAGTTATAAATTTTCTGTAATTAGGAAAAATATAATCTGTATGGAGCAAGTATCAAAATATGGCAAAAGTCACAGAATTTAGAGGCATCATGGCCCAATGGCTAGATGACTGGGCCTTAGAGTAAAACATGAAGTACCAATTCAACACTTGCCTCCAATATATACCATGTACAATGTAATCATGAGCAACTTAAATCTTTCCATGTCATAGACAGCTCTCTGGGATTATAAATTATGGGTATAACACCACTGGGGGAATTTGTACATAAAGGTTTAACTACGTTGAAGGAATCTGCACATACTCTATATGTATATAGGTCTACACATGCATATTATACATATATGTATATAGACACACGTGCATATTTGTCCATATGAGAGAAGAATCATCTACTATGCCCAAGGTACATGTAAAAACCAACCAACAAACAAACGCATGGGTCTTACCCCTTAAAATTTCGGTGAGAAGACATGAAATATGAATACAAATAGATCATGGCAAACGATGGTATGCCCTAAGTGTCAAATTAGTATTACAGACTATGACAATCTGATGGCTCAGAATGTTCTGTGTCAGGTCCACAGGTCCAATAGAATCTCTACTCAATGTTAAGGTTTGAAATAAAAAAGAAGTAAATGTGACCTATCTGGTTAATCACAGTTCTTTATGTACTGACAAGGCTGCTGAACAGAAACACTCACACCTCTCCTTTTAGTTGCTTCCAAGGCTTGGATTCCAGAAATACTATGGTACAAGGTAGTAGAGAAACTGTTTCGAATAGGAAATAGAAGTTTACCATGAAAAGACAAACTGATCAGTCATGGAAGTATATTTGAGAATGCTGGTTGTAGAACAGTGTTAGAACTCTCAATGACAGTGCAACTCTCAGCAGTATTACATAAAGAAAAGAAAAGAATTGTTATTTGGAAAATCTAGAAAAAATACAAACTGAGGAAAGGATTAATTCTTTTGCAAATGCATTAGGATATATCTATCATAACTTTGATAGGAAATATTCATTCACTTGATAGAAAATAAATTCAGACCCATATTTGAAATCATATAAATCAGTAAATTATTGGTAGATGACAAATTTTAAAAATAGAAAATACACAAAAAATAAGAAAATGTAATTTTGTACTTAATTATGCAGGAAGATGACTTCTATCTATTGAATGTAAAGAGGGAATTATTAGAGCTATCACAGAACTCTAAACTATATCAAAAATTTTTTTAAAAATATATATAATTTCAAAAAATAATAGATTGAGAAACAGGTAAAATATGACCTAGCAATTAAACTTCTAAACAATCTGAGACATCAATAAAATTTAAAAAGCAACTTCAATTCTGTAGCTGATAAATGGTCAAAACATATGAACACTTTTTTTTTGAATGACTTGTTTATTTACTTTTAGTTTACAAGATTCAGTTCCACAATCACTTGAGTTTCAGATTTTCTCCCTCTCTCCCCCCGCATGGTCGCATGCAATCATGTATAGGATCTTCAAATACTTTCACATTGTACAATAGTTTGGTTATATAGAAGGGTTTTAACCAATGAGTGATCACTGGGAAAAAAAAAAAAAGCCAAACCAGACATGAAAAAGAACAATAGAATGTTTTGCTTCAGTCTCCATTTAAACTATAGTCTTTCTCTATCTTTCTCTGAGTTTAGATATCTCCTTCCATCCTGAGGCTTGTAGAGTTGTCTTTTAGCTGTGCGTTGTTGAGGATAGTCCAGTTTATCAAGGTTGGTCATCGTATGTACAATGTGTCTGTGATTGTGTACAAGTTTTTCCTGGTTCTGCTCTTCTCACTTAGCATCAATTTGTATAAACCT
>CM053591.1:114498700-114521402 GCA_028646515.1 Pseudochirops corinnae | reverse complement strand
TTGGTTCGCAGTGCTGATATGGTTCCTCGTAGCCGAGCTGACTTTAGTGGGAAGTATCCTTGTGTGCGTTTTGGAGTTCTAGGACTGGTTTAGAGTCCTATTTTATGGGTGTTTTGGGATGGCTATGTGAGAGCTGTGATATGTTCCTGCTGCTACGCCGCCATCTTGGCTCTGCCCCACCTGATCTTCCTATTTTCATTCTTCCCTTCTCCAATATATCCTCCACTAGTATGCCAAAGTAATCTTCCTAATGCACTAGTCAGATTAATTCACACTCCAGTCCAAGAAACTTCAATGGCTCCCTTTTCCTTCAAGTGTAAAATACAAATTAAAGAACTAAAAAAACAAAATAACTCTAACTCCAGCCTAACTTTTCATCATAATTTCACATTACTGGTTTTGATGCATTTTCTATTCCAGGCAAATTTCTTAACTTGTTTTTTTCTTCAAGTCAGCATTGTGCCTCCATGCCTTTTCAAAGGCTAGGTCACAAGCCTTAGATGGATGCCTGTCTCACCTTTACCCCTCAGAAGCCTTACCTTCCTTCAAGATTCATCTTCAGTAACTCCTCATTTCGAAAATCCCTTTTCTTCCTCTCCTTAGTTCTTAGTGCTCCTTCCCCTCAAATTTGCTTATCTCATTAAATTTACTTATTTAGTTTTCTAGGTCTCTGTTGTAAAATCTTAGTAAAATGTAAGCTTTTTGAGTGCAGGGGTAATTTCTGGTTTGTTTTTGTATCCTCAATATCTAACACAGAAACATCAATATAAAATTGATGTATTTTTTTAAATTGTTACTGAATTAATCCATTTTGTTTTGTTCGTGTAAAGGGTTAGGCAAAATTCTTTTGTATTCCTGGGAATTTCAAATGAGGAAGTTCAACAGCATTCCAGTGTTTGATAGGTTTAGCACAATGTCATGTGAAAATGAGATTTGAAGAACATGGGTAGCTAAAGGAAATGCTTGCTCTGTTTTATTTTGTTTGTTTAGTGTTGATTTTGGAGGACATCTCCCATGATATTGGCATATATGATGACTAACTGATGGGTAGTTGTGTCCACCTAGTTAAGACTGGCCTTAATTGTAAATACAAAGATGATTGTTGAATACATACAAAAATAATGAAAAGAGCAAATATTAAGAAGGATTCAAATTAGTTTAGCAATTAATTTGAATATACTGTGCTTATTAATAATTTGTTGCTGGGAAATTAAAAAAAACTCTTGATTAAAATATTAGCATATTTGATGCCTAATTAAATTTGGTTTGTTGATGTTTAAACTTGAAATATCAAAATACATTCATTCTAAATGTGCTATTCACTCCTTAAAGCTCCATAGCATCAGGAAAAATAAAGCAGCATAAACAACAGAAGAATATAAAGGGAACTTAAGGAATAACACTCCATAAAGAAAATTAAAATAACATCAGCTTATTTCATCTGATACTATTAGAGACTTTCTAAAAGCAGACATCCTAACAAGTATTAAGCTTGATTTTTGTATAGGTACCATATCATTACTCAGAAGACCTTATGATCTAGTTTATAAATTCAGAAATGTATGACAGATATTGATTGTGCATGCACATATATTTATATATATCTGTAAATTGATTGGTATATATGGAGAGTTAGTTTTGTATGATGGAT
Organism: Pseudochirops corinnae; assembly: GCA_028646515.1. Classification (NCBI taxonomy): domain Eukaryota; kingdom Metazoa; phylum Chordata; class Mammalia; order Diprotodontia; family Pseudocheiridae; genus Pseudochirops; species Pseudochirops corinnae. The sequence goes on along the minus strand of CM053591.1, from coordinate 114,519,751 downwards.
AAAAAAATTTTCCGTAGAGACAAGAAGATGAGATATATAGTAATTACATCTGATGTATACTGACAATCTTGATCCCGGATAAATCACTTAACCTCTTAGTGATCCAGCCAATTTACTAAGACTGTAAGTTGGAGAGAAGGTGCCTACAGGAATTCAGATCCTTTGTTGTTTAGTACCTATGTGATCCTGGCAAATCATTCAACTTCTCTCAGCCTCAGTTTCCTCATCTGTAAAAAGAAGTTGGAATCAATGACCTTTAAGGTCTCTTCCCATTCTAAATCTTTGATCCTATATAGATGCACGAATTGTTTTATACAGGACACTTTCTTGATGAAATCAGATTGTGATAGTTTTTCCATTTATACTTTTAGTGTTTCTTGGGTCATTGAGGGAATTAGTGTATTTGCTCTCACATATGTGTATGCATTCCTGTAAAGGAAAACCTTTGTTATCTGAAATGGTTGAGGGAGTTTTCTCACTAACCGGTTCACTGTAATAATGAAATTATAGGTCCAGAGCATTCCCTCTCTCTTGTTAGCTAGGTAGGTGAATAACCAGATGGGAATATATACATATGTGTATGTATATACATATATCCACCTATCTGCCTATTTAGCTATCAAGAAAAAAAAAAAAAGGAATTCCTCCCACCAATGCAAAGGATGATACTTTTTTTTGCATCTATATAGTGTTAGAGTGTTGTCTGGGGCTTGCTCACACACACAACCAACACACATTTGCATATACATGTATGTGTGTGCAGAGGTATGAACATACACAATCCATAAAAATTACCAACCTCTCAGGGGCCTAGACAACTCTCTAAAAAGTAAACAGAAAAACTTGTAATTTCTTGATTGCTAGATAGATAAAGTGATAGATAGATGATAAATAGATAGATAGATAGATAGACAGATAGATAGATAGCTGATAGATAATTTTTCTTTCAAAGAGATAATGCAACAACTTTTAAAATTGGCCACATGAGCCATCTCTAGACAAACAGAAATTTAAAAAAAAAAAGAAAACTTTGTACAAATCACCCTCCCCCAACCAAAAAAAAAATAAGTATTTGCATATGTATGCTCAAAAGATGCAGCAGAACCTTTTTGGTAAATGCTTCCTCACATTACCACAAATTGTGGAAAGATAATGTTCATCCTTGGAAGAATGTTTCAGTGCAGGCACGTGTCTGTGAAAGCAAAGGACAAACACTCCAATTTAAAAATAGCTACTCAATGTTTTTTAAATCAATTTTCCATTTGCTTCCAAGGCAACAGGATACCTATGCTTAATTTCCAAAAAAGAAGCTTATAAATTATGAAGAAACCAGAGGAAAAGAGTGTTGGTGGAATAAAATTCAGATAATTGTGTCCTTTTTGAAGGTAACAACATCCTGTCACTTTCACAAATAACAAAAAGAATTTTGATATTTAAAAAGGTTTGTTGGGCCTTTTTGTTAGTTGGATTCATTTTCTATTCTTTTTCTTATTCTCTCTCATTCATGGACTGATGAGGCTCCTATTTATACTGAGTATTGATCTTTCAGGCGATAGGGATAAAATTTAATTTCTTCACATGATTCTTTTAGCGCTTCCAAAGACCCCCTTCCTAAATGGATAGTGTTTCTTATATATTTCATTTGTCTATTATATTTCTGAAGCTAGAGAACTTAAGTTAAAAGTACCATGAACAGACATTATTTGTCATGGGAACAATAAGATATTTAAGACATCCATGGCACATTTTCACATGCTCTAGACTCCTTACAGGAACAAGATTTATCAGAGATACACCATAACATGGTATAACAAGAACCTTAGTCTTGGCATAAAAACAAACAACAAAACAAACAAAGAAAATAAAACTGGGCTCACATCAAGAGTTGTATCACCTACTTGGCCATATCAGACTGGGAAAATAACAACTTCTTTAAGCTTCAGTTTATTTTTCAGAAAATGATAATTATAATATGTGTACCAATCCACAAAGTTTTGTCAATAGCAATGCTCTATGCATTAATGAATCAGATTTTCATGTCTTCAGAAAAGTTGTTTCAAGGAAAACACTTTGTATAAAGTAATGAGTTGTATAAATATGAATTGTTTGGGGTGATAACAATAGCAATAGTGGCAAAATGAATTGAGATTATAGGTAGATTGTCGCAAAAATAGCACTGTGGAGAGGGAGAGGGCTCTCACTCTAATCTTTATTTTAGAGTGACATTGCACTGTTACCATTCATGATCCTTCCACTTAACTGTGTTCTACTTCCTTTTTTGCTAGACACAGTATGCCCCCATATCTTTCTCAAGTTGACCCTTAGGTATGTAATGCTACTATTCACCTCTCTCTATCAGAGAATTCATAGCTTCTTTCAAGTTTTAGCTCAAAAGACATTCCCTATACGAGACCCTTACTTTGTGCTCTTCCTCCTCCACAGAATGACTTTAAATTTACTTTGAATGTATGCATACATGTATGCATACATATATGTATACACACATGTGTAATATACATGTGTATATATGTGTTATATATATGTGCTCGTATATGTGTGTATGTATTTGTGTATATATATATAATTATCTATATCCATATCTATCTAAAATCACTTTGTACATGATACTATTTGTCATAGTAGTATTTAATATCCTTGAGGGTAAGAACTATTTTGTTTCTGTCTTCAAATCACTATCATTTTCCACAGTACTTGCTGTATAATAGATGCTTGCTTAATAAATGCAAGAATCTGGTATTTTCATCTCATTTCCTCACCAATTATATATGTAATGATCTCCAGGATTATGGGCAGTAGTAGATGTGTTGCAATTAACATTCTTGGAGGAAATCCTCAAATTGATGTGATCACAGATCTATTGGAATTATCAAAGAGATTGTTGTAAGAGGAAAGTTCTTACTTCAAGGAAATAAGTAGAAAGGGATCTACCAGTCAAGTCCAAGATTTCAAACCACATTGAGAAAGACTCACATAGTTAACTACATAATTTGCTGAGTATCTTCAAATGAATTTAGAAGACAAAAGATACCAAAGATCACATGAACCCTGACTATCTCATTATGAGTTGGATTTTAATACTGGTACTGGTCCTGAGATATTAAACAGTTATTTCTATCAGCCAGTCTAAAGTTTGACTAGCTGATTCTCAGTAACCTCAACTTGTTTGAATCTGCATTTTTTTATTCTTATAAGGATGAAGAGAATATTTTGAAAAATCTACTAATATAACCTCCACACATTCCAGCAACATGTGGAAACCTCATCAGTAGGTCAAATATAGAGAATTCAAGGGCTCAGTGAATGCCTTTGGTGTTGATGTCTGTCATAAATGGGCTCAGTCATTCTAACTGTTTCTATATGTAAATCCCTCTTTTCCCTTTTGGAGAAGCACCAAGTCAAATGAGATGGCATCAGAAGTTTGTTTCCAACCTAATTACAGACCCAACAAAATTAAAACCCAATTTCTCACAATGCCTTACATGCAGATGTAATAATATATATATATGTGTGTGTGTGTGTGTGTGTGTGTGTGTGTGTATGTGTGTGTGTGTGTGTGTGTATTTGTGTGTGTGTTGAGTTGGGCTGAGTTGAATTTATTTAATTAGAAATATAAACATGGCTTCATGAAATAATTAAGAATAGAATAGATATTTATGAACACTTTCTTAGAAAAAGCTAAAACATCTGAATATAACAATATCAACAATTGTATTACAAGGAATAATACCAAATGAGTTACATCTTTTGGTAACATTAAGATATGCTAGTTAATATGAGTGTAACCTAATGGAATCTAAAGATCTTCCATGCCCCTTTGTATTGGTGAGTAAATAGGTACTTAGTACGTTGTTTCAAGTTAACACCTTGTTTAAGCTATTTAATTAACACAGAAGTAGTTGACACCTTGGGAGGAAGTTTTTGATGTAACAGGAAGGGGCAGAAAGGAGGAGCTATACTGTATGTAAGGAAGAGCACCAGCAGGACAGTCAGAATTTCTCTCAGTGAGCATCTGGAGGCTGCAAATTCTGCTGAGACCTTTTTTTCTGGGAACTTCTGCTGAGACCTTTCCTTTGGGAATTTCTGCTAAGAAAATCCAAGAACGAGGCAGAGGAGCTACCATGAGTGAGAAAGGAGGATCCCAACTTGAGGGAGCCTGTTCTGTTGTGAAGGCTTGGGAATATGGGTGCATTAATCATATGTATCAATTTCATGGCTACTGTAATGACTTTGGCTTTCTGGTTCTGGGACTTGGTTTTCTGGTATTTGAATAAAGGCTTTAGTTCCACCCTCCATGTGGAGAGTCTGCTACATTTTGTGATTTACAACTATACCATCATTTTCATAATTGCTGTGGGTGTTGTGAATATTGCATTATTGTTACAATAAGTTTGAAAATTAATCCCTGAACTCAGAAAAATAAAATAATAATAAAGTATGTATTGATACATCACTATATATGTATAGAATATCAATCTGTTATTACCTTTCTTTTTATATTTTCTTTCTTCTAATATTAAAACAGCAGTGAGTATATTTCTTCAATTGTTTAGAACTATGCTAGGTGGCATTATTGACATATAGTTTAGATAAAACATGGTCCCTCTTCACATAGAGATTCCAGGCTCAGAGGAGTATAAAATTTATATACAGAACTGTTTTGTTATAGGATTAGAAAAATATCTGACCAATGGCCAGTTTTGTTGAGATCAACTCCTATGCTATTTCCTTATGTCAGTCCCAGAAAATTACATTCACTATTGACTTAGTCAAGTCCATCATCTGAAAGGTGCAGTGTCAACTGGTTGAGCAGAGCTTGCTTATATTCACAATATTTGGAGGGATCTTGTAAATGGAAGAGACTTTTATTAACCAAAAGGTATCTCAGTGTCATGGAATCAGCAAAGAAGCAATTAAAAACTATTGACAAATATTTCTTCTAGGACCAACTAAAAGCCAATGAATTTACCCTCTCTGCGTAGTTGGAATGGTGACACCCTTAAGATAAATTTTTTATCAATATCTCTGAAGTAAATGGGTAAAAACCAATTATCAGGGGAAGGGAAGGAAACATAATAAAGAATGATAAGAAACAAAATGGACAAATACAGTAAAAGACACTGATCAATGAAGGGTGTCCCCCCAAAAGAATTAATAGCTAGTGGTTCAATCTGTATACATTTATTCATAGAACATAGTAGGAGTTCTTACCAGTTTAGGTGAGAAGAAAGGAACACATTGTTGGGCAACCACTAAAGCTAATATACATATCTTACATATGTAAGCCAACCTTAGTTACTGAATATTCCAAATATTCAAAGAAGAAAAAAAAATGTCAATGGTTTGGGCTACTTCTAGAAAGTAGGCTTGGAAAATACCTGTAATGCTAGACTACATGGTGGAGGTTAGGATGAGGGCATACTTATGTCCTTTTTCTTCGAAAACTCCAAGAAGTGTGTGTATGTATATATGTGTGATACATACATATATACACGCATACACATACACACTTTGCAAGGCCAAAATGCAAAAGTAGTCCATCTCTAGAAAATATTTATTCTGTGATCTGAAAATTATGATTGAACTATCCCTTAATCACATAAGTTAATTGCAACAGGCAACTTTCGTCTTTGGGGGGGGGGGGGTTAAGAGGGAGGGGTGAAGGGATGGGAGGGATGGAGTGATATTCCAAAATCACTTATAATGAAAATAAGTTGCAGAAAAGATGAAGATCTTGAATTGCTAGCAGGAGTTTTCTCAATCATGATTTCCCCATACCAATGAGATTATAGGTCTAGTGTCTACCCCTATCGGTAACAACAACAACAATAAGATAGCTAACATGTATATAGCGATTTAAGGTTTGAAAATCACATTACATATGTTATATCACTTGATAATCACAAAAATTCAGAGAAATATATGCTATTATTTCCCCATGTTACAGATGAGGCACCTTAGACTTAGAAAGGCTAAAGTTACTTGAACTGCATCATAAAACTAATAAGCAGGATTGAAGTTAGATCTTCTTGATTAAAAATCCAACACTCTGTTCACTATTAACCTTATAAATATGAACAATTTGAAAATATTTTGAACATGGATCTCATGACATTATCTGAGAATGTGTTAGTAATTACCTCCAGTGGCCCAGCAGGTTTTGTTTTTTGTTTTTTGTTTTTCAGTGACAAAAACTTGAAAATTCTGCATGCTAAAATCTTGAGGGATTGTGACCTGCCAGTGAAAACAGCAACACAGCTGAAGAAATCATAGCTCCTTAAAGAATTGACACATGTAAAGGAAACTCCTGAAGGGTCAAATGATTCCTTCTTGCAAGGAAGCTTTGACCATTGCAATAGTGGAATGCTAAAAGTTCTAGATGCATCAGCACTCCTAAAAATCACTATCTAGCTCATCTTGCAGGTTGATTGAATTATTATTATCTTTCTAAGACATAACCTTGGGGGATCTTAGCAACTACAATCATTTAACAGCAGTTTCCTAGCTTTGATTTACATACTCCCAAAACGATTCAGTCAGGGATTCATCTCTTATTTGACTAAATCCATTCCTACGACTAAAATGAAGGTAATTCTCCAAAACTTCTCCGAGAAAATTACAGCACAATAAAGTCATCTCTCTATCTAGATTTTTCTTTTATGTAAAAATTTCAAATATTACCAAGCTATCTTGTGAAGGATACTAATATGACTCAGATTACTGTGGCAGCTGCAATTTGGGGTTTCTCATTTAAAGCAGCTGATAAGTTAACCCTATGCCCTCGATGATAAGAGAGATATATGATGACATAAGGGAAGTGAGCAGATTGATGCATGATCTATTATTGTTAGATAATACACACATATCTCAGGTTACATGGTCACTGCTTATCAATGCTATTTCACAATAATGTCACTGATTTTTCCAGACTCTACCAAAACCTACAAACTACCCCTGCAACATTTTTCAGGTGATGGTTCAAAATGCAAATAGTTGCTTAATTTAAAAAGACTGTCTTACATGAAAAAAAAAAAAGTTCTTATAGAATTATCTTATGCCTTATAATTTTATTTTGTTTCATTATTTTTTTTAATTTTGATTTTGTTTTGAGGTTTTTAAAATTTTATTCAGATTTTGTATTTTGGTAAAACCACTGAATAATTTCAGATATGGCCTACCTTTAAAGTATTCTTTCTATCAAAGATGCTGCCTTATTAGGTCAATAGATAGATGAACTTTGCAGAATTTCATTCCTTGATTTATTTTATTCATAGCCTTTACCTGAATAAAAGTGGAGCTAAATAAATGATTTGATTTGATTTAGGCTGGTTAGATTATGTTATTTTACCCTAAATGAAGATAGGCAGCAATAAGTATCAACGACAGCACGAGCTAACATTTATATTGCACTTTAAGTTCTGAAAATATTACCGATATTATTTCATTTTAACTACAACAATCCTGTGAAGTAAATACTATTCTTATGCCTCTTCAGGAAATGAGGAAAATGAATCTTAAAGAACTAAAGTATCTCCTAAGGACTCACAGCTAGAACCTGGGGTAAGATTCAGAACTGAAATTTTCTCTGCTCCATGTCCCATACTCTTTCAGTCACTGTACTAGACAGAATGGCATTTGGACCCATGAATGCCACCTCAAAGGGCAAAGGCATTAAGTCTTCTGGGTTTATCCTTATTTCCTTTATTCATGACTAACTTATTCAAAGAAGCTTTAAATTTGGTTACCTCAGATTAGTGCATCTGTAAGAAGCATTCCTTTTGCCCTCCTGATGACAGCAATATAAGCTCTAGGCATGTTGGGTCACAGAGATTTAGCTGACCACTATGGCAAGGATTGGTATTCTGGGCTGTGATCATGTAGACAGCTTCATTTCTCAGAACTAGAACAAGATATCAAGCTGTCCACATCCTTTGGGATGATAGTATGTCCTGTTGTTGATACACACCATTAATAAAGGCCCCAGAGATTAGAGAAGTATTTCTCTGTATTTTTTCTATAAAATCCTGAATCCAAACTAGTACAACAGTATGAAGAGAGAAATTAATTATGAATGTATTCACTTTATTGATCTTTCCCAGTTTTCTGTTTATTTGTTTCTGTTTGTGTGATTCAGTAGGTATGGAGAATTTCCAACGAAGAGGCCCTCCTGCTAATACAGAGCATCAACTTCTCTGCATCGTATGATTTTTTTTCTTATAGAATTGTCTAAGGGCACTCAGAGGTGATGTGTCTTGCCCATAAGCAGTGTTTCAGAAGCAGGAAGATTTGAACCCAGTTTTTTTCCTCACTTGAGCCATGGATGTATTGGTAAATGATTAACAGTTGTCCCCTACCAACCATTCCTCCCTCCCCCCCCAAAAAAATAAGGCATTTTTTGGAGCAGTATGAGCTGGCTCCAACACACTTCTGCTTTGAGGTCAACTCTTTACCACTAATTACACTGCCTCCTTTCATAAGATATTGCATGAGTAAAATATAGATGGAAAAAATCTGATCATAATTTTTAGAACTATTGTCAATCTAATATTGTATATATTTTGGGTCAACTTAAAGCTTCTGTTTTCTCAAGTAGTAGAAATATTTCCCTCCATACTATCTAAAAATGTGAATATGCTACCACTCAAGAAGAAGCTGTAAGCTATACTGTATATTTAACTAATCTAGTCTGCATTGGGCCAGGCATCTTCTCTATGCATAAACAAATCCTGCCTTGCAAAATAAACAGTCTTTCTAGCTTATATCATATTATTTCTCTCCAAATACCCTACACAAACATATTTTATGTTATAATAGTCTCTGTGCCTTTGTTTAAATCTCTCTTTTTGCCTGAAATAATTTCATTCCCTCTGTTCAACTACAGAATTATTTTTACCTGTTTTTCAAAAACAAAACTCAAATTTCACTTCCCCTGTAAATCCTTACTTGATCTGTTCTCACCTCATCCCCTAATTAATGGGAACCTTCCTACTGAGGCCTCAGATAAGATATTCTTTTGTAACACTTTAACGCAGTGGTTCTCAACCTTCCTAATGCTGCGAGCCTTTAATACAGTTCCTCATGTTGTGGTGACCCCCACCATAAAATTATTTTTGTTGCTACTTCATAATTATAATTTTGCTACTGTTATGAATCTATCTGATAAGCAGGATGTATTTTCATTGTTACAAATTGAACAGAACCCACAGGTTGAGAACTATAGCTTTAAAGCGTTTATCATAAATTTCATGCATTTCAGTCAGATACTGACTAGATTATAAATGCAATATGTCTCTTCACTGACTGCAAACACAGTGCTTATACATGGTATATACTTAATAAATGTTTATTAACTATTAACTGAGAATATTTTACAATGAACTTACTTGCCTACCTACGTTTTGTTTATACTAAAGTTAGGAACAATTTGCATCCTGTGAGTACCTGCTGATTAAGTATTGGATAGTAACAGAAAAAAAATATGAGTAGGAGGCATGAACAATATACAAGACAGATAATATATAACAATATACATACATATATATAAAACATATATATACATACATATAAATATATTATTTAAATATGACTAATCCTTATCACTCAATGTTGACTACAGAGTAGGTGATTGTTAAAAGTGCCAGCTTCATGAAGCTTGAGTTGTATACACTGAGTACCTTCTGAATCTTTATTAATAATCCAAGTATTATTAATACAATTTTCTGGGGTAGTCAGATCAAAGAACCATCATAAATGATAACCTTAATGTGAAGGTATTTTTTTTTCTTATTGTGCCACATTATTCTATAAGCAGGTCTTCTATTCCCCAAAATATTTGTTTCTGTCTCTCAGTGTCTATATTCTCTGTCATTGTCTCTGTGTTTCATGTCTCTCTGTCTCTGTCTACCTCTCACTCTCTATCTCACCCTCTCTTGGTGTCCTTCCATCTCTGTGTGTCTCTCTCAAAAATAAAGTGGAGAATATTGCCCCTGCTTACAAGTATCAAAAAGTAAAGTGGAGAATATTGCCCCTGCTTACAAGTATCAAACAATCTTAACTATGCCACTTGGGGAAACCAAACAAGCTTAAAAGCAACTAGGGAACAAAAGCAAATTCAGTTCCCTACGTGGCAAAATCTCAGTTATTCAGAAGCTAACTTTTTATGTAGATAAATTTTCTACATATTCTAGTATAAATAAGAGGAGAGGGAGGGCAAGGATAATGTGATTTCCTACATGAAAGGATCACAGGCCTGCTTCTGGCAAGGTAAATGCCTTGGAAAGAGATGAGGAACTAATGTGAAAATTCTGCAACTACATGGGCCAATTAAAGACTATTTGCATGTTAGGCTCTTCCATTATGTGCTATTACTCTCCAGAAGACAGATCCTTGAATGTTCTTCTCCCACACCTTCCTCATCACTTCCACATAGTAGCTGCTTAATTCCTGAGGCTTCCCAGGGAACCCATTTTATTACCGGAGAAAATTATGAAATTGTGTTAACTAGGTCCACTACAAATTTATATTACATAATATCAAATGGACCTTTGCTGCAGAATAGAAATTCTTTTTACACCTCCCTAATTGAGTCATTATCCTACTGACCAGTGATTATTCCTAGCCTTTTCATCCCTCTTCAAGATTCATATGGCATCTTCTCCACAACCTCTCAGCTCAATTTTAATTTAATCTCTTTGATTCATATTTCACTCAAAAAATTCCTACTTCTTTTGTCTCCTCCTTATTTCAGATCACTCAAATACCTTCCCCCACTATTTCTTCCTTCATTTCTGTCTTATGAAGAGGTGGCCTTTTCCTTCACCATCATAGATTCCTCTATGAACTTTCGATCCTGCTATATCCCAGTTGCAGCAAATTGCTTCCTTTATCATAGTTATTTTCTCACTAATCTTTAACCACTCCCTCTTCACTGACTGCTTCCCTGGCACCATATAAAGACACCAATCTCTCTCATATCCTTTTAAAAAAATCTTTATTTGAGCTTACCATATTCACTAGTTTTCATCCTCCATCTCTCCTCCCTTTTGTGGCTCACCTCCATGAAAAAGACTGCCTTATACTGGATGCCTCCACTTTCTTTCCTCTCAATCTATTCTAAACCTTTTGCAGTCTGGTTTCTGATATCATCATGCAAGTGAAACTTCTCTCATTAAAGTTACCAAAGATATTTTAACAGCCAAATCTAAAGTTCTTACCAACCTCAGCCCTTTCTCACTTTCCCACATTCTTACACTTTATTCTTTATCATCGTTTTTCTTATTCAACTACATTGTCCAGTTGAATCATTTTCCCTCTTTCTTCTTCCATTGTATATCATCATCTGTGCTCCTGCGGTAGAATGTCTGAAAAGTAGCAAACTCTTTTTCCTTTCAAAAGGAAGATAGGTAGATAGGTAGGTTAGATAGGTAGATATAGATTGCAAATATACATGCATATGTAATGTACAATGTAAGCATGTTTCATAACCTTGGGTAATATTCACATCCATGTTTATATTACACAAGCCCCACATGTTTATGTTATATACTATTTATGCATGAATGTGTATGTACATATGTGTATGAGCATACACATATATATTCATGCATATACATGGTATATATGTGTATCTATAGAGATGTACTCTTTATACATACATATGTATGTGTATATTTATCTATATCCATCTATGTGAAATTAATTTTTGTTCCTAATAGAAATCTAGAACACATTATTAAACAGATGGTCTGTAAACATTTATATTCAGAAAGAGATGTAGAAACAGATTCATTAATAAGCTTAATCGAGTCAGATTATCTCTTTGGTGGGGCAACTAAACTGATTATTCAGGTGAAAGATATAAATACATTTCTTAAATTTATCTTCAAGTATAAATGTCTGCAAAGCATTTGATAAAAACTTCCCTATCTTTACACAGAAGATGATGCATTGAGGGCTAATTGATAGTAGAGTTAGAAGGACTCAAACCTAATTGGATAAATGGAACCAGAGAGTAATTATTAATAAGTTTATGTCATCTTACAGATACATCTCTGGTGGAAGTCCTGGGGATTTCTTAGGCTTGTTGTTGTGTTGTTTAAAAATATGACTATTTTGAAGGCGTAGAAAACATAGCAGTTAAATCTACAGAGACATGAAGTTGGGAAAAATAGTTAAATTGGGTTGATTGCTATTGGCTAGAAGGATAGACCATATATAACAAGATGAAATTTAATTGCTATGAAGGTGAAGTCCAATATGGGTTAAAACATTAACTTCATAAATACAGGATCAATATTAATGAAAGGAGTGTTGATCTTAGGTTAATAGAAGGGACCTCAAAGGTCATCTAATCCAAACACTTTGTTTTCATTTTTAAAAAATTTTATTAATACATTCTACTTTTATTATCATATATTCTACTTTAGTCTCATTTTAGAGATGAGAATACTGAGGTCCTTGGACTTCAAATGATTTGGCCAAGATCACACAACTGGTAAAAAGGAAAATCAGCATTCAGTTGAGATTCTCTAACTTCAGACTCGTTCTTTCCATTGAACACTACAAAAGTTTATTTGAAAAAAGGATCTACACACTTTTTGTGTGTGTGTTTTTACTTAGAACTGAAAACTCAACATGTATTAACAGTATGTCCTCTACCTCCAGAAAGCTAATGGTATTCTAAATTATATTAACAGAAGGATACTGAGCCTTTATCAGTTTTCAGTTCCGGTTACCACATTTACGTAGGAAAGAAGGAAGAAAATAAGCATTTATATTGCTCTTATTTTGTACCAGGCTCTGTGCTAACCGCTTTTTACAAATTTCATCTCATTAGATCACAAAAATTCTATATGGGAGTGGTACAGCTCTCCCCATTTTCTAGTTGAGGTAACAGAGGCAAACAGAGGTTAAATGGCTTGCCCAGGGTCTCATAGATTGTATTTGAACTCAGGTACTAGGCCCAGCCTTCTATTCAATGTTCTACCGGCTGCCTCTATTTGAACAAACTAGGAGATGCCCAAAAAACATGATCAGGCTAGTGAAAGGACTGGAGAACATGCCATATGTCAGTAAGTTGAAGGAACTGATGATGTGTAGTCTAGAGGAGAGAAGAACAAGAGGTGATATCATACTTATATTCAAGAATAGTACATACACGCTGGGGCTTGGAATCAGACAACTGTGTGTTTAAACTCTACCTCAAATATTAAATAGCTGGGTGACCAGGGGCAAACACCTTAGCTGTTTTCACTTGCCTTATCTGTATAACAGGAAGACTAATCCTTGCATTGCTTATCTCTGGGAGCTGTTGGGAGACTCAAACGAGAAGATATATGTGAGGGCATTTGAACACTTTCAAATGATATATAGAAAAGAAGTAGCAATGGCTGTAATGAGGAGGAAGACAATTGCCGTTGCTGATGACTAACTCTGCTTAGCAACAGAGAACAAAATATTTTTAGGAACAGTATTTAGAAATTGTGCAAAATAGTTGAAGGTTTGATATAAGGAAAAACTTCCTGACGGTTTTCCAAAATGAAATGCCACCCTTTGGAAAGTACTGAGTTTACTCATATTGGAAGTTTTAAATGAAAGGATTACTAAATTCTTATCCACACTGATGAAGAAAGGTTTCTAGATCAGTTATAGTCAGAGTTGTTGAAATATTCTTGTTTCAGCAATAGTTTGAACTTTTTGGAAAGGCCTTTAAGATCTCTTTCAACCAATCCCTGCCTATCTGGATCCTTAATTAGCTGTCTTAAGTAGTATAATAGTATAAGGATTTTATGAGGGTGAATTCTCTCCTAACTATACTTTATGTGCCTTTACTAATGTGTGAGTTTTGCAAATTTACTAGTCAGCTATAAGGTATGTTAAATTCATAAGAAGAGTATTTAATTAAATAGAAATGTAAATTAAATAGCAAGGCATTCCTTTCCCCATAATATTAAATTTATACTCCCACAATATTGTGAATGGGGTATCTATACATTAGCATCCTATATGGTCAGAGCACTTAACTTTAAAAGCCTTTCTCCTTCAAAGGGTGCACTAGAGCTCTGTCAGTTTGCTGGGGACCTGCTTCTTTAGCTACTGTGCCTCAGCTACAATCTTTGCTCTATCCTACACCTACTGGAGTGATATAATATATGTCTCTCCTTAGCACTCCATCTGTCTTCAGCCAGCAGTTTCAAGCTCATGGCTATGATGCTTTCTTCCATTTTCTGATTTAGGTTATTCATCCATATATTCATTCATTTGACCAGAATTTATAAAGTATATACTATGGTTCATGCACTGTTCTAGGCACTGGAGATACAAAGAAACAATGACAGTGACAATAGCAAGAATAATATATCATGAAATCATCTCTGCTTTCGAAGCATTTATATTCTACCAAAAAAACAATATGTACACAGATGTAAGTAATTATAAACTATATACAAAGTAAATATAAATGATTTTTGAAAGAGAGAGAATAGATAAATTAGGGGAGTCATGATAGGTCTTATGTGGTAGGTGGTATTGGGTTAAATCTTAAAGAAAATTAGACATTCTAAGGTAGAGAAGAGAGAGAAATACATTCTAGGAGTGAGGACAACCTGTATAAAGGCAAAGAGATGGAAAACAGAATGGGAAATGTGGAAAATAGCAAGTAGGGGAGTTGGCTGGAATGTAAAGTGCATAAAAAAAAAGATTAATAGAAGGCAATTAATGCAATATAAGTCTGTGAGGAGATTCAAATGCCAAACAGAGAAATTTGTGTATATGAATCTAGAGGCAATAACACGTAAAGCTGAACACAATACTTGGAGCAGAGTGAGCACTTAATAATCAGATGATTCAGTAAGGGCCTTTTAATTCATTACTTCATTCAAAGGAGTTTCTTGAGAGAGCAAGGAACATGATCAGACCTGTGCTTTAAACATATTAATTTATCAGTTGTGTGGTGGATCAACTAGAGAGAGAGAAATAACAAAAATAGGGAGACCAATTAAGATACAGCAATAATAGGAGAGATAATAAAGGCCTGAGCTATGGTGGTGGCCATGGGATTAAGGAGAAAGTGACAGAAATGTTGCAGTTTCAGAATTGAAAAGATTTGGCTAGTGATTATCTATGGTGGATTATGGAGAGTGAAGAATTGGGAATGATTCTGAGGCTGTGAATCTGATTAAGTGAAAGGATTCTGGTAATTACTCTCAATAGAAATAGGGAAGTTAGAAAGGGAGAAAGGTTTTGGAAGGAGATTACAATAAACTCTGGGGCATATTCACTTTGAAATGACTGTTGGACATTCAGCCTAAAATGTTCAAAAGTCAGTGACAGTCAGGAAGATATGGATTCAGTTTCACTCTCTGACATGTACTTACTATGAGACCAGGGACAAGCCACTAAACCACTCCTTGTCCCTGGATCTATAATATAGACTATTGCATAAGTGGAGGAATTTCACACCTCTACAAAAACACTGGTCCTTGATGTCTAGATACATGTGTATGTATATTTTCTAGAATATTTGATCATGTTTGGTTTTTTAATATCCCTAATGTTCAGGAATGCTTCCCTCCTATTTCCTTATCCCTATTGCACAAAAAGTAGGAATCAATATTTCATTTATTTCTTCATTCATTCTTTTATCTATTCATATGTTTGTCTGTTCTCACTCTCTATATCCAAACTGTTATCAAGGCCTGCCAATTTCACCTTTGCTACATCTCTTAAAAACACCTCCTTTTCTCCTATGACACTACCATCTATCTAGGGGAAGCCCTCATCACTTCATGCCTAGAGTTAGCCTGCCGATGATGATGAGTCTGCCTGCCTCATTTCTCCTCCACTTCAGTTCATCTTACATCCAACCACTACAGTGATTTTCCTAAAGTTCTGGCCTGACCATATTACCCAACTACTCAATAAACTCCAGTGGCCCCCTGTTGCCTACAGAAACACGTATAAAATGCACAATTTGGCATTCAAAGCCCTTCCAAATTTATACCCCCTCTTCCAGTCATCTTACATCATTTATGACTTATAATTCAGTGACCTTGGCTTCAAGGCTGTTCCATGAACAAGACTTTCCCTCTCTTTGCTCCAGGGAATTTTCCCTTGCTGTCTCCCATCCCTGTAATACTTTTCTTCCTCCCTTCCAACAGCTGACTTCCATGGCTTCCTTCAAGTTTCAACTAAAATTCTACCTTCTACAGAAAACCTTCCCTAATCCCTCTGAATTCTAATATCTTCTGTCTCTTAAGTATCTCCTGTATATCCTGCATATAACCTGCTTGGATATATTCGTTCCCATGTTGTACCGCCCCCCCCCCCTTAGATTGTAACTCCTTGATGGCAGGGACTATCTTTTTGTTTCTTTTTCTATTCTAAGTTCTTAGCACAATGCCTAACACAATGTTTATTGATCAATTAATATAACAATTAAAATAACTTGTGAATTTTTCATTCAGTAAAAATAATACTTTGTCATTAAAAATAGCTAAAGACTATATTGTAATAAGGAAAGAAGTCATTGGAATTTACCAACTTCACTAATGTAGGTTTAACTATAGCAGAGATAATGCTTCCAATATTCCTTGAAACATCAATTATAATATTTAGAACCGAATGCCAGAGCTGCAGTGCATAAATGTGTAGAATATAATACTTCTCTAGTCCCTCCACTTGCATATATGGGCCATTTGTAAAATAAGAGACAGTAAGAGATTATAAAGTATCTTATAAAAACTAAACCAATAAATAAATCCTAAACTAATCTATTGCTGCTAGTGGTAGGAAAAAATCCTCACCAATCTAATAAAACTTTGTGATCAATGATATCAAAGCTGAAATCCATAACAACAAAGAGCAGGCTAATAATTTGTGAGACTATAATTTAAGGTTAGAAGCCTAATAACAGCATCCTGCTTTATTAATGTTGGAAACACAACACAAATTATTAAGAAGTTAAAAAAAGAATGGTTACTACTGTGATGTGTAATTTTTTTCATGAGCTCGGCAGTCTAAAACTCAAAGAGAAATATAGAACATACATTGCTATAGATCCAGCCAGGAATGGAAGGCTTTGTTCGTCTTAATAAGGCAGCTGTTGTCTAAAGGTCAGCTTGTTCTATTTTATTCCCCAGCCTATAAAGTTTTCAGAACACAGATCAACTTGTTTGTACAAATGAGCTTATACACATTTCTAGTCATAAACTCTCACTCGGTTTTGTTAATTTTACCGCAAAATACCTTCTACTGTATATTCATTATGTTTATTGGCAAATATTTCTTTGAGGTTACAGCTTGAAGTAGAGAATTAATGATTCTAAAAGAAGGCGTTTTGGTAATACCTCACTGTGAAGCAATTAAAGAAGGCAAATATTTGGTTTGAGCTCATGTGAAGAATTGTCTGTGATGAAGCAGATGAGCTTAAGCTTATTTTCCATTTTATTTAATAAGTTTGAAAGGAATTCATAGTCACTAGAACAGCATATGTTTGTAAATGTGTAGATCAATTAATATTTCAGTTTAGTCAGTTTAACAAGAATATAATAAATCTTACATTAAATAAATGTCATTAATAATAGCACAATATATATTAATTTTAGATTCAAGTTTAAAATCTATCTTGTTTTAATTTGTAAATCACATGGTGCAAATAATGTTAACAGTAAATTTATATATTTTGAAATCTAGTCCTTCTTATAGTGTAATAAAGTGCTGATGGAAAACATAATTTCTTAGGTGTCAGCCTGCTCATTCTATGGAGTTCCATATGGATATTTTCCCATTTGGATTGATACAGAAAGCCTCAAATTAAAATCCTGAAAATTAGAAGTATTAAAGTAATATGTGGGGTTTTGAGCTAAGAACTAGAGTATTCATAATTTGTGATCTAATAATGCTTTATTACACTAATCCAAATTGGAGATGGTAGAACCAGGTAACTAACTGAACACATAATGGTGAATAACCCTTCTAGTTATTGGATGAAATTTCAAAAGAGTCAACATTTATTAACTCAGATATTAATTTTGGGTACACGATTAAGAAAATTAATGGGCCAAATGCAAAATATGAATGCTAGGGCTTGGCAATAGTGTAGTTGTAGAGGATATATAGTTCTGAAAAGACCATAAACAATCTGAGTCAAAAATGGGACCCAGAAGGCAAAATTTTCATGTAATTTTGTTTTGAAATAATAAAAGTATAGTATCCAGAGTAATGTGATGAAGAGTATTCATAGCACCTATTTTTCAAGAGGGTGTCTTTAAAAAAAAAAATAGACTGCAGAAAGAACTCTTCCTTCAGGTTTCTTTCATTGAGAAGACTTTTCTTGCAAAAATAAAATATTATTTGGGGGAAAAACACATTAACAGACCTTTTTAGAAGACATTTCTCTCGAAAAAACGAGGTTCAAATATGTGCACAATTTTACATATCTAATTTGCCTTTACAAGCAAAGCTGATTTTGAAAATTAAATTCTGAACTGGTTGGGACCACATCTAGAATATCATGTTCAGTTTGGAGTGCCATATATTAGAAATGACATTGACAGACCAAAGAATTCCTGCAACAAGGTAAAAAACCATGGTGAAGGTATGCACAGCTAGCACATGAGGTCTAGTTAAAGAATATGGAGAGAATTGCCCTGAAAGGAAGACCTACAAGAGACATGATACCTGTTTGCAAGTATTTAAAAAAGAAAAAACACTTTCTTTGGAAAGGGCTGGATCTTTATTCTTTTGGATTCCCAGAGCACAGAGAAAGCCTGGGGTCCTAAGTGATGAATGATAATTATAGAGAAGTAGACTTAAGTTTTAAATATGAGGAAAACAAAAACAAAAACAAAACCTTTCTAACAATTACAATTGTCCAGAAGTATGCTAAACTTTTTAGGAGGTAGCAAGCAAGTTCACTAGAGGTTTTGAAATAAAGGTTGAATGTGCCTTTTAAAGATTTTTTTAAAAATGATTCATATTTCAGGAAAAGATTGGATCCTGAGGACCTATCCAACTTTATAATTCTCTGATCCTATGATTTTGAACAGAGAATAGGATCAATGATTATCAAATCAAACATGTTGGTAGTATTCTAGTTTTTAAAATGCAAAGATACTATAGTGTAATGAAGAAGATTCAAATTCAGATAAATACTGAAATGGAGCCATTAAGCTATACACAAGGATTTGCATGTTGATTTAGAAAAGCATATTAACATCATCTATTTTATTGTGTTTTCATTTATTGTTAAATGTTTCCTAAATGAATTAATTAAATAGATTATAGGCCAAAAATCCAGAGGACTTGAAGTGGTCAGAATCCTGTCTTATAATAAGAGAAAAGAAGGCAAAAGCAAAACACAGATTAAATTCTAGGTCCTGCTTTAATTACTAATTTATATGTGCTCTCTAGGTAGGAACTTCCTCGGACTGCATATAAGTGGTTGCCAGTGGAACAGAAAAAAAAAAAAAAAAACCAAAAAGCCTTAATGTGAGTGGAAATCATAACCAAGAACAATAGGATGGTTTCCCTCTTCCTCAAATGGAAATGAACACATCCAGTGGTAGTGATGGAGTACATAGAAAACTTAGGGAAAGAGGGATGACATTTGGTCTGTTTACATGGTTAACTTAAATTGAATTTTTTAATTAGTAGTCACCTATCATGCTGTGGGTTTTCACTGAGGGTGGGATATTTCTTTTTCCTATAATTCAAACATCCTTTCCTCAAGCCTCTATGGAATCTTTATGATGAGCACCAGTTCCTTCAGTAATAATTTTCAAACAACAAAGCATTTCTTAACAAGGGGTGCTTTTTGTAATGCAAAAGCATCTGTGATTTTGCAGAAGGAATTAAGTTCAGGTTTCATTTAGATATAAGCCACCTGGTGCAAATAAAATATAATTTGAACAAAAAATCAATTAACATACACTTTTTAGGAAACATTACTCTCACGATGTGACGTATAAACCAGTACACAATTTCACATCTCTAATTGGTCTCTGTGTGCAAAGCTGTTTTTGAAAATTAGACCAAAGAGTTGAATTTCACAACTTAGTTATAATAGATATTTCAGCTTCTTATAATCTTTCTGTTTTCTTCCATCTGTGACATGGGAGAGCACTCCAACTAACTGACTCACAGTCAATTAAGAACATTCTGGAAATTTTACAAATAATCTATCAAGCACTTATTACCAAGAGAGTTTGCACATATGTTGATATCTCTTTTATCCCCTATTGCCAGAGAAGGAGAGCTTCCATATAAGTGAATTTTCCTGAAAACAGAAGCTCATTCCTTGCAAGTGCCAAAATATCTTAATTATAACCATTTTTAAGGGAAATCATTTAAAAATTAAATGCATATTCATTCTTTCTTAAAGTACACCAAATAAAATTTTACTTTAATGATTTAATCATTACTATGAAAATGAAATTTTAATTATTATGCTCCATAAATAAGACTTTGATAACCCCAGTACCAGTTGATTTAGATACTGGAGATTCTCTTTATATAAAATGTGTCCAAATCTTATAGGTTGTATTTTTTATATCTTTCCCCCTACATTCCATCTTTTCCCTCCCTTCAGACTTTCTAGTTTTATCATTAACTGCTGCTATTCTTGCTTATAGTAGTCTTTTTTTTCATCTCCTCTGTTGTATAGAGATGTCCTGTTGGGATAGAAATTATTATAACTCCATTCCATAAAAATAAAACAGCTCTTATTTAACACATTAATTTTTGAGAGGCACTGCAAAATAATCTGCTAGGTTCAGAGTTGAAAGAAAATATGTAAATTTGTAATAAATCCATCATATTGGAAGATTCAAATTTTGAGAGTAGAGGATTAGACCTAATAAATAAATAAATAGTTTTAAAGGTTTTCCATACATATTTGATAGAATTTCAAAATATCAGTAAGATGGGAAAATATCAAAGAATTGAATAAAAACCACAGATGTGAAATTTCCCTAAAAAGATAATCTAGATAGTAATAGTAATTATAAATCCATATGTCAAGTTTTTATAATTATA
>CM053591.1:114483001-114498200 GCA_028646515.1 Pseudochirops corinnae | reverse complement strand
ATCATATTAATACATTAATGAAGAGTAGCTACGTGGCACAATGGATCTAGAGAACTATACCTGGAACCAAAAAGATCTGGGTTTAAATTTGACCTCAGCCACTTACCAGTTCTGTGACCCTAGGCAAGTCACTTAACCTCCATTTGACTCAGTTTCTTCAACTGTAAAGTAACAGCATCTCCTCATAGGGTTTTATGGATAAAATTAAATACTAATTGTAAAGGTACTTAGTACAGCGCCTGGTATAGAGTAATTGGTATGTAAATGCTTCTTCCCTTCTACTTTCCTTCCCTTTATCTAAGACATTTGAAAAATCCAAACCAAGGAGAGATCTTTTGGGAACTCCACTAAACACCTACCTCTTAGTTGACATTGATCCGCTATCTAGTCACTATTTCTTGTCTGGTGATTTAGTTCATTCTAAATCTATGTAACTGTATCACCCTCCATTCCTGTATCTCATACATCCATCTTTTCTAAAAGAAATATGTAAGTATTCTATTTAAGAACTTTTAGGTATAATCCTATATTTTAAAGCATGAAATAAAAATTCATTTCCCTGCATTATCTGGATCCAACCTACCTTTCTAGTATTATTTGACAGTACTCCCTTATGCCTTCTTTTGCTATTAGTTTCTATTGGTTTCAGCACAATCATTATTTCCATCATGCCTCTCCAGGATAAAATCATCACCAGGAAACTCATCATCATGGAGATTGTTTCAATTTTGCTCCTCGTACATCATCAGTAACCTCAGTTACTTCTGCCTCTCTGATTGTCCAGTCAAACCAGCCTTGCTTTACTGTGTCCATTACATTTTGTTTCCCATTTTCCAGTTCCTTGCTTTTGAATATCTGCCATTCTTAGAATGTACTCCTACTTCTCCTATACCTCTTAGAAAACCAAGTTTCTTTCAAAGTTCAGTCACCTTCTCAATGAAGCTCTTGGTACCCCAAGCTGCTAATGACTTCCCTTAGGTTCTACAACATCTTTTGCATTTATTCCTTTGTTGCCACTCAAATCACCACTACCCTAGTTTAGGCCCTCTTAACCTCTCATTTGATCTATTGAAATGGACTCATAATTAATCTATCTGCCCGCAGTCATGTTCCATGCATTTGCCAAAGTGGTTTTACTAAAAACAGGTATGAACATTCATGACTACCATGTTCACTAAACTCTATAATCTTTCTATTATCTCTAGAACCAAATACAAATTTCTTTGGTTTTTAAAGTCTTTAACAACCCAGTTCTCTAACCTATCTTTTAAGTGTACATATGTGTATGTATATATGTGTGTATGTGTATGTATATATGTTTGTATGTGCATGTATATGTAGATGTGTAAGTATATGTAAGCATATATGTATAATATTCTCTTTATGTATATATAAGTGTATGTACATTGTGCATGTGTGTATATGTGTAGTTGTATATATGGGTGTATTTATATGCATGCATGTTTATATTGTCTGTTTCTACATGTGTATTTATGCATTATAAACACACATATGCATAAACACATTACATATATGTCACTATATACAATTTATATACATCATATACATTTCTCCCTTTTTGCAAAGCATAGTGGCTACCAAGTACTGAAGTACTGGCTCAAAGGTCATTCTCCCTCCTGCTTAAGGAATTCAACATTTCTCTCACCATCTTCCTTTCTGCCCCATCCCCTGGCTTTAACAAGGAAAATTAAACATTCAGAGTAAAGCTACCTCTGAATGCTAACCTCCCAAATACTCAACTACTTTAAACATGTGACCTACTTCTTCATTCCACCTCAGCTACAAGTAGCAATTCAAACTGTTTGTACCCTTGCTACCCAAAATACAATGTGTGTCTGTATGTGTGTGTTTGTATGTGTGTGTCTGTATGTGTGTGTGCATGCGTATATGTACATATTTGTATTTATTGCAGAAGTGTGATGTGGCCACTTATAGTGGGGTCTCAAGTCTATTTTTAAATGTGC
Organism: Pseudochirops corinnae; assembly: GCA_028646515.1. Lineage (NCBI taxonomy): Eukaryota > Metazoa > Chordata > Mammalia > Diprotodontia > Pseudocheiridae > Pseudochirops > Pseudochirops corinnae. Next base: position 114,496,215 of record CM053591.1, on the reverse strand, counting down.
AGTTTAATATTTACACCTCAGAAATTGGTAAAATGTACGAAGTGCTTGAGTTATTGTTTTGTTGATTGTCTAGACTTAAGAGATTTTGAGAGAAGATGCTAATTCAGATTAAAATTTTAAATATGTTGTACATACATATATTTTTTAGAACAAATTGTTAAATATTCAATATCACTCCCCCAATTTATTGTCTATTTATCCTATATATGTTCACATATATAAAAATTCGTATATGTATTCATATATGCACATGTAATTTATTCAGCATGTATATGCACATACAATGATGTAAACATAGAGATACTTTTATATAGTGTGTATATATCCAGGCATATACTTATCCACATATAGTAAGCATGTGTGTATACACACATGTGTGCATATAAGTGTGTATATAAGTGTGCATATACACAATACATGCATATATGTGTGGTGAGTGTGTGTGTGTGGTGTTCCAAACCAACACTAAGACCTCTGATACACCTTGTATATGTGTACTTATTGTCTTCACTGTGAGGATATATACACATATAGCACACACATATGTAGGGGTGCATGTATGTATATATGTATGTATGTATGTGTATGTCTATGTATGTATATATACATTGTGGAAAGTGATTGCTTAAATTCTTTGAATTTGTGTCCTTAGCACCTAGTATTGTGTCTGGCATCTAGAAGACACTTAATAAATGCTTGTTGATTATTTCATTGGACCAGATGGCCTTTGAGGTCTCTCATGGCTATAGGTCTATGATTCCAAGAGGGATTCATTCCAGAGAAGTCCACCAAATAATTATGCGGTTGTATATGTCACTATGATGATTGTCTGAAGTTCAGAAACATTTCAAAGGCTCCTAAATGTTATCTAATCACTCCAAGTGTTCAGCTTACCTATGTGTGTTTGTGGGAATGGGAGTCAAGGAACAGTTGAAGGAATTTAGTAGCTGAAGAATGCCAGTTATTCAGATATTCAGTCTAGACTCTCATCTAAGGTTACAAAGACAGCCCATAGAATTTATCCTTCATTGCAGTTATCTTGGATTGGCACTTCATATTTTTGATAATGGACTAGCCCCGAATTGATGAAGTAGAGGAAACTGAGACAGACTGCATTCAGAAAATTGTGCTGTATATTTAATGACACCAATCTTCTTCCTAAAACAAAAACCAACCTTTTTAGCTCCAGTATTCTTCTAGTGAATATCTGTGACTATGAATCATGACATATAACCATTGCCAAAAGCTAATTGACTCATGGTAGATGTGAGCTGACTGAAAAAATTACAAAGAAAGAATTGGACAGCAATAGAAACATAAAAGACATCAAAGCGATGAATGATTTCCAAAAAAAAAAAATCTGCTATTCATTTTCAGAATAAGGTATAACATAAAGAATGCACGTATACCAATGTTACCCATGCAATATCAAGAAATTTTAAGGAAGACCAACCAGTGCATAGAAGGAATACTAATTTTGGGAGTCCAATCCTCTGCTTGTTTAGGCTAACAAAATAATACACTTGTATACTATTCAACAGTTAACAGATCTATTTAACCACAGCAGGAAAAGAATATTCAATGAGGACAGAAATTGAGAACCCCTTGGGACAAACCTACCACAATTCACCCGTCAAGCACCTAACATTCCCCTCTAGCTCTTGATACCTGCTTTATATTCAGACAGTGAGAAAATGATGCCAAGGGTTTGAGCCTTTGTCCACTAAGCCAAGCAAGTTTTGTGGAATGTTTCAATACCTTTTAAAGGAAAAGAACAAAAGCTAGCCTAACCTGTATGGACAGGGATTAGGATATTGCTCCTATCACATCTATGGAAGACATATGGGAGGACATGAACAGGAATCTTTCAGACTGAAGGATGCATGGGATGTGACTGCGATGAGATCACAGATTCATTGAAATACTGATCACTGCAAAATAAATTTTGATAGTATATATAATAGAACCTATTTTCATGAAAAACAACATCTACAGTGGAAATAATTGTTTGGTAAATTCATTATAAACAATGGATTGCGTGAAAAATACTTTTGTCTTAAGCAGTATGGCTATTCAAGGCAGAATGTCATATATAATTTTGTTCATAAATACAAAAATGTGTGAGAAACATTTCTCCTCCCTATAATTTCAGGATCATTTTACTTTTTTGAGCACTGAAATACATGACAATAGGTTATCTCATTCTCTCCTAATAACTATTCTATGCAGAGTTTCTAAATGGAGAATCTTTAAAAGCTGAAAATATGCAGTCTTTCTACAACAAGAAATGATTATCTACTTCTGTCATATAACTTTTCCTGTGGATCAGATGTCAAAGAATTTTTATTTCTATACATGGAAGGGACATTTTGATGGCCTAATAGGTTCTTTTTATTGGTTTACGTTTTTATCAGTACTTTTTATATGACTTTATAAAATAGGTAATAAAGATACATAAAATTCTTTGGAAAAGAGTGAGTCATTTATTCAAGTGTTTTGTTTTATGTTTTGTCTTGCTTCAAGACTTAACTTTGACTACTAAAGCTATAGAGCCAGAATTCTACATTTATAATTTTTAAAAGCTTGCATTTATAGTTTTCTTCAGGGTTTAATCTGGACTTTGTTTTCTTCTACTAACTGTCAATGGCCAAGGATATTGATATGTGCATCCACGTGTTGCTAAATAGACTATTTTGTCCAAACTGACCAGTCATTTCCTTCTTTGCCTTTTAATTAAATTAATCATTTCTGTTAACATTCAGTGGACACATTGATATTTTGTCTCAAGAGAACCTTTTGCTATGTACTTTGTCTTCTATGTATTCCCAATGGCAGTCCCATATGTCTGTCTTTGGGCAGGAGTGACTCATATTCTCAGGAATGAAGCATTCCACTACCTTAGACGCATTTTTAGTGCAATGTGCAAGCATACCAGCTTCTGGGGGGCATATGATCACAGAAATTCTTGGAACTTCTCAGGGACATAAACCTACCAAATCCATAACTATGAATGCTATCAGCTGGGGTAAAACCTTTTGGAACCATGATGGAGACACAACAGTTTGATGAGATTCAGTGAGGGCATGCAAGAGGGTGGCATAGGCACAGGTGTAGAAAACAGACTTGATCCCACAGAGGTTTAAAGGAAAGGTGTCCCCAGGAGATAGGTGATATGGTGACAGGACACAGAGAGCAGGTCTTCATATAACTGAAAGGACTGGGGGAGAAGAAGGTTTTAGATAAATAGTGACACAAATATGATCTATGTTAGTACCCTAGAGCAAAGCCACCCAATCCTGCCCTTGACTCCTGACACAACAATTTCTCAAATCATTCCCCAATGGAGGATAATCATGAGTTCATAAAACACACATACACACACACACACACACACACACACACACCACTTCCAGGTCAGAATTACTAAGATTTGTGCTACTTTATCTTGTAGCATACATTCCTTCTGTCTCATTTTCCTCATCTATAAATTGGTGTTTGAATTAGATGGCATCTAATTTCCCTTCAATCTCTAACTCTCATGTGATTTTAGGAGTTGCAAACATCATTTGGCATCTGTCTCAGTTTATCTTTACATCCAAGCTCTCCACCTAAAGTAATCCCCACCAAGTCTCCAAAAAATCCATTACTTCCCAGTTGGCTTCCTTTAATTATATTTTCAGAGGTCATAGAAAGCATTGGGAGAAAGGAGAGGAAAGATGAAGTGAAGGGACTATTTGGCTGTCTCATAGTTAAGCAAACCAACAGGCGATGACCAAAGCCTCTCAGGTAAATGTTCCCTACCTGTAATCACCTAAGAAATCACCATGTAATGCTTCATCCATTTTGCTCCATTGATGTATATATTGATTTAATTTCCTTTTTGTACTTTTTGTTTTCTGTACCTAAGTAGGGCAGTGTGATGTAGTCACAGATCCTGGGTCCAAATCTTGCTTGGATGGGTAACCTTGTGTAGTGTCAATACAATATTCACAGTGAAGATGATGACTATATATATGCTGCCATAATACTCAATCACAAAATATAACAGACTGTTCATATAAAAGGCAAAAGTAAAACATTTATTCAGATACCAGGAAACCAAATTCATCATAGCAACACAGAAGTTAATACACTGTAACATAGCAGAAAGCCACACCATCCTTTAGCCTTCCCACAAACCAACAGTCACAAGACTAGTTGTCACCGCAGGGGGCAAACACTCACAAGCCTAGCTGTCTGCTTGCCTGCAGTCCTCTTTCTCCTACCATCTAGCTGCTTTGACTCCCAGCTTCCTGTGGGTTCTGCTCTACCCTTCAGCAAACTCCTCCCACCACAGGCTCCATGTGGCTATATCCAGCCTATTAGGGGGCAGGGAAGATCTTCCAATTCCCATTCCCATTACACCTTGGCAATGTTACTTCTACCCTATGAGTGGAGTGCTTACAATGTGTTAGACATTATACTAATGCTAGAGTGACAAATGCACATTTAAAAAAGGTTCCTTCCCAGAAGAATTGTGCATTCTAATTGCTGGGAAAGAAGATATTAAAAAGTGTTGATTGACAGTGGAGGGAGTACATTGGTCCAATAAATTACAGTTTACAGTGGGTGGATACACACACACACACACACACACACACAGGTGCACAAGATATGCCAAAGTCTAAAAATGTATTCTACATGACTAACATTTTTCTCCAACACTTTTCTAAGTTTACATATTCAACAAAACAATAGTTCAAGTCTTGATTTATAACATTTCAAATTTCTAAGATATAACTGCTCACATTTAAAATTTAACAACTGGCTGTCTCTAGCTGGCTTTAGCACACATAACTGGTAGAATATTGAGTTTTTCTCATTTGGAAAATGTGTGGAAAGGCGGCACTAGATAATCACTATGGTTACTTCCAGGAAGAAATAGCTAAATTAAGACAGTGTTGGTTATTTTAGACTGTAAATTCCTAGTGGTTAGGGATTGTACAAGTAGGGTTTTTTGGTTTGTTTTTCCCATTTCCAATGCTTCAACTAGATCTATAGTGGACCATAACAAGCTTACAGTTTTGGTGATTTTGTTGTTCAGTTATTACAATGGTGTCTGACTCTTCATGACCCCATTTAGGGTTTTCTTGGCAAAAATACTAGAATGATTTGTCATTTCCTTCTCCAGCTTATTTTATAGATGAGGAAACTGAGACAAACAGGGTGAAGTTACTTACCCAGGCTTACACAGGTAATTTGAATTCAGATCTTCCTGACTTCAGACCTTGTGCTCTATCCGCTATCCCACCTAGCTGCCCACAGTTGTTGATAGTGTAGTTGACCCTAAAATAGTGTTCCTACACAAAGGAGGTTTGGTTTAAATGTGTGCTCTTATGCTGATCATATAACTGGCATTTTTATTTGAGTAAAAGGGCTACATTGCTATGAATATATCTCTGAATATTTTGTTTATTAAAACTTTACCAATCATTTTATGATATAAATATGACCCCCCTAGACAAATATCTTTGGATTTATTGCCATTAATTTGACACTAAGGGCTAAATTCATATTTGTTCATTTATATGTATTTCACTTTTTAAAAAAAATTCAGGCTGAATAATTGTCCTGCTTTCTGAAAACATGATCTTTTGCTTGGTAGCATGCAACTTGAAATAAAACAATGACAAAAGTGCTTTTTTGAAAAAATGAGCCCTCATATTAAATATAAAGTAGTATTCTTCAAAAACACTAACATTGTTTCTCCTTTTAAAATGGCCTTATAGAGATGGGATTCTTAGATATTCTTTGCACCCAATCTATAAATAATCATAATTGATGTTCTTAGTATTAACAATAGAAGCCACCTGTGCTAAATGCTCTGACATTCAGCAACCCAACAAGTTTCCATCATACAGTCTGAAATAGCATATACTATTATAATCATCTCACTATAGACATTCAGAGAGCACACAATTCACTAGCAAGAATAAAGTAAAAAGGGAGGAAAAAAACACATCTGTTAAGTTAGTTTTGAAACCATTTGGGGGAGAAAAGCATTGAAAAGCTAACACATTCTCATTAGATGAGACATTCATTACCAATTTTGTCTGCAAATCACAGTTGAAAATGTTACATATGTGATGCTATTATTAAGCACAATAAATGCAGATTGGATATTCATTATCAAAGAGATCTTCAATATCCTTTCTGAGTTTATTGAAATGAATAATTACAATCTAAATTATCCTTGATTTGCGTCTCAGTCCACAAATTACAAACTGGAGGAGACAGACAACTATTAGACTATTTAGAATTGAGCAATACTTTTCAGTTGTTTAGTTATAGTTTCAGATAAATAATATTAATTAATTAGTCCAAATTTCTTGAATGTGTATACAATAATCATTTCAATTATAAAAAACTCACTAACATTACTAAGTAACAAACAACTTCAGAAAATATTGCATATTTCCTTATGTAACTGTTAATTAGATGCTGTTATTTCACTGAAATACCCAACAGGCACATTCTTTTTATGTTTAAATTTGAATGAATCATATTTCAATAACTCTTTATTATTCTCCTCATTCCCACATAAAAAGCTTTCTGACACCTGAAATTTTCCTGCAATTTAGGCAATTAGTTTCCAAATAAATGTTGGTCAGCATTTGCCTGGAAATATCTTCTCCCATCTTACTTTCTTTATTTTGTCCGTAGTTGTTTAATGAGGTCCTAACTTCTGTAGAATATAGTGAATAGGTTTCTTCTTTTCTTTTATATTCACCTATTTAAACATCCCAGTAGAAATTAATTAATGATTCACTTTTCAGCAAACAAAAATGCTATACCAATTTCCCCTCATCAACATGTTTTCAATATATTTTGAAAAGAAGACATTACAAACCTGAAAATAACCACCATTTTTTTTTTCCAAAAAAATAAGAGATTGGACATCCCCCCCCCCCTTTTCCAATCAGGTAACTATTGGATATTGTTAATGTGTGCTATTTCATTTAATTGGTATATGCAGATCTATTTTTTCCATAGGAAGTGTTCTACTTCAAACAGCTATTTAAAAGCTCACTTGGGTAGAGAAGCGTAGAAAAGTTAAAAAAAAGTTGTCTTTGTAAATTAATTCTTTATATTTGTAGCTATGAAGCTACACAGATACACACACATACATGCAAAGATCAAGCTTTGGGAAAGGAAGAATAATAGAGAAGAAAATAGCCAAATAAATCATATAAAATAGTTTTTACTTTTACTGACACTTGGCAATGTCTATGGTACGTTGAAGCATCTGTTTAGTCAATCCATGGTTAAATTTGGGGGTCAGTCTAGCATTTGGATATGTTCTTCACACATCATTCCAATCATCCAGATTGATGAAATTTTTAAAATCTAACCTCTATCTGTGAGAATATAGTATCAACTCAATCTTTGGAAAAGAACATGGATGCCAAAATGTTAGATTAATCCACTGGGGAGATCGTATAGCCTAGTGATGGAATGATGCATTTGGGAAGCATGGGGCATGGCTTCTGATCCCTCCTCTGTTATTTAATGTCTGTGTGATCTTGAGGATAATTATTTAACCTCTTGAGGTCTCAGTTTCTTTATGTATAAAATTAGGTAGTTGGATTACATGATTTATGATATACATGACTCAGAAATATGTGTTATTTTGATAGGAATATTAGTAAAAATGAGGTGAATAATAAATATAAAATTCATAAATTTAAAGTAGCCTACTATTAACTTCTTTCAAAGCACAATTTAGTAGTCAATCAATGTTTTCTAATCAATGTTTTTATTTATTGTATGTTTGAAGTTTACTTTGGTTTCAATTTTTACACAATATTGCTTAACTAGACATAATGAGGCACCTAGTATTGTCTATACCATCAACAAAACATTTTAAGTTCATAAATCATGGAATCACAGATTTTAGAGATGGAAAGGAATAGCTACCAAGTCTAAGCCCTTCAATTTCCAATGACAAGATTACGACTAGGAAGAGTTAAGGTTCTTAATAATTTTGTAAGATAAGATTGAAAACTAAATCTTCCAGGCTATGAGTTCAGAGATCTATCCACTACCATAGAGGTCAAACATGAACTACAAATCAAATTGTGGCCCTAACATTCCTGAGTGCATCCTGAACCCTGTGAAAAATGTAATAGGGAAATATTTAAGAAAATAAATGAAAATATAATAAAACAGATAGTATTAATATGTGGTTTTCTAAATAAACTTCCAAATCCTTAGGTATAGCTCAGTGGCTTCACTTAAGTTATCAATTTGAGTTAGACTTTGCTGCATTACACCATGATATCTTTTAATTTAAAAAATTAGAATACTAGGAGGCAGCTAGATGGTGCAGTGAATAGAGCACCGGCCCTGGAGTCAGGAGGATCTGAGTTCAAATTCGGCCTCAGACACTTAACACTTTACTAGCTGTGTGATCTTGGGCAAGTCACTTAACCCCAATAGCTCTACCTTTTCCCTTCCCCCAAAAAAAACCAAAAAAAAAAAAAAAAGAAGAAGAACATCGCTCTACCTTTCTTTTTATCCACAATGCTTTGCCCAGGTACTAGCATATAGTAAGAATTTACTAAATAATTGTTGAGTGACTGTCTGAATGCATCAATCTGCCACCATTTATTCCCACTATACTACATTGCTATGTCCTATACTGGGTGGGTAATACCTCCCTTTCAGAAGGTTAACCCTAGTTTGATTGTGATATTAAAAAAGAGGGTAGTTTTGAGAACTAGAAATAGAGAAAAGAAGGAAGAGTGAGCTAAAGCGAACAGAGGGGATAAGTAGGATCAGCTGGGTTCAAAGACTATAGCAATAGAACAGAAAAGGAGAAAAGATGGGAAAATGGCTGAAACTGGGGATAGTAAAAGGGGAGGGAAGAGCTATATTTCCTACCATCCTCCAACTCCTTTTTAGGCTTTTATAATAATCAGATTCCTAATAATATTTTTAAATGATGGCCAGTATACATACATCACAATGTACATTCATATCATATTTAGTATATGAGCATACAGAGAAAAATAGGTCTTGGAACCATATTTTCTGAATTTATGTTAACTACTCTATCAATAGATAATATTTCATATGAAACAAATTAGATTCTGTAGCAACAAGCACCATAGCATACCCAAAATGACTGCTAGCACAATTTCTTAGATCTGCTCTTCTAAAGGAAAGCAACTCAAAAGGATTAACAATCTTGCTTTAATCAAGCATATGTCATTTACCTAGTTTAGGTGAAAAAATCAGCACCTGGAACTTCAGAAAAAATACAAACAGAAGCAGACAAAAAATACAGACAGAGAAAAAGACACAATTCAACAGACAGGGCTTGTAGTTGTCTGATCATCACATACCTACATAGTTAGTCATCAGAGAAAGAAGCACCAACATCTGGGTTTTCAAAGCTGGGGGGGGGGAATACAATGGCTGCCCAAAGTGTCCTTTGGGAGACTTCTTGCCATGAGGAAACCCCAAAGCAAAACCTCACCTCAGAAGAATATACAGTCTTCTCCAGGGTCAAAGCACATCACAACCCTCACGACCTACTGCCTAATTGCAAAGTAACAAAAGGTGTGAGTCTTCCTGAAAAACAAGCTTCCCTAAGCAAAATTCTCTTGTGTACTCTGCTCCACCTTAACTCCTCCCACCACAGGCTCCATATCACCACATTCAGCCTGTTAGGGGGCAGAGTACATTTTCAAATAAGAGAAGGTCCTCAAATTCACTTACACTTATTAAGGGGCAGAAAGATCTCCAAATTCCCTTACCATTACAGATGCATACATCAATATGCATATATATGGATAGATATATACATATAGATATGCAAATGCACATACATCATTTCCCAACTATACATATATACATACAGATCTATACATACTATATCTGGAAAGTGCTCTTGTCCTGAGTTTTGAGTGACTGGCCTTTCTTCATTAGTATTTCTGTCAAATTGTTTTCCTTTACACAATTGATCTTTTACTCTTTTTCATGAGACTTTTCTTTGACTTCTTAATCAATATGGAATTGTCTAATTAATTATCTTCAAATGATTTTCTATCATGTAGATATGGAAATTTCTGGTCTCACTTTTGTCACTTAGAAACTTTCAAATAGTTAATTTGCTTATCTACTTTATAGTTTCAAGATTAAATGAGGACAGATATTCATTGATGATTTATGAATAATTAATATAAATCACTTTCTTTTCTGCTCAAACAACAATCCTCTTTCCTCCTTCCACACAAGCAACTGAAATTTCACCTGAAATGATTATCTATCAAGATTTTGCTCCATCTAGTTGGGTAAATATTAGTTGAAACAGTTGTTTGCTCAAGGTAACCTGGGCAATCTATTTGTGAATTTATGCTTTTAAATTTACAGGGCTTGCTATGTGTCACTAGCTTTATCTATGGTTAACTGAGACAGATAATTAAAAGTAGACTTTTTAAAAAAGAAATCAGTCATATATCATTTTTACTACTTTATTTTTCTTAAAATCTTATAAATATTATACATTAACAAAACCATTATTATTTGTTTAATGTTTTTGAAATAGTTCTAGAAAATTTTGTAATATCATTCCTTACAAGTAACAATCATCAGCAATAATGGAATAGTGTAATATAATTTCTAAAGTCTCTCTAATATTAACATATATTCTAATTTGAAAAGAAAAATAAACAATAACTGTTCCAGTCTTATAGAATGAAATTATTATTCTTATAAAAAGATATTTAATTTGCCTTTCTAAGTCTACATGATACCTGAATACAGAAAGAAAAAAATGCAGTCAAATAGTTATATATATATAGTCACACTAGCAAATGCATTACCAAACTTTAAAACAACTTCTAAATGCAAAATACCATGTTCACTATCAGATAATAAATCTCAAATTCATTTACTCTATCCTGTCTTTCCATTTTGCTCACTTTTCTTTTGCCCTACATTGGAATTTATTGCTCCCTCCGCAGTATGAACTGAACACCTAAAACTATAAATTATATTTACATAGCAGTCTGCAGTTATAAAACAGTTCATCATCTTATCCATTGTTATTTAGTCATTTTTCAGTCATGTCTGACTGTGTGTACCACCTTTTGGGGTTTTCTTGGCAAAGATACTGGAGTAGTTTACTATTTCCTTCTCCAGATCATTTTACAGATAAGGAAACTGAGGCAAACAGGTTAAGTGATTTGCCCAGGGTTGTACAAATAGAAATTGTCTGAGGTCACATTTGAAGTCAGTGAGAGCAGTCTTCCAGACTCCTGACCTAACACTCTATCCACAGCACCACATAGCTACCTCATCTTGTCCATTCCTCATAATAATTCTGTGATAGAGATATTACACAAATAATTCCCACTGGTAGATGAGTTTCCTCATCTTCAAAATGAGCTGTAGAAGGAAATGGCCAAGAAAATCTCAGGCTCATGAAGAATCAAACATGACTGAAAAGCAACTGACCAACAACAAATAGATGAGGAAATTGATGGTCACAGCAATGTGCCCTGGGTAGTTCAGTCAGTTAGCCTACTAGCATTTATTAACTGCCTATTATATGCCATGCACTGTGATAAATTCTGGGGATACAAAGAAAAGGGGAAAAAATAATGGAACCAAGTATTGAACCCAGTTTTTCTAAAATCAAGTCAATTACTCTTTTCACAGGTCAATAATGTTAACAGGCCTTCAGTTTAATATATACAACATACAAGACTTGGACCCTGCCCTTAAGAGCTGCTATCAAATTGGGATACTGACTGCATTATGCTAACTACAGACAAAATGTGACCAATATATGCAGATTAAAAAGAGAAGAAACTAGTCAAAACAATCATATGGTTTACCTAATTTCTATTGAAGTCACAAAGTATTCAATAATTTCATAAAACTTAGCCCTACCTTGTTCCCCTCATAACCACTCACACATCAGTAGGCTAAAAGGAAACAAACATTTCCCCATATGAGTTTATAAAAAAACCACATAAATTTTTATTTACCTGATTTCAAAAAAGGAGGAAAAGGAAAAGGAGAAAGAGGAGGAGAAGGAGGAGGAGGAGGAGGAGCAGAGAAAGTTAATTATGCAAATATTTTATCTCAACAAATATCCATGAATATTTTTGCAAATGGCAGAATTTTGGATATCATCCACACAGATATTTATATGATCATATATAGAAGAGTATTATGTAAAAATGGCTACTCAAGAAGTTTTATAAAACTAGTAAATCTTTGCATTTTCAGCTGTATTGTTTTAATTTTCAAAAAAATACATTTATTGCAAAATCCTTGTTCCAGTTTCTATAATTTATTTTCTTACAAACTATGATTACAAGACAAATGGTGATTCAGAAAATCATCAAGAAATTTGACATTTGATTTTGAATTTATTAACTCATAAGCACTAGTTATCTCAATCTGTAGATTCCAAAGTAACACTCAGATGTCAATTCACACCATAATTTCAGTTTATAGTGATGAATTCTATTTCTGTTTCCATAAGCATTAGATTTTGTGATGGTTAAGCACAGAGAATATTTTAAATTATGCATCTGCTTGTGACATAGGGATGAATATATGTCACATGTCAGTAGAAATGCTTACAAATTTCACTTTCTTGGTCTTGGAATAAATCTGTTTAAAGGATTATTGTTTTATATCATTACCATTATTAGTGATAATATTAACATAATTAATAAATCCCTACTTTCCATTTACCTCCTTTGTAATTTCATCTCCCCCTGCTTTTATTGTACTGTATAGCTTCCTCTCTCCCTTTTTCTCCTCTCTCCAGCTCTAGAATTTGTAACCATGATCAAATTAGCTCTACAATTTTTCCCAAATAAATTCTATTAATTGACTACTCTATTACCCCATTTGCCCTTCTTGTAGCTTTCTAGACCAAAATGACCATTCTGGTCATCCCTTCTCTCTACATGCTAATTCCTGTTATAATGTAAATAAGATTCTTCAGAATTTTTGTACCTGTATTCTACTTTTTAGGGCAATATTTGACACGTAGTAAGTACTTCCTATTTCCTTCCTTCCTTCCTTCCTTCCTTCCTTCCTTCCTTCCTTCCTTCCTTCCTTTCTTTCTTCCTTCCTTCCTTCTTACTTCCTCCTTTCCTTCCTCCCTTCCTCCCTCTGTCTCTGTCTCTCTGGTCTCTCCGTCTCTC
>CM053591.1:114468001-114480501 GCA_028646515.1 Pseudochirops corinnae | reverse complement strand
GATTTAGAATTTGTTTATAAATAATTTTGTTTCCAATGGAAATAGATGTGATCATACCAGGAAATATATAATAATATGACCTAAATACATAGCTATGATTTTTATTCTCAGCTTATGTGCAGAAGAATTTTTCAGTCTCTTTAGCATGGAAAAACTCAAATTATATCTATATGATACCTAACATCCAGGTAACAAATTTAGTCCTCCTCCCCTGCCCCTTCTCCAAAACAGCAAGCAATCACATATAGGCTTTACATGTACAATTATATTAAAGATATTTCCACGTTAGTCATGTTGTGAAAGAAGAATCAGAACGAAAGGAAAAAAAAAGTATAAGAAAGAAAAAAGTTAAAATAGTATACTTCTATTTATATTCAAACTCTACAATTCTTTCTTTGGGTGTGGAAAACTTTTTCCATCATAAGTCTTTTGGAATTGTCTTAGATCATTGTGTTAGATCATGAATTTCTTGAAAGTAGGGATGCTTTGTTTTGTTTTGCCTTTCTTTGCTTAAAATAGCGTCTAACACATAGTGGGTGCTTCATAAATGTTTATTGAAGAAAAAGATGGTTGAGAGATTCACCCAAGGTCACACAGGTAATAGATGTTAGAAGTAATATTTTAAGCTGAAACATAGCAAGTTCTCATAACTAATTTTAGTTTATTGTTGATTGCTATATGATACTAATATACATAAATTTATGTAGATACATATTTAGAAATAAACATATTTACATAATTGATTCAAACTAACCTACTTTTTAAACAACTGAAGCATTTAAAATAATTTATATATATGTATATCTATAGTTCTATAAAATAAATAAAAAACACGAATAAAAATAACAGTAGAATCAAGTTTCCTATATATTATGCTCCAATATAAGAACAAAATGTGTGACTTTTTCCAATTTTTAGTACTGCAGAAAAGAAAACCAATTAGAATTGATTACTTTGATTCTTTTTAGTTTGATTGTAGGATTAAGCTCCTTTCTTTAGGAAAGCTAGCCCTAAAAACTAAGCCAGAATAACATGTATTGTCTCTTCAGTCTAGGTTACCTATAGATTTATTGAAGAGATAGATTGATAAAACTTCAGCATTTAGTAGCAGATAACTTAGAGGAATTAAATGATCATTAGATTCCAAGGTTTTTAAAAACGTTAAATTCCCCTTTCTGGCAGCTGGAAAAAGGTTGACTAGAGATTAAATTCCTCTTTTCAATCATACTGGTTATGCTCTTTTTTTTTTCTTCTTGAACTAGACTAGAGTCTAAGCTGAGTAATGGAATATTCTTAGAAATGGGGGAGGGGTGACTGCTAACTACTGACCCCAAGTTCCTCTTTACCAGTCCATTTTCTGTTTACAAAAAGCATCACCTAAAGGCAAGGAATTCTCAGGTAGGCTTAAGAAAAACCTGGGAGAAATTAACTAATCAGTTGACCTGCCTTGTCCAATTAAATTATGCCTAAATCAAGTTTCTGTCATTTTTTTTTTATTCCTCTTTTTTTATTACCTGAGAGCGCTCTGCCTAAAGTAAGATACATTTTGATGGCGGAAACCCACCTAGTTATTTTGGAGTTTATAGGCTAGATTTCTTTCGTGAAGTCCATGCCTTAAACCGAATTCACTCTGGCTCTCATTGATTGGGCAACAACAGTTCCCTACCCGAGTACCACTTAATGTTTATTTTTTGGGCTCAGATGGCTCAGAATGAATGTAAACGGTAACTATTTCTCTTCTAGTCAGCAACGCAGAGGGTTTTCTCCTCCCAGTTTGATTTTTTTTCTTTTTTAATTAAAGAGGAAATCCCTTGACTCACTTCCTAAACAGGCCTAATCACTGAATAGGTGTTTCCTCACTCAAAGTGAGAACTTGGAAACACCTTAGCTTAAAAAGGTCAAGGTCTCCCACTGCATCCTGGGCCATCACCAGTAGTGTTGATCTATTTCTGGTCATTGGACCCAGATGGTTCTAGAGGAGAACATGAGGCTGGCGACCTTCCCTCACTTAAACCCAATTCAATTGCAAGTCATTACACCATCTTCCTGATGTCATGATCTTCTTCAGGAATGAAGGACAAACCACACACCTCTGAAAAATCATATGGTGTCTCTGACATCTGAGAAGTTGGGTAACCTGATCTGATATCAAATGCTAGCTTTACAAATTAAATTATAGATGCTTGGTAACTTTGTCCCCAGTTTCTTTTTTTTTTCAAATAATCCATTTGAATACCACACTTAAAATTTTGTATAGAATTAGTAAATAAAAAGTAATAGTATTACATCCACTATCTAAATACTTTTTACCAACTACTTAAAACTATCAGTCATTTTAATAATTATATAGGTTTTTTCTAAAACACTCATTAATATCCTAAATATGTATCTCCTTTAAAAATCTTTGAGAGACTGATGTTAATTGGAAGGCATATATTGAGATAAGAATAGCTGTCAATCCTCCTGTGTCAAGAAGGTTCCAGTAGCCCTCACAGAGAGGTCCATGGGGAGAAGAGTATAGTGGCAATAATCCCTCAGGAATTTAGAGGGAACTAGAAGCTAAGCAAACAAACAAAAATGAATTAGCTTTTCCCTTTGTTACTGAAATGTGAGGATAAATGAATCTTCCCCCAAAAGGTCAACTGGTTATTACCAGCAAAAGTGCTTTCTCTCCTTTATAGGTTGTATATTTGCAGCTGCATGTAAATCACATGCAGGATTATTTCTGAAAGTATTTCATCCTAGGAAAAATAAGATTTGAAGAGAAAAAAGACTCAAAATGATCTTTCGGCAACCTCCAAATCAATTTTAAATTATTTATTAAAATCACAATATATCCACATGAACCAGTTGAAATAAAATGCGTATTCGTGGGAATTCTGTCTATGAATAAAACAGCCATTTTAAATTTGGTGTTGTCTAGAAGGAGAGAAAACAGAAACATGATATATTGTTGCAGTTCACAGGAAAGCATATCAACATACAGCATCATTGCTATAAACTAGAAATAATTGAAAACTATAAAAAACAGAGCTAAGATATGGTAATATTTTTGTACTTTCTAGTATCTCAAACAAAACTAGAACAATACAGATGACTGGAGTCTTAAGTTTGAATTTACGAACTGCAAAATTTACAATCACTAAATATTTCACATTTTTTTTTGTGATTTACAGCTGTGTTTAAATAAATCCATCTAATTATGCTGAAGCCTGCCATGTAATCATGGACTAATCCCATTTGCATTCTTAGAAAGTGATAACAATGAGCTCCACTGGGCTATAAAGATTTAGATAAACAAATTGAGGGGTTTCTGCACTAATCCTAGGTATTTTTTTGTAAATTTTATTTGACTTCCCACTTCCAAAGGATCATGTTTATGACCTTAAACCAAAAGTAAGAAAGACAGATAAGTCAATGCTTGACACTTTCCCACAAAGACTAGACCATCTGGACGCTTTGTGTTTGTAACAGGTGCTTCTGGGATTTAGAGCCTAATTCTGGCCCAGATTCTGTTCTGTACGGGCAACTCTGTTGCTATGTGCAATTGTGCATTGCATTAATTGAAGAGAATGGAAAAGGCCAAATATAGCAATTAGTCAGTTGGTCATGCAGAAAAGAAGATGGTGGCTTAGTGCCATGGAATGCTAAATGCACAGATGTACAATACCATCAACTTTGCTCTCGGTGGTACCCTGCTAATCTATGACAGGTAGAACAACGATATAACTTGGTTTTAGTTTTCTGTCCCTTGGAAGAAACAACATATTTCATAACTATTGGAGAGAGAAACTGCTGGGGTTAGATAATCTAAAAATAAGCCACCTCAGCACTAAAGTCTTCAAAACACAACGAAACAAAAATGTTGTCCCAAAGTTTCAAATTGGTTAAATCTTGAATTTAGGCTCCATCTGTAGTTGTTGTTGTTGTTTTCATACTTAATATTAATCACAACTTTTAAAAATGTCTCTTATAAGAATGGAAAGAAAATGATCATTATAAAATAGCTTTTACTTCAACCCTAATACATTTAGACATAATGTGCTACAAATTTGATTACAATTAATTATACTAGCCATCATAAGTTTGGAAGTCTGCAAACTAATTATGATAATTAAAATTCTTAAAAAGGAAAAAACCTCACAAAATTAGTTAAAGTATATATCACACATATCTCTGAGGAAATAATATTTTATAAATCATTTTTAAAATCAGCAACCTTTTGTATCCCAAATTTAATATATGCATCATAATATTTATACTAAAATTCAGGATTTCATGAGAGGATTGGCAGAGAGAGAGAGAGAGAGAGAGAGAGAGAGAGAGAGAGATTCAGAGAGAGAAAGACAGACAGACAGGCAGAGAGAAAGAGAGAAACACAGAGAGACAGAAACAGAGACGGAGAGGGAAAGAGAGAAACAGAGAGAGAGAGAGAAAGAGAAAGAAAGACAAAGACAGAGAGAGACTGAGATTGAGACAGAGACAGAAATAGAAAGACAGAAACACACAGAGATAGATAGACACAGAGAGACAGACAGACAAGGAAGGAGAGAGACAGATATAGGGAGAAACAGGGAGAGAGGATCAGAGGTAGTGACAGAAGCAGAGCTGTACACACACACACACACACACACACACACAGAGGAGCAGTGGCAACAATCTCATTTTTGAACCAAAGAATATATTCCCTATGTTAGTAACAGTTACTGGACAAAACACTAAATTGAGAATCAGAAAGATCTGAATTCAAATCCCACCCTAAATACTCATGAGCTAAGTGACACTGAGCAAGTCACTTATCTCTGCCTCATTTTCCTCATCTATAGAGTAGGAATAATAAGATTACCTACTTCATTAGGCTTTTTCGTGAGCACACAATGGAATAATATTTTAAAAGGTTTTTGCAAACCTTTAAAGTTTACATATATGGTCATTATTATTATTGTTGTTTTTGTTATTATTTGGTAAAGTCTTCATCTCTCTGGTGCTCAGTATTTCAGTTGGGTGCTGTCTGTGGTAGCTGCCTAAACTGAAGAAATCACATACTCTTCATATATTGAAATGTATAGAAACATGTACATATACATACACTTGTATTCTTCTAATTTAAATATGTGCATATATATACATATATGCATATATAAACATGTATAAACATTTTCATTATAACAAATTATTTTCATCGTGACATTTTATTTTTATGACTTTTTCTTAAAATAGGAGTTACAGGTGAATAATATTTGGCAGGAATGTTATTATTATTAATTAATATTTGTGGGGTGGCTAAGTGGCACAGTGAATAGAGTACTGGCCCTACAGTCAGGAGGACCTGCATTCAAATGTGACCTCAGACACTTGACACTCACTAGCCGTGTGATTTTGGGCAAGTCACTTAACCCCAACTCCCCTCCAAAAAAAAAAAAAGCAAAAAAAATTATTATTTGTTTTATTTTGTGTTGCTCTTATTCTTCCCCCTCCTCCTCCACAAAAAAATGAAAATTACTATTCTACTTTGGAAATGGAGAATTTGTTTTCTTTACTTATAATAAGCCTATTACTTCTTAGCTGGTCTTGTGGAACTAGGATATAAATATGTCAAGTCTATATTTTAAATACTAACCAAAAAGATAAATAAAACAATTGTTTAAAATTCAGATAGGAGATGGAAGGACATAGAGAAGTTTAAGATAGAAAAAGGAAGGATTATATGGCCGTAATAGAACCAGGTATTGTATCAGGTTTAGAAAGATTCTGGTGAAGAACTTCAACAATGAAAGTTCCTTTCAATTTAGGGTCTTAGTATTTAAGCATGCTAAGAAGTAGTAACTTACCTCAAATTTTAGAAATTGTCTTTCGGAGGAGCAGAACTTGAACAGAGGTCTTTTTGGCTTAGAGAATAGCTCTCTATCCATTATGCCATACTGCCTCTCTATGATAGGATATTATCAAAATGTCAGGGCATATTCGTTAAGAGTCACAGACTTATAAGGCAATGCATGAATGAGAGTTGACTGCCATTAACAAAAGCAAATTGTGATATATATTCACTTCATGCTGGATTAGAAGAGCTTTACATTAAGTTTCTGTGATACCTTACTATTTCTTCCCAGAATGCTGAAGCATATCACAAAGTATATTCCTGCCAATAGAGAAGCATCTATTTTCGAAGGAATGAAATACGTTATATTTCAATAAATTTTTAAAAAAAAGACTTTATATGGTTGTGGGGGTTATCCTTGCTCCATGAATTTGGATTGACACACACAGAGATCATCAATTAGTATGCATGTATGTATGTATGTATACACACACACACATACACACACATGTATATACACACATACAAATAGTGTAGAAAGACCAAAAAAACAAAATTGGAACAGAGTTGAAGACAGTTGAAGAGCGTGAGAGGAAGAGGCTACATAGCCCTAAGGAAATGGCAAAAAATCCTTTAAAAACATTAAGCTTCCCAAGAAAGCAAAGAGTCATCTTTTTTAATGTCACCATTCTACTAATGTTGTTTATGACAGCAAGGTATATAACTGTCTGAATAATTAAAACGATCATCATACAAAGAGAAGTGGAGATGTATGTAATGATACTGAGATTTGAAGATCTTCCATTCCCCTTGAACTTGCTGATGTAGCAGGAAGGGGTGGAGCAAGAGAAAGCTGGAACCAAGCTAATGTACGTGCCGTGGTGACTGGAAGCAGTGCAGCAGTAGCAGCTGTGGTTGCGGCACAAACTCCTTTTTCTTTGAGCCTGCCAGAATCTCTGCTAAGTACTCTTGCTGAGGGCTGCCAGGGATGGGAACCGCGGGGCGGAGTGGGGGGGCTGGAGCTGCTGGAAGCAATCTGCCTGGATGCTGAGCACTTGTCCTGAGTGAGGAGAGGAGAATCTTTGCCTGAGGTAGCCTGTCCTGTTTTGAAGACTTGAGAATGTGGGTGTTTACTACTTTAACTACATGTGCCAGTTTCATAACTACTGTGTTGACTTTGACTTTCTGGTTTTGGGACTCAGTTTTCTGGTATTTGAATAAATGCTCTAGCTATATTTCCTATGTGCAAAGCCTGTTACATTTTGTGATTAATAACCATATCATCATACTCATAGTTGCCGTAGGCATTGTGCATACTGCATTGTTGATACAAGGTACTTAGTCGGTATGAGTGGGCTGTGACATATAACAAATGAGGAACTCAGAAAAAGAACAGGAATAGAAGCCATCATAAAGGAACTCTGTAATAAGAAAAGAAGATGGGCCAGTTACATGTTGAGAAAGAGTGATGGTAGGGATAGCCAAAATACTCAACTTATAAATGTATTAGTATCCGTGTAACTTTTTGGAGAAAGGGCAGAAGTCATCTAGCACATTGACTGAGTCCCTTTAGCAGATATATGGGTAGATATCCATGTATTTCCCACAGTAGGGACACATGGATAGGCTGCAATCTTCATCATTGGTAGAATATTTGAGTGAGGAAGCAGTTCACTGCTGATCTCTAACAGTGTTTTCTATTTTCTATTTTAGCCCACTTTTAGGAAATGAAGGAGGATTTC
Source organism: Pseudochirops corinnae (assembly GCA_028646515.1). Taxonomy (NCBI): domain Eukaryota; kingdom Metazoa; phylum Chordata; class Mammalia; order Diprotodontia; family Pseudocheiridae; genus Pseudochirops; species Pseudochirops corinnae. The sequence goes on along the minus strand of CM053591.1, from coordinate 114,472,941 downwards.
CAGGAAATTCATTTCACTACCTATAACCTTAAGGATGTGTGATTGTCACCTCCCTGATAAGCAGATACTGCCCCAAAGTGTGACATCTACTGGAACAAAATGCCTATTGTACCACCTATGGCCAAAATAGAAAGTATTCAGTGTCTTAGGTTGGGTTGTGAATTTAGTTGTCATTTCTTCCTTTTCTTCAGAATGCACATAAATTGTTCTGTCTCCATGCTTACAATACTTCTTTTTAAGTCTTTATAACTCCACCTATAAACTAGGTAATCCCAAAGGTTCTGCCCAAACACACTGAAAAAAGTTATAGATTATGTTCCCTTTCAACATGACTGATCTTTGTCCTTTGTGTCATATCCCTACCCTGAAATTCACAACATCCTTTAAGATTATAAAGACTTTCAGTATTTTCATCTGGAAAAAAAAATCTAGTATTACCTTCTTTTGTATTCAAATATTTTGATCAATGTAGCACAGTGATGTCGTCACATTCATCAAATAAATAATTGATTTTGAGTTACAGCAACATTTTTACTACTGGTATGTAATATGCTAATTAAACACTAGAAACTTGAGTAAAGGACAAAGAAAACCATGGAAGATGTTAATTGATTGCAAAATACTTTATTCCCTTCTCCCTCCTCCCCCCATTTTCACATACCTTTAAAGACCAGACTTTCTTTTTTTCTTTGAAGTAACATTTCCAAGTTGGTAACATTGCTTACCAAGTTTTGTTCTGGTGCTATCAATTACAGTAGCTCAACCAACTAGTTTTGTGAAACTTGTAGATAAAAGACAAAGCACAGAATCAGCAACAATACAACTTGAAAAGGTTAGTTTCATATGAGAAGTCCAAAGCACGTCATAGGCACATATTCTCTCTGCCAAATTTTCTGAATCTTCCCAGATGGATGGGGATAGTGATTCAAACTTCCTAACCTTTTATCGACCAAAAAGTCTTCATGTACTGAAGGGAAAGCGTGGGTAACTTAATTCTCACAAAATCTGATGCTGATATTTGGCAATTTCCACTCTGGCCGAGTGCCCTGACATGAATTACAGCTTCTCTCTCCTCCTTGTAAGAGGAATTTGAAGAATATGAAAGCAGATGCAGCACAAACGCAGATGTTGCCTGAGAGCCAAGTAGCATGAGGAGACTTACTCACTGGTTGGGGAATGATTTTGGCTGTTTCACACTATGGTTAAGAAAGAATAGTGACTTTTAAGAAAGTAATTACATAGCCAGTTCACACAAACCAATGACTAGGGTGATTGGATTTTCTTTTTATAACTTTGGAAAAACATGTTTAAAAAAGCTTTTCTTCCCTTTCAAATATTACTTTAAATATTAAGTAATATAATTTTTGGAGTTGAGAGGGAAATTAATCATTATAGTGACTCTCTCTAAATCTGGGGAGTGCTCTTATTTAATTCCCAAAATAATAGTTGAAATGTAATATTAGTAGTACTATGTCTTAACAATGAATCAACATCACAGGTCTCACTCTGTCCTTGCTGTCCCAACCCTCCTCCCAATGGCTTGGTTTCTTGTTCAAATAAGTTAATATTATTCTTAGAATCATATGTATTAATAATGCAGTATTCACAATGCCTACAGTAACTATAAGTATGCTGATATCGTTATTAATCACAAAATGTAACAGGCTCTCTACATGAGAAATATAGCTAAAGCATTTATTTAAATACCAGAAAACTGAGTCCCAAAACCAGAAAGTCAAAGCCAACACAGTAGTTATGAAGTTGGCACATGCAGTTAAAGTAGTAAGCACCCACATTCTCAAGCCTTCAAAACAGGACAGGCTTCCTCAGGCAAAGATCCTTCTCTCCTTATTCAGGACAACTGCTCAGCATCCAGGCAGCTTGCTCCCAGCAGCTCTGTCCCCCTGTGTCTCCAGTTCCTGTCCCTGGCAGTCTTCTGCAGGAGTCCTTAGCAGAGATTCTGGCTGGCTCAAAAAAAAGAGTTTGTGCCTCAACCACAACTACAGCTGCTGTCACTGCTGCTGCTTCCAGTCACCATAGCATGGATGCTAGCTTGGTTTCTGCTTTCTCTTGTTCCACCCCTTCCTGCTATGTCAGCAAGTTCAAGGGGTGTGGAAGATCTTCAAATCCCAGTATCATTAAACCATAATATTATGTATTTTGAGGTAGAAAAGGTATTAGAAGTCATCAGGTCCAATTCTTTCATTTATAACTAAGGAAACAGATCTATAAAGGTAAAATGACTTGTGAAAGGTCACATAGGTAATAAGTTTCAGAGACAGGATTAATCACTTTCTCTGACACAAAGTTTTCCACTGTATGATGTTAATGCCACATATTAAATGACATATATATTCTGTTTGGACCCTACTTCAGAAGTCAGATCTAAGATCAATATATGGCAGTTGGGAGGTGGGGGTAGGAGACTATTTAAGCTTGGGGTAAGGTTAGAGGAAAAAAGCTTATAAGGGAATTTCAAGATCTTCCCTGCCCTTTAATGGGCCTCACTTGGAGTTCAACAAGAGATGCTTGTTTAGGAAAGGCTAGTTTTTTCAGGAAGGCCCATATCTTTTGTTACTTTGTAATTAGGCAGTGACTCATGAAGGTTGTGATATCCTCTGACCGTGGAGAAGGCTATATATATCACTGATGTAAGGTTTTGCTTTGGGGCTCATTTAGGGCAAGAGTTGTGTGATTTGGCCAGATGAGACTCTGGGTAGCCATGGAGTCCCCTGGCCTTGAAAACCCAGATATTGGTACTTCTCTCTCTGGTAACTAAATGTGTATGTATATAATGGTCAGACAACTAGAAGCCCTGTCTGTTGATTTGTTGAATCGTATTATTTTCTCTGTATTTTTTCTCTGCTTGTAATTCCTGTTTGTACTTTCTGAAGTTCAGGGTGCTGACTATTTCCCCTGAACTAAGTGAATGATGTATAAGTTTGATTAAAGGAAGATTCTTAACCCATTTTGAGTTGTTTTCCTTAGGAAATGAAGATCAAAGAACCTAGGGTACTTGCTATTGCACAATTAAAACTGACCAAAATGAGATGAATCTCCTCACGTGGTAATGTTCCTTGAATGTCTTTAAGTAAAGACTGAATGGGATCACTTGGGTACACGCAGAGGTTGTTCTTATTTGCATAGAGACCATGTAGATTGCCTCTGAGTTCTGTACAAAGTGTGTGATTTTCTGAATTAAAATATAATATACCTAGATGCAGTCCCTGTTGGGTACAACTTATGACTTTTGTTATTTGTCTAGGTGTCACTATGACTCTTCACTAATGTCCATTAAATCCCATCATGTACTATCTCAAGGAAGTTAACATTAAACATCAATTGTATGAATATTCATATTCAATCAATTGACAGGAACTTATTAAGGACCTATTCTGTATCAGGTAATGGGGTAGGTGCGAGGGATACAAAGACAAAAAATAAAACAAAACAAATCAAAGAAATAATCTTTACTCATCAGGATATTACAGTAAGGCAAAAGTTTTAGCACAGTGCCTGAAATTAAGTAGGTGCTTAATAAGTGTTTATAGACAGACAAGCATTTATTAAGTGCCTGCTATGGCTTAGGTCCTGAACAAAGTACTGGGCAGCACAAAAAAAAAAGGCAAAAGACAAGCCCTGTTCTGGAGCTCACCATCAAATGGGGGAGAAACAACATACGAACAATTCTGAACAAGTAATAGACAGACAGACAGATAGATAGATAGATAGATAGATAGATAGATAGATAGATAGATAGAAAGATAGATAGATAGACAGATACATAAGTAAACAGATAGATAGACAGACAGATAGATAGGCAGATAGATAGACAGATAGATATGTAGATAGGTAGATAGACAGACAGACAGACAGACAGACAGAAAGACAGATAGACGACAGACAGACAGATAGATGGATAGATAGATAGATAGATAGATAGATAGATAGATAGATGGATGATAGATAGGTGACAGATAGATAGATAGATAGATAGATAGATAGATAGATAGATGGATACATAGATAAATAGATGGACAATGGATAGATAGACAGACAGATAGATAGATGGATAGATGGGTAGATGCATAGGTGGATAGATAGATAGATAGATAGATGGATGGATGGATAGATAGATAGACAGACAGACAGACAGACAGACAGACAGATAGATAGATAGATAGATAGATAGATAGATAGATAGATAGATAGATGGGAGGGTAAATTTGAGATAAACTCAGAGGGAAAGCAGAACTTTTACTTATAGCATACTTTATTTATTATTTCTTGTCTTGTCCCCACCTTTTAACATCGTTCAGCAAGAGCCAAAAGATCACTAGCTTTGTTCACTCTACAATTTCATTTCAAAAAATACAAAGTTGGGGGGGGAGGGGCAGAGCCAAGATAGTGGTGTAGAAGCAACAATGTTCCACAGCTCCCACATAGCCATCTCAAATAGCCATAAAATATGACTCTAAACAAATTTCTTATTAAAAATGACAAATCTACATTCTTGAAAAACATAAGACATTTGCCCTAATCATCTTTAAAACCAAGGAAATACTGCATTCTGAGATAGATGGTTCAGAGAGTTCTTTATTTTTTAACATTGAATATGAATTCCTAGCTACCATGGCAGCCACAACTACCACATAAGTACTAACATTAGGATCAAGTAAACATGACACTTGTTTAGATAAAAAACAGCCTTGTTTTTATTCCAGATGTGTACAATTCTGTGGGTATTTTTGTCTTAGTAAGTTAAGGCATTAAAATTCTCTCTTTTTGCGTTAATTTTTCTGTCTCCTATTATGTCATTCTTCTTATTGTAATTGTTACGAAAAGGATTCTATACAGTTTGATAGCAGGTCTTTATAAAAGCTATATGATTCTTACTTTTCAAACTTGCTAAAATAGGAATGATGCTAGGAATGGCTGAA
>CM053591.1:114443737-114467501 GCA_028646515.1 Pseudochirops corinnae | reverse complement strand
CAGCAAGATTAATCATGATCAAGTAAAATCACTGTGCTATCATCAAAATGAGTAAAATTGATTATAGCATCATAGATCTACAACTAGATAGAACTCCAGAGACCATTCTAGTCCAACTTCCTCATAAGGAAAGTGAGGTCAGAGGGGATCAAGGGATTTGTCTGGGTTTCCAAAGCAATATGTATCAAAGACCAGATTTGAATCTGTTCTTCTGAATCAAGATCCATTATGCTTTCTCCTATAACAAGAACAGCAATCACAGCAACAATAACAACAACCATTTACATTTATAGAATACTTTAATGTTTGCAAAGTGCTTTACAAATATGATATCATTATATTCTCATAACAGTCCTGGGAAATAGACACTATTATTATCCTCGTTTTACAGCTGATGAGTGTGGTTAGGTGATTTGCCTGGGCTGATAGAGTTAATAAGAGTCTGATGTTAGATTTTGAACTCAGGCTTTCCAAAGTTCAGGTCCAGTACCATTATCTCCTGAGTGAATTCATAACTTGGTACTGAAAGATGGTGATGTAATTACACTTTGATATCTCCTGTCCCAGAATTGTACCAATAATAGAATCATCTGCAAATACTCTAAGAGTATTGCAAGGGTACAGAACTTACTGATATTATACTGTACATTTTATTGATTTATTCTGAATCAAAATGCTGTTATACTCTGTTCATTATTTTACTGTACATTTTGATGGTATAAGGTCCAAGGTATGTAAAGCCCTACATTTAAAATGCTGATACTGGCAAGCCATGCTTCTTTCAATAAATATCCTTTTTAGGTTGTTTTATTGCAGAGGCAATAAATTTATATTAAGATATTCCCATTTTCCTACCCTGTATTATAGTGAAGAATAATTGACTAGATTTAGAAGTATAGTGAGTGTCAATGAAATGAATCCTCTCTCCTCCAATTTGTGAGGTTAAAGTGATCTTTATGAGAATCAAATCCACGGCACCAGGATCCTGCCAGTCTATTGAATTAAGAGTTCAAAGACAAAGATGATGCAAAAAAACTGTCAATAAATAAATAATGAAATAAGGGTAATATAGAGTAATACATAGAGTAAAATATAGAGTAATCCATTAAGTAATCTTTTTTTTTCTTATTTACAAGATATACTGATTGTTTGATGCCTTCAAGTATTTGATTGAAGAGCAGGCATATGGAAGAGATTATACACACATATATATCTATACACACATGCACATATAATATATATGTATATATATATATAGAGAGAGAGAAACACCCATATAATATATGCATGCACATATGTATGTGGAAGAGAGACAAATATATACGTATATGTGTGTATATAAATCTAAACATAAATACATAAAATACATACACATAATATATATACGTAGATAGACAGGTTGACAGACAGATAGACAGACAGACAGATAGATAGATAGATAGATAGATAGATAGGTAGATAGATATGCTGCTTAACACCTAAAGACAGAAGTAGGGGAAACTGATGAAAGTTGCAGGCTAAGATTTCTGATTGGTGTAATGAAAAAGTTTCTAACAGAGTTCACCAAAGTAGGATGCTTGTCCCTGGAAGTGATAGTTCCCACACTACAATTCTTAAGGGAAAAAAAAAAAGTCATCTGGGTTCTTATTCTTGTTAAGGTGTCTGTTGGACTGCTTGTACTCTGAGGTCCTTTTCAGTAGAGATTCAATGCTTCTGCCTAGCCATAGACATACAAACAAAAGAGAAGAAAACAGAATCACAAACTAAGCACATGTTACATATGTAATGTTTAATTTACAGTGTACTGTACTTATACATAATTTTAATAAAATCATTCGTAATCTTTCTCTCTTCCTCTCTCCTTTTTTCCTTCCCTCCCTTCTTTCCTCTTTTCCTTCCTTCCTCCCTTCCTTCCTTCCTTCTTCCTTCTTATCTTCCTTCCTCCCTCTCTCCCTTGAAATTTAAAGTTCAAATAAAAAAGATATCACATAATAGATCAGGCGTTCTTTTTTGTCGGCCATGGACCCCATTAACCATCTAGTGAAGCATTACATCCCAGTCTAAAAATAATATTTTTAAATTTATAAATATGCAGCATAACAAAGGAAGTTATTTTAAATTACAATGATAATTTTTTAAAAGTTTACATACCCCAGATTAAGACCCATTGCAATAGTAGACGGTCTCAGAGGTGAAATAATTTACTATATATTTTTGACACACACAGAAACATGCCTAATCATATAAATTTACCTTCATTTCCACATCAGTCAATAACCAAGCTTTTATTAAGCATCTCTTATGTGACAGGAACTTGATTAAGTACTAAGAAGACAAAAATAAAAAGCAAAAAACCCTTCCCTACCTTCATGGGCCTTGAATCTTTTTGGGGAGACAAAGTGGATATAAATAAAAGTATGTGTGTGTGTATATATATATATATATATATATATATATATATATATATATATATATATATATATATATATATATACATATAATGTATATATACACACACACACAAATCTATATCTAAATCTATCTATAGCTCTATGTACACACACACACACGAATCTATAGCTCTATGTACACACACACACATACACACACACACACACACATAAAAGCTACATACAAAATAGATACAAGATAATCAGAGGGAAGGAATCATTACTGGTAGTTTTAAAAATCAGTTCATCTTGTTATGTGTTTACTCCCTTTCCCCCATGGTCATGGACTAGGACAAAACCTAGGCAGTCATTACAGATAGTATTCACTGTAGCAGCATTGTCAACAGTTGTAAATGACATCACTATAGCATGACCTGAACTGCTGTGTGTTCTCTGCACTCAAAAGCCTAAGACTTCCGGGGGAATTCGAAGACAGCACAAATGTAAGTAGTAACTGCCAGTTCATATTTGACATAGCTAATAATATATTCATTAGAATGGGTAGAATGATATATTATCTTCCTCCTAAGTGAGTTGTTTGGTCTTTATAAAACCAAGAAAATTCTAATGAAATTTGTTTTGATGCTACAACAAGAAGTAGGTCTTAGGGTTAAAGGAAATCAATAGTTTAACAGGAAGATATTTGAAAAAGAATTAGCAATGTACTAGCAAGAAGCAGCTAGAATGAGATTTGTATATATTCTTTCCATATTCTTAGAGTTATGCAAAATATAATGCATAATTATTAATATATGTTTGGATTTTTCTTCATTATTTTCTTTGACAGTGGGACTGAGTGAAACTTGCTTTAGACTGCTGCCATATTGGTATGCTGCCATACCAATCCTTGCTGAAATCAGTAACACTAGATATCAGTTTGGAACCAAACAATTATAACCTGATTCATATCAAAGACTTCTGTTTCCTATAAGATTATGACCGTTCCACTTTCTGCCTAAAAACAACAGAACTTTGTTTCTTCTTTGGTGGATCTCAGTATGTGAACAAAGTTAACTGATTTTATTTTAATCCTCATACAAAAGTGAAGAAATGGTTGTCTTGGGTTCCAAATGGATCAGCAAGGGGCAGCTGTCCTGCCTTTTGTTCTCTTTTCCCTCTTTCATTCATAAGCAACATCAGCACCACCATGAACTACAGCAGCAGCAACAACAAGAACAACAAGAACAACAAGAACAACAACAGCGTGAGATGATAAAATGTCTTTGGAGAGATAACAAGATATTTCGCGATGAGAATAAAGCACTACGCAAAGAGACTAAGTTCCTTTGGATAGAAAACAGGGCTCTTCGAGGAGAAAATAGAATCTTTAGAATAGAAAACCAGATATTTCGGGAGGCAAACCGGTTCCTTAGACAACAAAATCATCTCCTCTGGGAGGAGAAGAAGATTGTTTGGGGGAGCAAAAAAGCCCTCTGTGAAAAACGTAATGCCTTGAGTAAGGAAAAAAAAGCTTTTTGGGAACAGGATAGAGCCCTTCTGGCACAGATCAGGGCCTTTCAGGAGCAGGAGAAAGCATTCCAAAATGAGGAAAAAGCTCTTCAAGAAGAACTCATATCTCTCCATGAGGAGATCAAGGCCCTCCAACATCAGGAAAATGCCCTGAATATGGAGCAGATCTTGTGGAAGGAGGGCAAGGCCCTGCGTATGGAAGAGCAGGCTCTGTGGAAGGAAGAGCATGCTCTTCGAGAGGAGAATAAGGCTCTCAGGGAGGAGAACGATGCCCTGCAGGATGAGGATCGAGCCCTTCAAGAGGAAGCCAACATACTTCGAGAGTGGAACAAGAAACTTAAGGGAAATGAAGAGGACGGGCCAGCTAGCTGTGGAAACGTAGAATAGGGGACTAAAGGGAGAGAAAGACAGTTAGTGGCTGTGACCCAAGCATACCCACTGAGGAAGAATGATCATGGGCATTCTGCATAAGAGGAAAAAATAATGAGAAAATAGACCAAAAAGATCGTGAGAATCACCTGGACAGATGAAGCCAGTTAGGATGAAATGATTATACTTGACATGGTGCCAAAGGCCTTGAAGTTTACCATTTTACACTTGGTAGTAGGTCCTGGAAACAATACAGTGTTGAAGAAGATTCAAAAGGATGACGGTGTCTGAGTTTTATTGATATAGTGGTAGATTGCCATTGTTATGTATTTCTCTCCTCTTGTCTTTGACCGAAATTACTTCAAAAGTAAAGGATCATGGATCCAGAGCTGGAAGGAACCCCAAAGGCTAGGAAATTCAACCCTCCTCCTTTTACAGATAGGAACCTGAGCCCTCAAAGAGGTATTAGCTGGGTTTCTTCTCTCCCTCTTCCTCTCCCTCTCCCTCTCTTCTTCTCTCCCTCTCCCTCTCTCTCTCTCTCTCTCTCTCTCTCTCTCTGTCTCCCTGTCTTTCTCTCTGTTTCTCTCTCCATCTCTCTCTCCTCTGTCTCTCTCCTCCTCTCTCTCCCGCCCCTCTCTCTCTCTCTCCCTTTTGTTCTCTTTCACTCTCTCCCTCCTTCCCTCCGCCCCCCCCTTCTGTGTGTGTGTATTGGTCTGTTTTGTTTTTTTTTTAAATTAAGGCTAGGTGTCCTTATATTGCTCAGTCTGGAAATATGGAGGCTATTCACAGAACTGACCCCTATCCTGATCAGCATTTTGTGCAACCCAGAGCCCGACTGCCCACCATATAGGTTACCAACTTAGGGCAGGGGACCTGATCAGCATAAGCCCTATGTAGCTCAAAACTCTGGAGCTCTCAAGATCTGCTAGCTTTCCTCCCTGCCCCCTCCTTTTTTTTTTCTTTTAAAAAGTATGAAAAGATGAATTCCAGTGAACTCACAAGGAGTTAGGAAGTTTAATTACTACTCAAAATACAGATTTGGAAAGCTAGAGGACTTTAAGGATCATATAGTTTTACTCCTTTGTTTTATGTCTTTGGAAAGAAGCCCAGAGACAGTAAATGACTTTCCTCAGGTCACACAGGCTGCAGAAGTGATTGAGCTCCTAGGGTCTGACCTCAGTTTTTATAATATTTACTTACAAATTCACGTGCTGATGAGGCTCACATTCCAGTCAGAAAGAGGTACCGAACCACTTTATGCCTACACAGGAAACCACTGCAGCAATAAGAAAAACAAGAAAAGGCAGCAGGGAGAGGGGAAGCTAAAAAAGTATAATAAAATTAGTGTTGTTTTAGGGCAGAGATTATGCCACATGCAATACTGTATCCCACATTCCTATCATGGAAGCAAAGTTCTGCCACCGCCATCACATGGGTTCTTGGTAACTATTTAGGGAATGAAGTTCTACTCATCAAGTCTTTATCCCAAGCTGCTGCTAGACTGTCTTTGGAAAAAGGAAACTTTGAGAAAGGAGTGAAAAACAAATCCATTTAAATGCTTCTTATTTACTCCTAGTTGTTGGTGACCTTCTTATTAGGTAGTATTGAGGCAGTGTGGTGTATTAATATAGATTTAAATACAGGGCAGTGGATAAAGTGTTGGGCCTGGAGCAGGAAGACCATCTTCAGAAATTAAAATCCAGTCTCAGATACTTATTAGTTGTGAGACCTTGGGTAAGTCACAAGCCTGTTTGCCTCAGTTCCTCATATATAAAATGAGCTGGAGAAGGGAATAGCAAACCACTGCAGGATCTTTACCAAGAAACCCCCAATAGAGTCATAAAGAATTGAGCAAGACTAAAAAAGACTGAACAACAGTATATTAAAGGGCAGCTAGGTGTCCTAGTGGATAGAGTGCAGGGCCTGAAGTCAACAAGACTCATCTTCCTAAATTCAAATCTGGCCTCAGACACTTAACTAGCTGTGTGACCCTGGGAAAGTCAATTAATCCTGTTTGCCTCAGTTTCCTCATCTATAAAAATAAACTGGAAAAGGACATGGCAAACTGCTCCAGTATCTTTGCCAAGAAATCCCCAAATGAGTTCATGAAAAGTCAGACATAACTGAACAACATAACAAAAAATAAAAGTACTGGATTTGGGTCTTAGGATTTAGGTTCAAAACCTCTCTCTGATATATCTTTGGTTAAATATACCTTTGGTTAAATCGTTTCACCAACTTGGGCAATAATTTTCTCATCTGTGAAATGTGAGCTTTGAATCCATCACAGAGGTCCCTACCAAATCTACATTCAGTCCTATGAAGGGGTTTGATGCTATGAAATCTAACCAGCTCTCTTTCAGTTCTAATCTATGTGCTCCTGTAACCCTACTAAAAATAATCGTTTATGCCCTTCCCTTTGCCAGAATATCTCTATTTAAAAAATTCATTTATTTATTTAGTATTTTATTTTCCTTGTTATGTGTAAAAACAATTTTTAACATTTGTTTTTAAAGCTTTGAGTTCCAAATTCTTTCTCTTTCACCCTCCCCACCCAGCATCCTCATTTAGAAGCCAAGTAATTCTATATAGGTTATGCATGTTTAGTCATGCAAAACATTTCCACAGTCATGTTATGAAAGAAAACAGACTAAAAATATCAGGATAATTAAAGTAAAAAAAAATGCTTCAATCTGTATTCAGACACCATACTTTCTCTGGGGAGGGATAGCATTTTTTCATCCTAAGTTCTTTCGATTTGTTTTGGATCTTTTTATTATTGAGAATAGCTAACCCATTCATAGATGATCATCTTACAGTATTGTTGTTACTTTGTACACAGTACATTTTACTATGCATCAGCTCATGTAAACCCAGTTTTTTTCTGAGAGCATCCTGCTTATCCATTCTTATAGTACAATGCCATTACATCATAATCACATACCACCACTTGTTCAGCCATCCCTCAATGGATGAGTATCCTCTCAATTTCTAAATCTTTGCCCAGAGAAAGTAGCTGCTATAAGGAATTTTGTACATATAGGTCCTTTTTTATTTTTTTAAATTTCTTTTGTGATACAGACCTATATGTGGTATTGCTAAGTCAAAGGGCGCATGCATGCTTTTACAGCCCTTTGGGCATAGTTCCACATTGCTTTACAAATGGTTGAATCAGTTCACCAGAGGTTCTTTAATGTCTAATTTTTTCCCCACATCCCCACCATTAATTGTCATTTTCCATTTTTGTCCTACTAGGCAATCTAATAAGTTTGAGGTAGTACCTCAAGATTGTTTTCATTTGGATTTTTCCAATCAATAGTGAGTTAAAGCATTTTAAAATATAGCTATAGATAGCTTTGATTACTTCATCTGAAAACTGATCATATCTTTTGATCATTTATCAGTTGGAGAATGGCTCTTATTTTTGTAAATTTGACTCAGTTTTCCATATGTTTGAGAAATGAGGCCTCTATCAGAAAAAGTTGTTTCTTTTTACACTTACTATTGCTAATTCTATTATGCCCTCCATTTTCTCCCTCCCCCATTTATTCTATATTATCTCTCCCTTCACCCTGTGCCTCTTCAAAAATGTTTTGCTTAGGACTCTTCGCTCCCCCAATCTGCATTCTCTTCTATCACCCCTTCCCCTTCTCTTATCCCCTTCTCTTCCTACATTCCTATAGGGTAAGACAGATTTCTACACCCAACTGGGCACGTATGTTATGCCCTCTTTGAGCCAATTGTGATGAAAGTAAGGTTCACTCACTCCTCATTGCCTCCCTCCTCTTCCCATCCATTGTAAAAGCTTTTTCTTGCCTCTTTAATGTAAGATAATTTACCCCATTCTACCTCTCCCTTCTTCTCAGTACATTTCTCTCTCACCCCTTCATTTTATTTTTAGATATCATTCCTTTATTTTCAATTCACAATTGAATTCACAATTCACAATTCACAATTCACAATTCACTGTAACCTCTGTCTATATATAATCTAACTCCCCTAACAATGAGAAAGGTGTTATGACTTGTAAATATCATTTTCACATGTAGGAATGTAAACAGTTTAACCTTATTTAGCTTCCTTACGATTCCCCTTTCATGTTTACTTTTTTATGCTTCTCTGGAGTCTTGTATTTGAAAGTCAAATTTCCTATTCAGCTGTGGTCTTTTTATCAAGAATGCTTTAAAGTCCACTATCTCATTGAATATCCAATTTTCCCCTTAAGGATTATACTCAGTTTTGCTAAGTAGGTGATTTCTGTTGTAATCCCAGCTCCTTTGTCCTCTAGAATATCATCTTCCAAGCCCTCCAATTCTTTAGAAGCTTCTAAATCTTGGGTTAGCCTGACTGTGGCTTTGCCATACTTGCATTGTTACTTTCTCACTGCTTGCAATATTTTCTCCTTGACCTGGGAACTTTGGAATTTAGCTATAATATTCCTGGCATTTCTCATTTTGGGATGTCTTTCAGGAGATAACTGCTTAATTCTTTTGATTTCTATTTTATCCTCTTGGTTCTAGATAATTCTTGATAATTTCTTAAAATTGATATCTAGGCTCTTTTTTTGATCATGGCTTTTAGGTATTCCAATTATATTTAAACGATCTCTCCTGTATCTATTTTCCAGGTTAGCTGTATTTCCAAAGATACATTTCACATTGTCTTATATTTCCATTCCTTTTGTTTTGTTTTATTGTTTCTTGATTTCTCATAAAGTCATTAGCTTCCATTTTCTAAATTTTAATTTTTAAGGAACTATTTTCTTCATTGGGCTTTTGTAATTCTTTTTGCATTAGGTCAATTCTGTTTTCTAAGGCATTCTTCTCTTTATTGGCTTTTTTATCCTCTTTTACCATTTCACCCAGTCGGTTTTTTAAGGTGTTATTTTCTTAAGTATTTTTGTGTTCCCTTTACCTAGCTGTTGAGTGCTTTTTTATGATTTTCTTGCACTACTCTCATTTTTCTTCCCAATTTTTTCCCTACCTCTCTTACTTGGTTTTCAAAATCCTTTGTGAGCTCTTCCACAGCCTGAGATGAATTGGAGTCTTTGAATGTAAGAGCTTTGACTCTGTTGTCTTCTTCTGAGTACGTGTTTTGATCTTCCTTGTCACCATAGTGACTTTCTATGGTCAGAATTTTTTTTTTTCCCATTGTTTGCTCATTTTCCCAACCTATCACTTGGCTTTTAACTCTTTGTTAAGGTATGGTTCCGCATGCAGAGTGTAGGGCACACTGTCCCAAGTTTCAGAGGTTTTGTGTAACTGTTTTCAGAGATACTTCTAGGGAAATGCAAGTTTTCAGCTCTTCCAAGGTGGCATGATCTAAGGAGAGGTGTTTACTACTCTCCTGGTCTGCGTTCTGGTCTGTGAGTGACCACAAGTACTCTTTTCTGCCCTGGAACTGTTAGGAGGGTCTCTGTTCCACTGTGGCAGCAAACTCTGGTGTACTACTACTCCTCCTTGCCCAGGGACTGCCTCCTATGTCTGCCACCTAGATCCAAGTATGTGCAAAGCAATAGAATCCTGCCTCAATGCTAGTAAAAAAGAAGCCTATATTCTTTTTCTGACCAGTTGTTCAAATTCCTTTCTGTCTGTGGGTTGAGAGGTCTAGAAACAACTGCTGCTGCTGATTCCATCTTTCCCAAAGCCTGTTTCTCACACAGATGTGACAGACCTTTCCTTTAACAAGTTGTCCTTGGAATCTGTAAGCTGAAAGGTCTAGAAACCTCCACTGCTGCTAGTGATTCAGTCTACCTGAGGCTTGTTCCATTTCCTGGGGCCTAATCTGCTCTGGCATGACTCTGTGCAGCAGAGGCAGTAACCTAGTGGAAAAGCATCTAGAAACAACAATCAAGATAATCGGAATTCTTTGCAACTTATATAATGGTCAGAATAGCTTTGTCACATGCTTTATTGTCCAGTTCTGCTTCTATGAACTTGTGACTTCTCTGGGCCTTGGTTTCTTCATTTGTAAAATATAAAGATTGTACTAAAAGGCTAAAAGTTATTTTCAGTCTCTAAAATGTTTTGATCCTATTATGCTACCCAATAGTCAGGCAAGAGCTCCATGTAAGAGGAGACTACAGCAAGCCATCATGTCTATAGAACAATCTTTTCCTTCCTTATCAGGGATAGCAGCAACAATATGGCAAGAGGAATATGTATCAGGTGTGTTGACTGTACTGAAATAAAAAATGGAATAAATTTATAAATATGTAATGGAATATTTTATATAATATACAATAGACCATAATTTATAAATATGTAATATATAATAATAAATATATGATAGCATATGAGTAAAGTATATAGTTTGTGAATAAGTAATGGAATAAACGATTTCTTCAACTTCTTGGCAATGGGAAGAGGTCAGAAAGAGGATGCCATTATGGCTTCATAGAACATGACATTCAAATAAACGTCATATTTTTCTCATACTAGAAGTAGTAACAAACTAATATGAAGGCAGAATAAAACAATTTATTATATAGAATATACTTAGGAAACAAATTATAGGCATAGCTCCTTTGGTTTTAATTAATGCTTGCTTATTTGACTTTTATATTTTGCGGAATATTCTTTTTCTGTATTCATAGAGAATTGCTTGATCAACAAGCATTTATTATGTGCTACGCATTCCTAAGTAACGGGGAGAGGGAGAGGACTTGCAGTTTCATTGGTATAGGGTGCTCTCACCTGAGTAAACTAGCTTCTCTGCAGCTTATAGTCTTGGAGAATTTCCCAGAACGCTCAGAGGTTGTGACTTGTCTAGTGTCACACAATCAATATGTGTCAAAGTCAGGATTGGAACACAAGTCTTTCTGACTCTAAGGCATGTTCTGCACCTACTATACCATACTTATTCCATTAATGTGGGAGAGACAAAGAAAAAAAATGATATCATCCCTGTATTCAAGAAGCTTACATTCTCATCAGAAGAAAGAACATGTACACATATAGAATACATAAAATATGTTTAAAATAAATATAAGGAAAAACTTCAAGGGTAGAGTAGGTCAGAGGACTTTGTAAAGGCCTCATGTAGGAAGTGGGCACTTAAGCTGATCTTTGAAGGAAAGTAGGCATTCAAAGAGGCATATCTAAAGAGAAAATGTATGCTAAGCATGGAAGATAGATAGATTGTTCAGCAGCACAAATACAGGTGATGGGGCAGCTAGGTGGCAAAGCAAATAGATTGCTGGCCCTGGATTGATTTTCTTGAATTCAAATCTGGCTTCAGACACTTTCTAGCTGCATGATCTTGATCAGGTCAATTACCCCTCTCTGTCTCAATTTCCTCATCTATAAAATGACCTGGAGAAGAAAATGGCAAACCACTGCAGTATCTTTGCCAAGAAAATTCCAAATGGGTCACATAAAGTTGAACACAATTGAACAATAGGGGAGAGAATGAAGAGAATGAGAAATAGCAAGGAAACCAATTTCATTGTACTCTTGAGTCTGTAAAGGAAGGTAATGTGTCCAAATCTTGGAAAGGTAGGTTGGAGCTAGGTTGTTAAGAGTTTTAAATATCAGTCAAAGAAATGTGTGTATGAGCTAAAGTAATAATTCTTATCTTGGGGTTTAGAGACTCCTGAGTATTTTATACTTAGATTTTCAGAGGTCTGTGAACTTGGACCACAAGGAAAAACAACAACAACAACTTTATTTCAACAAAAATTGGTTATTATCTTAGTTCTATAAATTTATTTTTATGCATTTAAAAGCATTCTGAGAAGAGTTCATGGGTTCTACCCCAATTGCCAGAATAGTACATGACACACAAACAAAATTTAAGGACCCTGTCCTCAGGGTAACAGGGAGCTACTCGAGATTACTAAGGGGGGAATGATATGTAGGACCTGAGATCTAAGAATATCACTTTGGTAGCTGTGTAGAGATCAAACTGGATAAAGGAGAGAGTGGAGGCCTGGAGATCATTTAGGAGATTATTGCAATAGTCCGGGTAAAATCTGATGAGTGACTAAAATAGGGTGGTGACCATGCAAATGGAGAGGACTGTATGAAATGTGAAAGATATTGTGGAGGGAGAATCAACAAAACTGAGAAATTGCTTGAGAATACCTATCACAGTTCATTTTCAAAAGGGAATTGAGTTCTTCTTTCCTTAAAATGGTGGTTTCTTGTTTATCTGCCAGCATTAAAAGATGAAAAGCCATATGAATGAATTTTTCATAATGCTGAGTGTCCTTATTGCACTTTAATCTTTCAATAAGATTCACCATTCTGTGTGAGAAACCAAGTTTAGATAAGCTCAAATCTTTTGATGACTCAGATTCTCATTAGGAACCTCATTGTTGTATAACATTTTAATAGAGTGATGACATTTTGAGGGCGATTTGCATGTTTCTTCTAGACCCATCCACCTAGATGGCACAATGGTTTGAGCATTAGGCCTGGAGACTGGAAGATCTCAGTCCAAATCTAGGTTCTAATATATTTGCTGTATATGTGACCTGGGCAAGTTACTTAACCTTGTTTGTTTCAGTTTCCTCATCGTAAAATAAGCTGGAAAAGTAAACAACAAGCCATTCCTGCATTTTTTTTACCAAGAAAACTCCAAATGGAATCATGGAAAGTCAGACATAATTGATAATGTTTGAAGGACAAAACCCGTAAATACATCATTTCAGGATTTCTGTGATTTTTATATTCTTGTTTTTGTGTGCTAATTTTAGAGTTTGACTGTCTCCTTTATTTGAGCTTATAATTAGTCTTGTGGCTCTAGTATGCAAGCCTCTCAGAACCAGACCTACCACGACTCCAGTCCCTACTCTCTTAATCTGCTGCTAAATTGGGGGTAGAGGGTAGGGAACCTAACAAAAAGACTGTCAGTAGTGTATATTAACTAAAAATAAACAGGGTCTACTTAAAGACCCAGCGGGTCCTCTTTTAAAGTATACACGTTTAGTGCTTGAGTTTGGTGTTAATCATTTTGACTTCTCTGAGATGGTTTTAAATAAAGAGTACTTATGGGGGCAGCTAGGTGGAACAGTGAATAGAGCACAGGTCCTGGAGTCAGGAGGACCTGAGCTCAAATTTGACCTCAGATACTTTAACACTTAATAACTGTGTGGCCTTGGGCAAGTCACTTAACCCCAATTGCCCTGCCTTCCCACCTCCAAAAGAGTTAAAACAAAACAAAAATAAATAAATAAAGAGTACCTAACTGGGTTCTGAATAACTGAAACTATGGGAGAATAGGAAAAAAAAAAAAAGATGTTCTGACATGACCATAACATAGGAGTGGAAAGAGTAATGTATAAATATATATGTGCGTATATGTGTGTGTGTATGTTTTCCTCCCCCCCCCCGCCCTTTGAAGTCTTAGGTTTACATTCCAATTCTGATACTTTGACTATGTGACTTTGAACACTGTTACTTCAATTCGGGTCTCAGTTTCCTTTTCTTTAAAATGAGAGGATTGGAGGAAATGGTATTTTAGATCTCTTCTAATCATACATGCTCAGATTCTAAATGGTAAGTTACTGAAGTTAATAATTTCATCTTCCCTGTTCTGTCCATAAAAATGTTTAATCGTCTATGTAGATAGTGACTAGAATAAATGAGACAGAGCTTTATGTGACTTAGGCAGTAGGCCTAATGAGAAATTTAATATGCTCTGACGCTACTTTCTCATCATCATTTGTTTGATTTTCACATGAACATGTGTTTGTGGATGAGCTCTGAGGATTTTTTTTCAGGTAGGATGCCAGCATTCTCTTGTAAGGAAAGTGTAGAAAGATGTAGTATAAAATGGATCCAGAAAAGAGAGCATTGGTAAATTATTTTCAGAACTGAGAATATTTCTTTTTCAGGATGCAATGATTCTTGCAAACTAATCAAAAATTTATTTTCCTTTGTACCAGCTACTTCCCTCCTGCCATGATTAACCTGCAAACATCTTGTCAACAATGACTTTCATGTAAGAAGTGACAAAAGAAATCAGAAAAGATAACCAGAAATGGAAATAGGCAAGGCATAGACCAATGAGGGATTAGGGTACAGGGTTTCTATTATATAAATTTTTGTTTCTTCATGACCACTGTATCTTAAAAATGAGTCCCTCCTTTTTTCTACATTGGGTATTTTTCTTTGGAAAGAAACAGGAAAGGTGTAAAGCCAAGCATGAGAAGCTTTCCAGAGGACTTCTGGTATGGACATCTTCAAGGTTCTGTTGCATAGTATAGTGAATTCTCTATTTATTCAGTAACAAACTAAGACAAAACATTGACAGAAACCAAAGTTATCATTCAGAATGTTATAAACATAACAAATAATTACTAAAGTGGCCACATAGTTTTCACCAAAGTAGCCACATGATTTTTAAAAAAAAGATCATTCAGTAAGTCCTTAACTCAATCATCCTTAAGGAGCAGGCCTCCTTAAGGGATGCAAAGTATAAAGGTCAAAGTTCTCCACTCCTAAGTCACAGTACATCATAATTTTCTCAGTCAGCATTAAGTACCCAAGAAGAGATCTTTTTATCTTGACCTGAGGCTGGCTCTCAGATTCCATGGTTCCTCTTCCATAGTCCCAGGTTCTACCTGAATTTATCCAACTGTCACCTGGATTCAAAGATAGGCAGGTCTCAGCTCCTTATCCAGGTCCTTGTCCAGTTCCTTGTCCAGTTCCATATTGAAGGTCACAGTGTCCAATCCACCTCAAGTCCTTCACAGTTTCTGTTTCTGGGAAGACAAAGCTTAACAGAGCTAAAAACAACATTCATTAACATTGCCCATCCCATCATCGATTAACCATCTGCCTATGAAATCAACAGAGATACACAAAGTCCAAGAAGTCAATACAAATTATTAGTGTAGAAATCAACACAGAACCACAAACAGGGTCTGAGAGATCAACACAAATCATCAGTAAAGTCACAGGACCTATGGAACCCTCCTCCAGGACTTCTGCAAACAGATAATCAGAAAATCCTCTTTTAGGGCTTTCAGTAAGGTCCCAGGGCTTCTGTATAAAGTATCACCAACAAAAATCAACATAGACAGAATAGACAAACATAGAGTGCCAGGATACCAGAAGTTTTCTCCTCCTACAATCTGCCACCACAAGATTTCTATTCTCAATTCTTCTCTGTTCTACTCTGCAATGCCAAGCAAAGGAAACTTCCAAGGTTCAGATTACCAGCATAGCAAACCCCATTTATTCGGCAACAAATTAAAGCAAACATTCACAGAACAGAGAAAATCAAAATACAGTGTAACTCATTAATTTAGCAAATAAGTTCTCAATTCAATTGCAAAGCACCAAGGTCCAAATATCTCACCGTTGGGCAGTACATTAGTCAAAATAGCCCACTCCTGGGCAGTACATTCATTTAGTCAGTCAAAGTCTCTCTTCTCAAATGGAGATTAGTTTCCAATCATAAGCAAAGTACATTCATTTGGCCAATCACAGAGCACAAAAAAGTCAAAGGTTTCCCACCCCTGGACCACAACTGAATTACAATACCATCCATTAATGTCAAGCACTTTCTCAAAAGGGGCAGGAGAACACAAAAGGTCATCTACCCTTAAGCTACAACAAGGTTAAAATATCATCACAGCACTCAATGCCCAAGGAGAGGTCCAGTCCTCATCTTGACACAGGCAAGTACTCAGCAATACCTATTCCTGGGGAGACAAAGCTCAACAAAGCCACCCTATACATTGCCAGTGTCCTCATCAAGTCACTCTCTGCCTGAAGAACAGTCCCAGAACCCCAAAAACATCAACAAAGCCCTCTCTCAGGATTTCTGTAAACATACAACAAGAAAATCCTCCTTCAGGGCTTCTGAACCAACAGCCAGGTTCCAGGACCTCTACAACAGAAGCACTGTCCTTCATTAGCAGGTGAATCTGTCACAAAAACATCAAAACAGACAGACAAAATACTGGCATCACAGCCATGCCTCCTCAGTTCTTGGCAACTCTGCTTGTCAGTTCCCAAAAGTCCTGGGCAGCTCCAACTGGCCCTCAGCAGTCTTTCAGCACCTCTGGCCTCCTCTGCTTGGGCCTTCTCTCACCTTGGACCTTCCTCTAAATTCACAGCTCCTCCCAGTTCAGCACTCTCTCTTCCCATCAACAAGTCCATTCCACAAGTGGGATTCTCAAGCTCTGGGTTTTAACAGTCAACTCCAAAAGCAAGGCAATACAGGGGCATCTTTAAATTCCATTACCATTACATTCTACCCCTGTAGGATCCTTGGCCTTATAATCTCAATCTAAATGGCCATGGATCCTGGAACAAAGAGAGGCACTATGCTTTGTAATCCTTGCTGACTGCACCATAATGTAATGCCAAGCAAAGGCAATTTTCAAGGTTCGGATTACCAGAATAGCAAACCCCATTTTTTCAGTGACAGATTAAGGCAAACATTCACAAAACAGAGAAAATTGAAACACAGCATAACTCATTCATTTAGCAAGTTGTCTTGAGCAAAATAGAGCAAATATCTCTATTTTATGGGGATTATGTTGTACTTAGATGTTAATGCTAATTCTGATGTAAGCTGCCTATGTAATGGGCATGAAAGATCTTGGGGCTGAATGTTATGGGAATCTGAAGATCTTCCCTGCCCCTAGGCCCTTTGATAGGCTTAAGTGGCTCTGAGAACTTTCCCTGATTTGAAAGAATACTCTGCCCCCTAATAGGCTGAATGTGGTCACATGGAGCCTGTGGTGGGAGGCTTGTTCTTCAGCAATGCCCATGCCTTATTAGAGTCAAGAAGGCTGTGACATTCTCTAATCCAGGAGAAGGCTATATATACCCTGATGTGAGATTTTGCTTTGGGGCTCACTTTAGAAAGAGTTGTGTGGTTTGGCCAGCCAAGACTCTGGGAAGCCATTGAGCTTCCCTGGCTTTGAAAGCCTAGATGTTGATGTTTCCCTCTGTGGTAGCTAACTAGGTATGGATGTAATGGTCAGATGACTGGAAGACCATCTGCTGATCTGTTTCTTTGACTGCTTGTAACTTCTGCTTGTAACTGTTTGTATTCTCTGATGTTCAGGGTACTGACTTTTTCCCCTGAACTAGGTAAATGATATATGTTTGATTAATTAAAGTAAGATTGTTAACCCATTTTAAGTTGCTTTCCTTTAGAAAAGCAGATCTAAGAACTTGTGCTATACTTCTGTAGAGGGACAGGGACAGGGACAGGTAGAGAGTGGAACAGGGATGGGGGGGCAGGATAAAAAGGAGGGACATGTAATCAGTCTCTCACAATATGCCCACTGTGGAGAGGTTCTGTGTAATTACACATGTACAGCCTGTATTTGATTGTTTGTCCTTCCAGTGGGGGTGGGTGACAAGGGCGGAAGAGAAAGAATCTAGAATTTAAAGTTCTATAATCAAATGTTAAAAATATATATATTTATATATATGTATACAATTATTATGTGTAATAGATATTAAATCTTATCAAATTATTATAGAATTACCATAACATAATATATAACTCATTAATGTAGTGGGGAATAGGCAATGAGATCATGGCATAATTCACAGAGAACTGATTGGCTTTGGAGTTGGAAAGACCTGTGTTCCAGTAGTACTGTCTCAGATAGATACTGACTCTACTAGGTAATTACTTTTTGTTATGAAATGTTTTTAAAAATCCAAAGTTTTCCTAGCAGAGAGGTAACATGCCTTAGTGAATAGTTTGATGAACTTTGGCATACCTGGATATAAATCCTGCCTCTGGAACTTATTCATTGTTTAGACATGGACAAATTATTTCAACTCTCCAAGCATTAGTTTCCTTGGCCATACAAGCAAGAGAATAATAGCCATGGTCCTGACCTCACAGAATTGTTGTGAGGCTCAAATGAGAGGATGATGATAATGACAATAATGATGATGATGATGATGATGATGATTTTCACTTACATAATGCTTTAAGATTTGCAAAATTCTTCATATAGTTTAACTCATTTGCTCCTTACAACAATCCTGTAAAGTAGGTGCTACTATTGTATGTATTTTTCAGATATAGAAATTGAGCCACATACAAGGTAGGTTTCTTTCCCAAAGTCATAATACTAGGCATATAAAGTAGGATTAAAACTCAAGTCTTCTGAGTACAAGATATAAAATCTCAGATATGGACAATATCTTGACTTTTTTCTCAACTATTTTCTTGACTTTTTTTATAATGGTAGGCAAAAGAGATGGTGGGTTAGTGGGTAATGAATGATAGATATGAAGAAAGAGAGCATCAATAAATCATTTTAAATTTTGTATATATATACATATGCAAATAAATAAATATATATTTATATATTATATATATGTACAATATGTTTTATATATATGTATACACACACAGAGGGAGATGTAGAAGGAAAAAAAGGAAGTCAATGATGGAGAATAGATGATGGGAAGAAAAGATAGGATAGAAAGAATGGACAGAGAAAGAGATGGATAAGGATTAGACCTTTGATTTCACTGGTAACTATGGAGAAAAAAGAGATAATGAAATTCTATCTACTAATGCAGGTTGGTGCCTTTTTGGTAATATATAATCTTAGATTTTATTTTTCCTTTAAAATGTATAGTTCAGTGACTTGTGCAGGATATGGAATATATCATAGTCTAGGCATGAGCACAGGCTGCCCTGACTCTTAGATTACTATACCAAACTGCCTCTCATAAAAATATGCTTGTAAAATGTTTTACTATGTGAAGAAAATGTATTATCAACATATGCAAATACATAATATATCCATTATGTATATGAATAAACTACTTTTTTATTCATAAATGTTCTCTGTTACTGTGCCTCTGCTTAACTTTACAAATATTAGTATACATTTTTACTAAAACAAATTAGCTACCTATAGAAAAGAATATACATGGATCTTCCTCAAGAATTGAAATGTATTACTTAAAATGGAAGGGAAAGAGAAACATATTGAAAATCAGGTTGCACCAATGTCTTACTAATAATATATAGAATGACCTTACTTACACGTGGGACAAGTTTTAAATATTTTAAAGTTTTAAATATTTCTTAATTCCATGTAGGATTCTATTATAGAATTTCCCACTCATACATGTTTTCATGACCAAACAGCCTAATTTTCCATGCAATGTTCTTGTCATCACCTAAGAGTTCCAGACTTGTAGGCAAAGTGACTTGGGACTGGGTTCTTCCTAAGAGAGGAAATCTAAGCAGTCCTGCCATCAAACAAAAAGGTTGCAAAGAAGAAGGATGTTGCATATCATTTTGATATGAAATGAATTCAGAAAATTGAATTTGATGAAAAGGAAGAAATTTATTTTTATTCAAATACCTGTGAAATAATTTCAAAATTTGCTCATATAATAGAGCCTAAAGAAATAATTGAGCTCAAAATGAATTTTAGAGAGGAAATCAGAAACAACATTTAATAAACAAATGAACAGAAACACATAACTATGTGTTTGTCTATCATATAAAACTCAAAACTATAAATGCAGGAAATTGAATGAACCATCATAAGGAAGAAAAAATGAGTAAACAAATACTGAGCAACCAAAGAGGAGGGGAAAGATTTGGGATTATACATTCCCAAGAAAATTCTAACATTTAAATATAATCAAAATATTATGTATTTTCAACAATGAAAATTAATACCATCACTTACATTTACTTTTTATCTTCCATGTAACTTTGTTTTTCTTATGTTTGCTTTTCTTTTTTTACAGTTTAGGTATTTGAATGAATGTATTTGTCTATGTGACATAAAATAAAACATATTAATAAGGAGGAAAAAGGGAAGAATTGTCAGTATTTTATGAAGCCACTTGTCTAACCATTCCCCTTAATAGATTTTTGATTGGAATCAATTCATTATTCATATGAATCTTTCATTATATTAATAGAGTTTCAGCAAGATCTCCATGAGTGTCATCATCATCATCTTATTATGTCACATAATAAAAAAACATTATTTAAAATAATATTTTTGTTTAAAATGATGCATGCCTTATTTTAAACACAATGCATTTCTGCAATATGAAGTCTATATTTCATTATGTTTTCAATAAATTGTCTCATATTAATTTCCAGTTATAATCAATGACTTTGGTAGTATTGCAAAAGATAACATTGGTAAGGGAATTACAGAATAAAACCTATTTTGTTTTTGAACTTGTGGTATTTTTACTACTACCTCTTTTGTTTGAAGAAATCCATGAGACTGTAAAACATTGTTATGAATGTTCACAAAATCTATTTGTCAGAAGTAGTTTCGGTAGTAGAGGAAACTGAGGCATAAAAGAAAAGTTTACTTGACGGGAAACCTAAGTTCAAGGACAAGCTAGGTATAGAACACAGATATCACAATTCATATTTTACATCCTAGACATTAAACCTTATGTTCAGGGATTGTAATGGACAGCAGGACTGAGAAAATGGCTGTTGGAGGTCTCCTTAGGGAAATCATTTTATGGTTAAGGATGCTAAGGAAATATTAGAGCTGTCCAAAATTATGGATTTTGTTATGGTGGAGTTCAGAGAATTTAACACAATTCAGAGAACTGAAAAATCAAAAGGACATTTGAGATAGCTAGTCAAGAAGAATAGTTTTGTTAAATCCAAAAGGAAATTTAACTGCAAACACAAAAGTCCATATAATGTTAAGCTTCCCATGATTCTTCTTGAGGTAATTGTTCTAGTGGGATACATGGTTTTATCAATAACACTGAATAAGAAAGACTTGCTGATCTTCAGTCTAGCTTTTCGCTTAATTTCCAAACTTTAAATTCCCAGGACACAGTACTGAGCTGATTCAGAACTTACTTCTTTCATACTTTATAGACATCTTTAGCACCTCATCAAGTGAGAGATCACCATTAAATGAATTGGAAGGAACACATGGGATCATCATATTAATACATAGAGGAAGCTTTATCTCCTCACCATTAAAATGGGAAATTGTATTAAGTGACATCTAATTGAGAGCTGGAATGTCCCTTCCAGCCTTAAATCTATGGTCTTACAATTTTATATTACAGGGTTGACCATAATCTTAGCTAATTCGGCTATATTTTTATCTTGTAATTTGATTAGGAAATGAAAGAAGAGACAGAAATTGAAGCAATACAGTATTAATGCTACAGCTAAACCATACAGCTATACTTTACAACTTCAAATTTAACCATTGGTCAATATTTTTAAATTATTTGTTGTGAGAATTTCTAAAGAAAAACTTTTTTCTTCAGAAGATTAAATCATATTTCACTTTCTTTTGACATCATTTTTAAAGTCTGTTCATTTAAATAATAAATGAAGTTTTCATTTGGTGAAACAATAATATTAATAAGAAGAGATTTACTTATATGCAATAATTATTTTACAAAAATACTATATATTAATCCATTAACAAATGAATAGGCTAGAGACCTCTAATAATGATTAACAGTGTTTAAAAGTATTTAAATGGATTTTTAAATTTTTATTAAAGCATGAGGTAAAGATAATTGTGATGTTAGTGAGCACTGAAGTTTCAGAACTTACATTCACTATTTTATATGGAAGTAAATACAATATATTGATAATTACTTAGAGACAAAAAGTAGAGGCAGTTTTAATACTAGCAGTCTATTAGTTTGAATACAATGTTAGAACAGTCATCGAATAGTTAATAAAAGGAAGTTCAATTGCCTTAACACAATAAGACTATGTAATAGAGATATAATGGCACTTAGATTTTTCAGGTTGTATAGGCATATTTCTGATTATCAGGGAAGGATATGTTTAAGGATGTGGTGACATGCATGATATTCAGAAAACCACTAGGAGTAAGGGGATTAGATTACTTTGATTGGGATTTTTTTTATGCCCTTATAATATCAGGAAGCAGCATTAGAGAAGCTGAGGATAATCAGGTCCATTGGGTGACTTTGTCTCCTTTTACATAAATCCTCCCTACCATGTGAGTAGGAGAAAACAATTTGCATCAGGGAAACACTGGTCCTATCATGAGATACACAAATATTAAGGACAGGATGGTAGAAACACAATGGACATTTATTAAGTGCCTACTACTTGCCTTGCACTGTTTTAAATGCAGAGGATATAAATAAGAGGGCAAAAGGTAGTCCTTGCCCCCAAGGAGCTTACAGTCTTATGTGGGGGGGAGGTAATGAACAAAAGGAAGCTAGAAATCATAGAGGGAGAGGCATCAGAGGGTACCAGACTTAAGGGCCTGATGATGATGATTGAATGGAAACCAAGGAGATAATCTGGCGGCCAATGAAGAGACGGCTGGGATTTTGAGCCCCCTCAAGGAGTGCTATTGGAGAAGATTTTTGCTTCACCTTTGCATCTTCTGATTGAGAGGACAGAAGCAAGTGAAGTTATGAATGAGATGAGAGTACTAAAGTTGAAGCAATTTCCATGGTAATGAATCAAAACAATTAGAAAGAATGAAAGTTTAAAATTCCCTCGAAGTTAAGATAAAAGGATATTCATATTTCATGACAGATACTCTGCCATAATCCATATTATCAGACAAACAGAAAAATTATGTTTATGAGAATGTTATTGTTTCTCAATATGGCAAAATATAGAAATAGTATCTTTCTCTTATACCTATGCTTAACAAGAGAGAGCTTCAAGCGGACATATTCTGTCTGTCCAAAAGGATTATGAGGGTTGTTTCTCTGTTGTTGTTGTTTTCCAGGGGGAGGGGGAGATTTTTGCTCACTTACCTAATAGTTTAACTTAGACTGGACTGGCTGCTAAACCACTAGACTAAATCATTTATGATCGGAAAAATCTAGAAGTTGTAGTTAAAGCATTTAATAAATGTTGTATTTCAAAATATAGATGGGTTGGCTAAACAAATGAAAAGTAAAGAAGTAGAGAGTAAATGTTGCAAGGTCAGAAATGGGCTAATGGTTTTCAAATTTTCCAAAAAGGAAAGAAAATAAATTCCTCGAACCACAGGCAGGTGAGTTTGAGTTTAAATCCTTGGGAGGGAAAATTAACTTGTTCTTAAAACTCATGAAATTTTCTCTTTTTTCCTTTTCCTTTTTTTTTTCTTTTGGAGGCAATTGAGGTTAAGTGAGTTTTCTAGGGTCACACAGCTAGTGAGTATCTGAAGGCAGATTTGTACTCAGATCCTCCAGACTACAAGGCTGCTGCTCTATCTGAGCAAGCCAGCTGCCCCCACTCATGGAATTTTAGGGAAAGAAATAATGATGACTAAGAACTAGCATAGGTTCACCAATAACATATTAACTTAATATCATTTTATAATAACTTTACTAGGAGAAGAAGTAGCATGTGGAATAGCAGATAGAAAGTCAGCTTTGGGGGGCTGAGCTAAGAGGGCAGAGAGTAAGCAGTGACTTGAACAAGCTCCCCAAGAATTTCGTCCTTGGGAACTAAAAAGTAAATTTGAGCGGATTTAAGACTGACAGAACCCATTGTGAGACAGAGAGTGACAGATTCCCAGCCCAGAGAAG
>CM053591.1:114389825-114443237 GCA_028646515.1 Pseudochirops corinnae | reverse complement strand
GGGGGGGGGGGGAAAGGAGGGGAGAAAATCTGAAACTCAAGTGATTGTGGAACTGAATCTTGTAAATTAAAAGTAAATGAGTAAATAAAAATAAATTTTAAAAAAAGTCAGCTTTGGAGATGGGAAGACTTGGGTCGCGGTCCTAATTCTGACACAAACTAACTCTTTAATCTTGGAGAATTAAGTCACTTTACTCCTCAGTGGACCTTATTAAGATTGTAAAATGAAGAGAAGGTGACAACCTGTATTGGTATAGGGACTTTTCTGATCCAGGAGCACCTTATGTTAATGAAATCATGTCTACCTAAGCTTCTAGATAGGCACAACAGGAGACTGCTCTAGATAGAGTAAACTTGGATTTCTTGAAGGCATTTTACAAATAACTGATGATATTGTTATAGTGTAAAGACAGGGAGATGTAAACAAGATCATAATACAGTTAAGTGAATTTCCTGTTATTTAGAAAGTCAATAGACATGCCCTCTATGTTTTTAATACAATTTATCAAGAAAAATCTTGAAAAGAATGGGATTAGCAATTGATCCCACTGAAACTCCTCTGAAGACAACATGATAGGTGGATGATAAACAAATAATCACTATTAGATAAATAGAAACATATTTTATCACAATATTTGTTTGTGAAACTGTAAACTCAGGTTCTGCTTCATGGTAGTGACATTCTTGAAAAGGATAAAGAAATTTAACAGTGTTCTGGTAAATGTTTTACAGTTTGTTGGGGTTTGGGGAGAGGAGGAAGGGAGAAAAAATACATGGCATACTTTTAAATTTAATCTGCATTTTTAACATTTTTCCATCACTTAATTTTTTCTCAATTTATTTATTTATTTTTAGTTTTCAACATGCATTTCCACAAGATTTTGAGTTACAAATTTTCTCCCCGTCTTTCCCCTACCACATACCCCAAGAGAGGGAGACTACTGAATACTCCTTCCCCCAGTCTTCTCTCTCTTATATCCTCCCTCATCCCCCCCCCAACTTTCTAATAGGGCAAGATGGATTTCTGTACCCTAGTGCCTATACATCTTATTTCCCAGTTGCATGTAAAAAAAAAATTAACATTTGTTTTTAAAACTTAAATTTCCAGATGCTTTCTCTTCTTCTCCCATCCCCCAGGGAAGATAAGCCATTCAGTATAAGTTGTACATGTGTAGTTATGCAAAACGTTTCCAAAGTAGTTGTATTGTGAGAGACTAAGTGCATTTCCCTCCATCCTATCCTGTCCCCCACTTATTCTATTTTCTCCTTTGAGCCTGTCCCTTTTCAAAAGTGTTTACTTCTAAATACCCTCTTCCCCCATCTGCCCTCCCTTCTATCATTCCCCCCTCTTATTTCCTCTCACCCTACTTTCTTGTATGGTAAGAAATCCAATTGAGTATATATGTTATTCCCTCCTTAAACCAAATTCAATGAGAGTAAGGTTGACCCATTCCTGTTCACCTTCCTGCTCTTCCTCTCCTTTGTAATAGTTTCCTCTTTCCTGTTTTAAATGAGATAATTTACCCTAATCTATCTCTCCCTTTCTCCTTCTCCCAATATATTTCTCTCTTACCTCTTAATTTTATTTTTTATATATCATCCCTTCATATTCAACTGATTCTGTGCCCTCTGTCTATGGATACATATACACACATATACTCACATTCACATATATATTTATGCATACATACACCCTCCTATACACACACACACACATACATACACACACACTCACAGACACACACATATACACACACATATATATTCCCTTCTACTATCCTCATACTGAGAAAAGTCTCATGAGTTACAATTACCACTTTCCATATAGGAGTATAAAAATTTCAACTTTAATAAGTTAATTATGATTTCTTTTTCCTGTTTACCTTTTTCATGATTCTCTTGCTTCTTCTATTTGAAAGTCAAATTTTTGTTCAGCTCTGGTTTTTTCATCAAGAATGCTTGAAAGTCCTCTATTTCATTGAATGACCATATTTTTCCCTGAAGCATTATCCTCAGTTTTGCTGGGTAGGTGATTCTTGACTTTAATCCTAGCTCCTTTGACCTCCTGAATATCATATTCCAAGGCCTTCAAACCCTTAGTGTAGAAGCTGCTAGATCTTGTGTTATCCTATTTGTGTTTCTACAATATTCAAATTGTTTCTACCTGACTGCTTGTAATATATTCTCCTTGACCTGCGAACTCTGGAATTTGGCTATGGTATTTGGAGGAGTTTTCTTCTTGGGATCTTTTTCAAGAGGTGATCAGTGAATTCTTTCAATTTCTATTTTTCCCTCTCGTTCTAGAATATCAGGGCAATTTTTCTTGAGAATTTCTTGAAGGTTGATTTCTAGGCTCTTTTTTTGATCATGGCTTTTAGGCAGTCCAATAATTTTTAAATTGTCTCTCCTGGATCTATTTTCTAGGTCAGTGGTTTTTACAATGAGATATTTCACATTGCCTTCTATTTTTTCATTTGTCTGGGTCTGTTTTATTCTACCTTGATTTCTCATAATGTCATTAGCTTCTGTTTGCACCAATCTAATTTTGAAGAAATTATTCTTTTCAGTGAATTTTTGAAATCCTTTTCCATCTGGCAAATTCAGATTTTTAAGACATTCTTCTCTTCATTGTCTTTTTGGGCCTCTTTTGCCATTTGAGTTAGTCAATTTTTAAGGTGTTATTTTCTTTAGTCGAGCTGTTGACTTGCTTTTGATGATTTTCTTGTATCATTCTCATTTCTCTTCCCAATTTTTCCTCCATGTCTCTTACTTGATTTTCAAAATCCTTCTTGAACTCCTCTTTTGTCTGCAGCCAATTTATATTTTTCTTGGAAGCCTTTTATGTAAGATTTTTGACATTGTTGTCCTCTTCTGATTCCATGTTTTGATCCTTTTTGTCCCCAAAAAAGGATTCTACAGTCTGATTGTGCTTCCTCTGTTTGTTCATCTTGACAGCCAGTTACTTAACTTTTGAGCTCTTTGCCATGGTAGAACTCTGCTTCCCAAGTGGAGAGGTCTATGTCTCAAATTGCTGGGGTTTGCACAGCTGCTGCCAGAGCTGTTGTAAGAGCTATGAGGAGGGTGCCCTCTCTACAGCCACCACAAGCTCTGGCACACTGGCATTCCTTATCCCAGGACCACCACCCAAGAATGTGGCCCAGATCCAAGCAAGTCAAAGCAAGAGTGATTACCCTCTAAATGGTCACTTGGTCCTCCTATGATCTATAGGTCAGGAGCTCTGGAGGCAGCCACGTGGCAGCAGCTGCATCATCCATACCACCTCCTTCACTTCTTGCCTAGAGGGTAGGGGCCAGACTTCACTCTACTCTAACCCAGGTTCAACAGGGTTCCCCACTGACCTTTTAGTTTCTCTTTGGCATTTATGGGTTGAGAATTGTGGAAATTACCACAGATGCAGGTGATTCACTCTCCTGAAGTCTCTTCTTTCTGTTCTGTGCTTCTTGTCTGGGCCAGCATATGGGAATGTGCTCGACTCCCTGCTCAGCGTGATAGACCCTTCCTGTCAGCCTGCCAGGCTGCTTTCAATAGGAGATTTGTTTCTTTCTGTCACTTTGTGGGTTCTGTAGCTCTAAAATTTGTTTACAGTATTGTTTTTTACAGGTATTGGAAGTGGTTGGAGCGGGGACTAAAGCAAGTTCCTTCTTTTACTCCACCATCTTGGCTCCTTTCCCTCTTTTTTCTTTCTATCACTTTCTTAAACCTAGACAATCAAAAAGCAATAAATTCAGCCCTGATTTGTAGCTTTGTGGATTTCTGAGGGAGTAAAGGGTTATGCTATTTTTTTTAAAGGTTCTAGTTCAAACCTGATGCAGTACACTCCTTATTTGAACTTGAGGGATGGGATGAGTCATAGGAAAGTATAAGAACTCTTTTGCAAGAATTCTCTTTCAATTACATGTCCCATCTCTCCAGATCTAGGCCCTCCCCCTTCTCTTTGAAACCTTAATTTTCTGAACAATGTCTATCTACTCACATTACAAAGAATGCCAATGATGACTTTGATGTTGTAGAACTGAATCATTAAAATCATGGCAGTATTTTCAAAGAAAAAATAGTTTGAAGGAATGAAAACACCAAATTTGTTTCTCACAGGATAACCACAATCTACCAACAAAGACTTTTGCTTCTATGCTGAATTAAACTGGCTAGACATAAGAACCCCCGTGGATGGACTCTTCTACTTATATAAATCATAGACCTAATGTCCTCACATGAAAATGAAAGGTGAAGCAGAGACTAGAAGTATATGGTTCCCAAAGTACAATGAAACAAGCTATTTAGTAAGCATTTAGATAGTGAGATTCTTGTTTAGGGAATTCTCACTCAGATGTGGATTTGATTTAGTGGACTCTGAACTTCCTAACAATTCTGAGATTTTATGATTAAAAGCTTGAAGGGACTTTGGAGATGAAAGGATAATGGATCTAGAAGTAGAAGAGACCTCAGAGAGCACATATGCAAATCCTTTCATTTTTTAAAATTATATTTTAATTAAAAATATTTTCAGTTCTAAATAACCTCTCTTCATTTCCTCCCTCCTACTTGCCACTAAGAAGGCAAGAAACATGATACCCAGTATGTGTGTGAAGTCATGCAAAATGTTTCCACGTGAACCATATTGCCAAAGGAAAAAAAAAAAAAGCAATAAAAATAAAAATAAAGATTATGTACTTTAATCTGTGTTCTGAGTTCATTAGTTCTCTTTTTGAAAGTGGAGAGCATTTTTATCATAAGTCCTTTGGAATTGTTATATATAACATATTGTTGAGTATTTAATTCCTTCACAATTGATTGACATTACAATATTATTGTTTCTGTATACACTGTTCTCCTAGTTCTGCTCATTTCAGTTTGAATCAGCTCATATAAGTCTTTCCAGATTCTTCTGAAACCATCCATTCATCATTTCCCATAGCACAAGAGTATTTCATCTCATTATCTAATGGTTGGGTATCTCTTCTGTTTCCAATTCTTTACTACAACAAAAAGAGCTGTTATAAATATTTTATACATATGGAATCTTTTCTTTTTCCTTTTTCATTCATCTCTTTGAGGTACAAACTTAATAGTGGTATTTCTGGGTCAAAGCGTATGCACAGTTTAATACCCCTTTGAACATAATTCCAAATTGTCCTAAAAATTTTTAGACCAGCTCACAGTTCCACCAAAGTGCATTAGTACACCTATTTTCCTACACCCTCTCCAGCCTTTGTCATTTTCCTCTCCTTATTTTTCAATCTACCTTCTCCCTTTTTTCTTTGATAGTTGAGGAAAATGACAGCCTGGCAAATCATGAGTTTGTTATTGTCATATAAAGAGCACTCTTCTTCCCCTAAACAAGTATTCTGGCCCCAAATACTGCATAAAAATTTGGTAAGTACCCACTGTACACAGAGAGCTGTGTTATGCAATGCAGTGGTGATGGGTGTGGAGGTGGAGATACAAAGTGTTAGAACTAATAATATAATACATTATAATACACAAATATAATATACTTACATTAATATATAGTATATATTATTTATATATAATATATATTAATATATAATATATACAATATAATACACAAATATCTGGCATGTTAGTCAATATCTCCATTATCTTGTCAACACAACTTTCTTGCTGGCAGTTTTGATCTGTCTATGGTATCTCCATTTCCTATAGAATCACCTAATTCATTTTTTTACATCATGGATGGATATATATTCTGGTGGCTTATGAATATGTTCACCATATTTGAAACTTTTGTAAAGAACTCAAGATTTCTCCAGGTTCTACCACCCAAATCTTGAGCTCACCCAATATTTGGAATGTAGAATTCACTTGCTTGATTTATCTTGTTGCTAGTTATCAGATGTCCAGTTTCTTATTTCCTCTCACTGTGCATTAGACACTCCTTACTGTTCCCTATCAAATCTGCTCTACAGCCTATCTCTTAACAAAAGGAGAAAATTTTACTTCTAGTACAACTCTTTCTAAGTCTAATTTCATTATTACTTTAAAAAAATCTTGGAGTCAACTTGGAGAAATATTTCAGATTATATTTAATATTTAATTCAGCATTGAGTCAAGACAAATTAACAAGCATTTATTAAACTCTTGCCTACCATGTGTCAGGCACTGTACTAAATGCTGGAGACACAAAGAAAGACAAAACAAACAAAAAACTTATCCCTACTCTCAAGGATCTCATCACTGAATGAGAGAGAGACAGAGAGTGAGAGAGAGAGGAAGAGAGGGAGGGAGAGGGAGAGAGCAAGAGCAAGAGCTAGATTTAAACAACTATGTAAAAAGAAAAAAAAGATGCATACTTGATAAACAAAGGTTATATCAGCAAGAAGACCCAGTCATTAAAGGGAAATAGGAAAGTCTATTTTTTTTCTTCAGAAAGTGAGCTTTTAATTGCCATCTGGAGGAGTTCAGGAAAGCCAGAAGATGGAGATGAAAAAGGAGAGAATTACAGGTAAGGAGGATACCCGCAGAGCCTTAGTTCAGTATATTTTTTTCCTTTAAATTAAAGCAAGACAACTCTTTTCCCTTGTGTGTGTGGGAGACATCAAAAATCACCAAATGGTTTGACAGCTTGATTTTGAGGAGCAGTTAAGAAAGTATTAATCAGTCAGTGGGTTCCAAAAGCTCTCAATTTTTATTTCCTGGTGTGATAGTATGATTCTTTGCATTTTGGAGCTGATTTAAGATTTATAAAGTTTGTTTGCAGCAGGTTGCCTCTTCTTTGGATCCATACTCTCCTCCTACCTAAAATTCCCTATTCTCCCTTTTGAACAAGTTCCACATTCCTTGCTGAAAACCTCTTCCTCTGCCTGGTCCCTCACTAAGCCAATAACCATCATCTCCCTGACTATGACATTAGAGGTTAAGAACTAAACAGGTCAATAATCTGGCACCTTACTATAAAATTGAATATTTGGTTATGTACTGAGCTACCCCAGTGTGGAGGAGGTCTTATATATCACACAGGGAAAATCATGGCATCAACAATGAAGAACATTTATCAAATATTTTCTTTGTGTCAAGCATTGTACTAGGAGTTGAGGATTCAAATACAAATGCAATGAAATCTATAAAGAGTTTACATTCTAATGTAACAACAATACTTTCAGAGGAATGGTAGCCAAGGAAAGGTGGCTTGTTCTGGGGAATAACAGAAATGGTGAATGGAGTCTCAGAGAAATTGATTGACATGCCCTTTGCAAAAGGCAGTATATCAAGCCCTTTAGGGCATAATTTCAAGAGGTCCCAATGATACAGTTTGGGGAATGGGGTCAAGGACCCCTCAAGGACCAGAGTACTGGGCAGAGTCATCTGGAATGAGTTCACAGACTCAAGCATTCTTTGTGTCAAGTTGGCAAAGGCTTATTTTTACACTTTTCATCAGCAAAAGTTCTTAAAAGACCCTGAGATCTCAGAGGGATACAGTTTAAGTTTATATAGATAACCTATAGTAAATAGTACCAAATATACTAATTAGGTGACTCAGGGTGGGATTAGGGAGTGGTTAAGGAGTCATCAGTTCTTAAAGGAATATGTACTTTTTGTATCTACTGCCCAGGTGTTTTACCCAAAGTTCACTAGGAGAAGCCCAAGGTGGGCTTGGAGTGGAGAGTTGCCTACCTGTGAGTCCAGGCAAGAACTGAGAGTGACCAGCCCATGGAAGAGAAGCTCTGGGGTTTGGTAGTCAGCCTCTAGTTAAGATGAAAGAGGACTTTACTAGGGTACTCTGCATAGACTGATAAGATTATGATTTATCATGACCTAGCAATGGATGGTATTTGTACTTTCTTCTACTCCTTAAGGATGATTGGCTTAAGGATGATTACCCCTTAAGGACAATTGGTAGCCAGGATGAAAGAAGACTTTAATTCAGTACTTCATATTGATTGAAGAGATTGTGACTTACTGAATGCTATGTTTTGTTTAAGACTATGGGACCACCTTACTAATAAGCTGTTACATTATATTGTTGTGAACATTGTGCTTTAGTTTCTTGAATGTTTTGTTTTTGTTTATTGTTTAATAAATAGAGAGTTCACTGTAGTATGTGATTACATCCTTAAAGTTATTCACAGCAGCAATCCTTGGGAGAGCTGCTTCCGATTGGCTTTACAAAAGATGAATAGGGCAGATGACCATCTTATCAAAAACAAAATGAACAAGTATTAGATGTAGAAAAACAAAACATAAAGGATATTGAATATCATTACTATCTACAAGGCAGTATTACATTGTAGTAAAAGACCTGGGACTTGAAGTCAGAGGGATGCAGAGTCATGTCCCATCCCTAACATCTAATGAGTTGTGTGATCCTGGGCAAATCACTTAACCTCACTGAACCACACTTTCTCCACCTGTAAAAATAGGATCAATCTGTCAGCAATGCCTGCCTCACTAGGGTTTTACAAGGCTTAAATGAGAACAACTGTGTAAAACACTTGGTTACTTTTAAAGTGTTGTATGAATGGCCGCATTGGAAATGTGGGAGTTTGCAAACAAGAAGCTACAAAGTGATTCAAAGCTAAGTGCGTAATACTGAGGTGTAGACTCCTAGGATTAATCAGGTTGGATATACAGCAAACTGACAGAGAAAGCCTCTGGTAATTATTTGCCTCCTTTACTTTATCTCTATATAATGCTATTCCCTACAAAAACGCCTAAGTAGAAACATTTAACTGTATTCCCTTGGGGAATAAGGACAATGAGTGGGGGGGCAATGAGACATTTTGAAAGAATTAACTCTCCATGAATGACAAGAAAATGTGTTAATTTATATTGAGGAACACACCCCACGAACTCAATTAATATAGTAACAAGATATAATTAATTACTAAAGATAAGGTGTTAAAGTGTTAATATAATATTAACATCCTGTTATCTCCTTACCAAAGATGAATACTTTCTGACTGACTTAGAAAAGAGCAATTGCCTTTGGATGCATGATGATTGGACACATCTTCCAGAGATTCTTAAAGACACAATTCTACTAGTTTGAGTGGTATTGGCCAAGGAGCTAGGATAGGAAAAGGAACCAAGACCTGGAGAAAGGCTTTTGAGTTGAAGCATTTGTTTTTCTTTACTTGTTTCTAACCACAGAATAAACTCAGCCAAAAGTAAACAACTATCTCACCCTGTAATTAGAGTCAGCGAAAGTTAGAGCCCCAGCAGAGGTAAGAGAGAAATATGCTCCACACAGGCATGCATCCAGAGAGACCCACATTTGATTTCAGGTGGAATAATGACTTAAACATTAAAACAAAACAAAACAGACAAAAAACACTATGGAAAAAATGGAAGAAAATGAATCGGGTAGGTAGAAAAGACACTGCATTTGGAGTCAGGAAAATCTGAGTTTAAAACTCCTTAGTACTAGCACAATACCTAGCTCATAATATACATGGTACGACGGCTATGTAAATGTTGGTTGTTATCATTATTAATCATTATCATTATCATATATCATTATTAATCCCCTTCAAAATAAGCAGCTACAAAAAAAAAAGAAAAGAAAAAAAGGAAAGAGGGAAAGATAACTTAAAGAAAAAAAAAAAGATTAAGACCTGAGTTCACATTAAATCTCTTATAGAAAACCATTTTGCTTCCAAGATAGTGAGGGCAATTTATATTTGTTATAAGATATACAAACATCTTAGAACTTCCTATTAATGTATTATCTCCTCTACTTCAGAGCCAGAGTGAGTTACAGGCACAGGAAACAGCAGGAGATATTCAGCAATGTCTCTTTCTCTGCAGACAAGGTCAAAAATTTTCCATCTTACTCCTGTACAAGCTGCAGTGTATCCTAACTCCCCTAGAAAACCTGCAGTTCAGTCTCACCCTCATCCAAGCTGGGAACCTTTCTGAGAAACTTCTCAGAAGTCTCTGCCTCTTCAAACAAAAAAGTAAATCTTAAAATCATCAAAAGTATGATTCTTCTCAGGCTCAACTCGTCAACTCCTGGCAGGGATGGAGTCTTTCAAAGCAGGTTCCCTATCTGAGCCAGACCCTTCTTATGTAAAACTAGTCATGATTCTTAAGCACTTAGGTCTGTCAACCAACCAGGTAGACAATACAAGCCCCCAGAATGCCAAACTACTCTTTGAATTTTTAAATAAAATGTTTTCCCTTTAAGTGAGCTTTTACAGGACAAGCAAAACAAACAAACAAAAAACCCACTATTTTTTCTTAATCAGTTTGAGTGAAAATTTCTCCAACCTAGATTTTTGCTAAAAATATGTTAATTTATAACAGCCTTATGAATTGAAATAATCAACAAAACAGTCATTCCCCTCCCCCCACTGCATACTTTAAAAATAGTGTTGTTGGAGTAAGGGGCTATTTTATTTGCTTTATCAGAATTCCAGTTGGTTGGCTGTCATGGAAGCAGACACCTATAATCTCTGCTACTGGGGAGTCTGAAACTGGGGAATTACTTAAATTTGGGAGCACTGAGCTGCAGTAGAGTGAAAACGATGATTGTCTAAACTAAGTTCCCCACCAATATGGTGATCTCCAAGGTGGGGGAAGGTGCAGCCTAAAGAAAGTGAAAACTGGCCTATTTTAGCAATGGAGCAAGTCATGGTTCATTGACAATGGAATGCAGCATAAGGCTGCTACACTTCCAGAATGGGTGAGATAGGAAGTTTGATCTCAAAAGAGATAAAAAATTAAATTTCTTTCTAATATTATAAAATACTGAATTTTAAAAATTTCATTCTCACAATGTTTATTTTAAATTAGGTTTAAGTGGCTCTGGTGAATAGAAAATAAAGTTACCTTTTATTAAATTATATATGATTTTTTTTAAGATTCTTTCCCAGGGACAATCATCTCAATCAATCAATATGTCTACTGTGCTAAACTTGAGGACAAAATAACAACAGGAAATACAAAAGCTGTTTCTACCCTAAAGGTACTTCCATTCGAGTGGGGAGATGACTTGAAATAATTAGGTATATACAAGATGCATACAGACTAGATGAAAGTAATCCTAGGGAGAAAGATTGTAGAGTCTGTGAAGACTAGGAAAAGCCTCTTTCTGAAGATAGTCCGTAAAATGAATCTTGAAGGAAACTAGGTATTCTAAGAGGCGGAAGTGAAGAGGGAGAGCATTCAGGGATTGGGGGAAAGCCAGTACTAAGGTACAAACACAGAAGAATGGAGTCTTATGTTTAATGAACAGCAAGCAAGACAGCATGGTTGGATTGTAAAGTTATAGAGAGGCATGAATTTTCAAGGACTTTGTGAGAATTTTTGATTTAAATTGTTGAAGTTTAAAAAAGCATAAAAGTCATGTATCACATAGAATTCTTTCTTAGCTCTGAAAACATAATGCCTGTATGAATGCCTAGTGTCTATATGCCCCAGGTTGTCTATTCTGTTCTATTATGTTGTTTGTTTGTATAAGATTTAGAACTGGAAAGGGTCTTGGAGGCCATCTAGTCCAATCTTCTCATTTTTTTTTTTCATAAGAAAACTGACACTGAGAGATGAAATGTATTTTCCAAGACCATGCTGTTAGTAAATAGCAGAGGCAGAATTTGAATCTAGACCATCTGACTCCAAATCTAACTCTTTCCTCTATACCATGTTGTGGTGAAGGAGTGAGGAAAGGAAAGAAGGAAGAAAGGAAGAAAATGATGAGGGATAGGTTTTGGCGGGATTTCTAATAAGAAATCCTTTCTAGGTTCGTGTCTGAAAAGAATTACAGGTTCAGCTGTCTTTTGGTAGATTTACAAAAGTTTATTGATTCACAGGACAAAAAGGGTAGGGTGAGGAAACCTGGCTAGGAAAAGCTCGCAAGGGGCAAGGGGGGGAGTCAGAGAAAGTCTGGAAGTGTGATGCTCTGCAGCAGGCAGATGGCCTACTAGGATGCCTATCTGATCTGCTAGAAAAGGCTAGAGAAAGCAACCTGTTGGAAAGGGCCATCTGCCAAGAGTAGGAAGTGAAACACAGTTTTTAAGCCTTATGGCTGTCAATCATAAGTTCATTAGGCTAATGAGGTGTACAAAGGTGAAGTTAGGGAGGGACCAGGGAGTGGTTAATACTTAAAGGGACATGCACCCTTCACATCAACTGCACATGTGTTTTATCCATAATACACTGGGACAACAGCAGGAGGGAAGAGGCAGGGGGTGTGGTTTGAGCCCTGAAACGTCATAAGATCAACCAGCAGTCAGATTTGAGGTCAGGTCACAGGTCAAATGAGATGTACCCATCCTGATTTGCAAGTGGATGGGTTTGGTTTGCTAGGACAAAAGGAGGTAGTACCTTGAATGAAGAGTTAATGGTTTGAGAGGAAATACCTCTAGGCTGGGGCAGGGAAAGGCACAGAGGGAAGGGGAGAAACAGTTAAGAAATGTGGCTTTTACAACTTAACACAAAACTGAATTAATAAAATCATAAAGTTACCCCAAAATATATTACATAAGCTATTCAGCACCTCTTCAGAAGGAAGGAAGGAAGGAAGGAAGGAAAGAAGGAAGGAAAGAATTGCATAAAGACATTTTGAAAAAGTTATATCATTTATCAGGTCATGCAATCTAATCTGGAGTTGATAAATTACTAATAAAATTGTTGAATAGATTAGAGAACAGGAAAGTGATGTATCACTAGGAACCTCTCTCCAGATTATCATTGATCAATTAGTCAAGGCTCTAGATACAGGTGTTCCAAGAACAACTAATTCACTTAACTGCACCCTCATCCATCTACCATTTCTCCTTTTTCGTCTATAAGGATATGATCAGAAATTCTGGCACATTCTTTTCTATCTATTTGTAAATTCTTTCAGTATCCTGGAATGTCTGAACAAGGAGATATGAACTCATTTAAAACAGCTTGATGTTCTCTTACAATCATTTTATTTACATTAAGTTTAAATTCCCTCTTAAAAATTTTGTCTTTACCTTTTCAATATAATTTTTATTAGAGGAGATGGAAGCCAAATGGAAGATGTTAATTCTGCTTTCTATCAGTGATATGATAATACTCTACTATCTTCCTTGAATAGTAGGTCAATTCCATGTGTTCCTCTTACTGTGAACATTCCTAAACCAACCTCTTTGCTATTCTTAGCATTTTTTAGATACCTAAAGTACATTCTTTTGTTGTTGTTATTGTTCAGGGTGGGAGGAGGGCATTGTATGTCATTTTCTTGATTATATCCTTAACTATTCTTTTGTATCTATTCTTTCCCTTTAATTCAAAAACAAGATAATTTGGATTACAAAGTTAACATATATGTACATATATTTGACCCATGAATTCCTCTTCAACTATTGTTTTTTTGAGATTTTCTTTCTGTGCCATAGTCTTTTTTTTCTGAACCATTTAGAATTTTCTTTTTGTAAATGAGTAACATGTTTGATTTTGCCTTATATTTTACTCCTATCCTACTCTCCATTTATCCTCCATTTGTTTTACTCTGCCCTGATTTTTCTCTTGTTCCTCAATGCAAATATTCACTTTTTATTATGTTCTTCTATATTGCAACCTTGCTTTCTGTGAATCTCCCCTTTCCTCTCTGACATTGCCACCGTTCTGGTGCAGGCCCTCCTCATCTCAAGTTGGACTATTGCAGTAGCCTGTTAGTAGATCTACCTGCCTCACATATCTCTCCTCTTTAGTCCATTCTCCATT
The DNA here is from genome assembly GCA_028646515.1 of Pseudochirops corinnae. NCBI lineage: Eukaryota > Metazoa > Chordata > Mammalia > Diprotodontia > Pseudocheiridae > Pseudochirops > Pseudochirops corinnae. The sequence goes on along the minus strand of CM053591.1, from coordinate 114,429,564 downwards.
TAACCACCAAAGTGATTTTCCTAAAGTGCAGGTCTGACCATGTTATCTCTCTACTCAAACACCAGTGTCTTCTTGCCACTTGCAAGATCACATACAAAAGTCCTCTGTTTGGTACTCAAAGGTCGACCTAGTTGACCCCCCACCACTTCCTTCAATCCAGTAACACTGACCTCCTTGCTGTTCCTTGAACAAAATTCTCCCTCTCAGCCCTGCACATTTTCTCTGTCTATCCCTCGTGCGTAGACTATTCTCCCTCCTCATGTCTACCTGCTGGCTTCCCTGATTTCCTTCAAGTCCCATTTAAAATCCTACCCCCAAGGGGCAGGTAGGTGGCACAGTGAGTAGAGCACCGAGGCCTGAAGTCAGGAAGACCTGAACTCAAATTCGACCTCATACACTTGATACTTACTAACTGTGTGACCTTGGGCAAGTCACTTAACCCCAATTGCCTTGCCTTTACCCCTCAAAAAAAAAAGTCCCTTGCTCTAAGGGAAGTCTTTCCCAGTCTTTCTTAATTCTAATGTCTTCCCACTGTAAATTATGTCCTCTTTTTTTTTCCTGAATACATTTTTGTGTGTACATATTTATTTCTTTATTGTCTCCCCCAGTAGTTTGTGAACTTGTCAATAGCAGGGATTGTCTTTTGTACATTTTTGTATCCATAGCTCACTGCACAGTGTCTGTGCTTAATAAATGTGTCTGGTGCTTAATAAATGATACCTGACTAAGCATCAAAGGGTTGATAATAGATTTTTTAAAAATTATTTAATTGGAATATCTGAATACTCTTAAGAGGATCTGACTCAGTGGTGAAGTGGATGAAACACAGGATCTGGAGTCAGGAAGATCTAATTTTAAATAGGACCTCAGATACTTAATGGCTTTGTGACCCTGGGGAAGTCACTTAACCTCTGCCTCAGTAACTTATCTATAAAATGGGAATAATAACAGTACCTACTTCCCAAAGTTACTGTGGGGATCAAATTAGATAAAATTGTAAAGCACATAGCAAAGTGCCTGAACATAATAAGAACTGTATAAATGTTAGCTGTTATTATTATTGGGGCAGCTAGGTGGCTCAGTGGATAGAGTAGTAGGCCTGGAGTTAGGAAGACTAATTTTTCTGATTCCAAATTCTACCTCAGAAACTTGTTAGCTTTGTGACCTGGGCAAGTCACTTAACCCTGTTTGCCTCAGCTTCCTCAACCATCAAATGAGCTGGAGAAGGAAATGGCAAACCTCTCCAGTATCTTTGCCAAGAAAACCCAAAGACTTGGCTATGACTGAAATGACAAAATGATGAAAATTCTTATTATTATTAGTTGACTCTATTGATAATTAAAAACTAATTAAGGATTAGGGTAAATGTCTTTTTTTTTCTGAGGGAGGAAGGCAAGGTAATTGGGGTTAAGTGACTTGCCCAAGGTCACACAGCTAGTAAGTGTGTCAAGTGTCTGAGGCCAGATTTGAAGTCAGGTCCTCCTGACTCCCCGGCTGCTGCTCTGTTCAGTGTGCCAACTAGCTGCACCTAAGAATCTTTTTAATAACCATAATACTCTGCATTATTCCTGATAGAATCTAATCCCCCAAAACATACCTAACACACTCAAAAAATATACAGGCAGCATCCTCAAGGAGTTTACAGTGTAAGGATAATTAGCAAATTTAGCAGTAAAAGTGACCAACACTGACTAAAAAAAAAAAAAAGTCCAGGTGTTCAGATTTTTATGATCTTTGGTACAATGTCTTGGGTAGAAGCAGCAGAAGGAACAAACTGCAGAGAGATTAAATCATTATCCTTGTTATAAAAGTATTCTAGCATCATAGAGATGGATGAGGCAGAAAAATAAATTAAAAACTCTGAATGTCATTGAGAGTTATAATTGGAACAGCAATCTACTAAAAAATTAGAAGTCAACTGATGGAATTTCCTTGTGAATGTTCTAACTTCTAATCATTTGCAGTTCATTCTGACACACAGAAAATTCTCTCTCTCTCTCTCTCTCTCTCTCTCTCTCTCTCTCTTTTTCCCTCTCTCTCTGTTTCTCATCCCCCCCTCTCGCTTGTCTGAGAGTTGTTAGAGAACAAATTAGTTAACAACCTGAAGGCAAATCCCTGACAGTATGATTTTGTGCTAATTGTGTGTGGAAAAATATTCTTACCCTCTAAAAAATGCTGCATTCTGAGATGCTATGGGGAATTCATCTCCCTTATTGAAGCTATTCTATTCAACCTTCCTCAAGGGCAATGAATCATATTGCATGAGTCATACAGCTTTCACATCATATCTGAAATCAAGGAAAAATCTCAAGAGGCAAGCTGTTCGGTATTAAACAGTTTCACTTGGTTTACATTCAGTTGTCATTTAAAATGGAAAAAAAAAGTTATGAGTTCAATTATATTAAGATTTTTGATGAGATTCAACATCTTCTAACAAAGTTTTGTACCAAAGAGTCCTACCTATAGGTAGTCATAGTAATTATATTTTGATTGTCTTTTCTAAGTGCTAAACATTATTAATTTTCACAAAAACCTCTTAGAATTCTCATACAAATGTCACATACAATGGACAGACTTTAAAAGAAACTTTAAAGTTCCTACTTTTGATTATGAAGGCAAAACTCATGTTTTGAGATGATTTGGATGAAAAATTACGAAGACATTTTTTCAAAAACATCTGGGTAAGAAATTATAGAAGAAAGATTAAATGCTTTGCAAGAACATCTGCTATTGATTGATAAAAAAGATTGTGACAACTTCGACAGGAAATCAGGAACTAGACTGGAGAGGGACAGATAGTGAAAATTGGTGTGCTACACATGATGCCACATTTTCAATACAGATAAAGGATAAATAGTAATGCTCTAAATAGAGGAGAGGTGATGTGTAAAGTTATATAAGTTAAGATCTCTTAAATCTAGACTATTTTCCCAAAAAAGGACACAGATATAGTAATAATATGGCTAACTCCAACATGCTACCTACAGACATCTAGGGATAGGGAAAAATGGGCAACATAGACAGAATCAACTTTTTGGTTGTAGGACAGTCTTTGTAGGACAAACTTTTCAAGGAGTAGCAAAAAATAATCCTTTCATTGTTTCTCGGGGTCTGGCTGAACAGATGATTAAACAGGCAATAAATATTTTTAAAGAAGGTAATGTGGTCAACTTAAATGTAAAAGAAAAGTAGGACAGCATGCTTTTAGCTCAAAAGAACCAAGGATAATAACAAACTCATTTAGTTTCAGAACTAGACTGGTCCTAAGGGTTGATTCATTCATAGAATTTAGGCTTGGAAGGGTATATTTTAGGCCAACTCCCAATTTTGCAGGTGCTAAAGCTAAGATGAAGTGACTGGCCCAAGTTCATACAGGTAGCACACAGTAAAATTCATTCCTCCTTCTACCTCTCTCATTTTACAGCTGAGAAAAAATTATTTGAACTGCTGCAGAATGGAAGTAGAATCAAGAGAATCATATTTGTGTATTTCCAAATATGTATAACAAATAAATGAAAATGAAAAAAATGCTGTTCAATTCAAATAACAATTACATTAACCAACTTTTCTCCTTATGAAAACAGGAAGTGCCACAGATCCATCCATTTATTGGAGAAGCAAGAAACACATGGTGTGGAATGGCATAAATACTGTCAAACTCAATTGCTTTGTTAGTTGAGCTTTGCTTAAGGATGCAAGGAAGGGGACATATATAGATAACTTCTTCTCAATTAAGAAGGTATACATCAAGGTATTAAATGAGGAGCATAATAAAAGAAATGCTACAAAAATGAACTTTTAAGGTAATAATAGAAAAGGTAAAATAAATTTTCATACGTTACTTACAAGTAACATTACCATTATGACCCAACACCCCTTTATTCATGGTGTATCAAGATGTAATTAATGTACTTCATTTGAGAAAGAAACAGGAGTGAGAAAATGTCATATGCTGTTTTTCTCTGTTGGGTTTAGTTTTTTTTTTTCTTCTACATGAAACTAATCCAATATTTTGTTGAGGCCATCTTCACTCGTGGATACACTTTTTTATAGATGATTCATACATTATATTCTCAATTGATTTAGGGTGTATTTTACAGCCACAATGTGGTAAATAATGAATAAAGGGAGTGGAAGAAAAAAAAAATAACTGAACTGAGAGACCTTAAGCTGATCTCATTCTTCCCCTTTCCTGAAACCTTAAGGGATAAAGACTTTAGAGCTTCCCTTGGTATTCTCTTCCGATGTTTTATTACTAACATGGTCAAAAAGTTCTTCATTGTGTCTAGGTAAATTTAATCCATTTCTTCTTGCTATCTAAGTGTTTGACTTCTAACGAGACTACAGGTAAACAAACAAACAAGAAAGCAACAATAACAACAAAATTTTGATTAATGGTTTTTTTACAATTATGTACTAGAGAATCAGAAAAACATTGAAAACGTGACCTCATTGAAACTGATGCAATTTTTTAAAAACATTTTTAGGAATGCAGAAATAAATATAGAATGAATATGAAGAAGAAATAAAGAATTCTTGTTTCTTGAACAAAATATATAAGTAAGTCAAGAGAATTTTGTCTTTTAGTCAAGAGGAGACATTGAAATATCAAGGGAGGGCAGAATATTAACATCAGAGATATCACATATGCATCATGTTTTAAAAGCATCCAGGAACTAATCTATAGGAGAGAGTTTAATTGAAGACTACAAGGAGTGCAATTTTCAGGTGTACTGGCAGTTAGTAGTTAAAGGAGCAACATTTGAAATTTGCTATAGGCAAAGGGAAATAGAATTTTCAAGTTAACAGCATAATGTTAAGATTTAGAAGAGGCTTTTGAGATCACCTTGTCCAATTCATTCATTTTAAGGATGAAGAAAATGAAGCCAGGAAAGGTTCAGTGACTTATTAAAGTTACCTATCTGTAGGAAGTAATAAAGTTGGTATATAAATTCTGATCTCTGATTCAAAATGATTATTTTTTCCATTGTAATAGAGACACAGTGTGGAGAGCAGAATGAGATTAAAATATAATTGGGGGATGTTTAAATAAGTACAGATAGATAGAGAATGTTGATTTATTGTTTTCTAAGTCACTCTGCAGTCCTGAATGTATTTCTACTTGAGTCTGACCCCACTGCACTATACCACCATGCATCCTCAGAATGGCAAGTTACTATTGAGAACTGACTTACTGATAATCATTTAGACTATTTAGAGACAGGCATTTAAGTATAAAATTAAGAATACTACAAACAATGAAGACTGTGGGGAAAATTCTAAATACGGGGGATCCAATTGATAATGGAAGAAGACATTAAAGAAATGAACAGTGCTTTGTCTGGGGAGGGTGAGCAAAGTGGGAAAATGGAAGCTGATCAGGGACATCAGGGCTCCTGTCATCAGAAAACCTCATCTGTATAGTTAGAACTACTATTTTCACAAAAGCAAATATTAATCGACACATTTGTTTTGGACCGTGAGACAGTAATTACATGTCATGTTTTTGTTGTGCCAGATTGATATCACTTCCCCATATGTGGGAGCTAGGTGGTGTAGACAACAAAACACTGGGACCTGGACTTAGAAATATCTGAGTTCAAACCTGAATTCAGACACTTGCTAGCTGTGTGACACTTAACTGATTTTCGTTTGGTTTAGTTTTGTTCACTGCTTGTTTGTTAAGAGCTATTTGCACTTAAGTGCTATTTGCCTCAGTTTCCTCATCTGTAAAGTGAGGCTAATAACAGAATCTACTTTGCAGGACCAAATGACATAATAATAAAAATTATAAAGCACTTTCTAGTGCCTAGATGCATAGTAAACATTACCTAATTGGTAGCTGTTACTGTTATTTAGACATACCTGAAAAACGTCCATACATACCAAGAGGTTCGCGGTGAGTATTTTTTTTCCTCTATAGCACTGAGGTTTGGCTGTATTTTTCTGAACGACTATAGATTTCATTTAGGACTCTTCAGCAATCAAGGAATAATTCAATTAACACACAAATCATCCAGAAACAAGTTTCTAGAAAACTTCATCCTATGTAGATCATTCTTCTGCCATTTGGACACTGGACATCCTTCAGAATAGTAGCAAATATCTTTGGCAAGGCAAGTCTCTATGCCTCAATTGGTATTAATAATTAGTGTTATTGGACCCTCTAAGGTGTCCTAAGCCATCTCTCTTGTTTCTTCTGTGAAGGAATCTTATATGATTGATGTAGAGTGCTTATTGTCCAGATTATGGTATGTATTTGGATGAACTTTTACAGGAGAGATATCTCCTCTTTGAGTTTATGTCATAGGTGACTGCTGCCAAAATATATATATAACAACACGGAAGTCATAGAGGTAAAAACCTAGGTTTCACTATGCCTCAGAAAACCTGAATAATCATTGGTATTCCCACAATCCTCTTATAGGCAAAATTACATCAGAGTGACAGCAAAAAATAGAAAAAAAAATTAAAATCTTTTACTTGCTACAATCATGTACATTCCTCTTAGTTCATAAAAGTTAAAGAAAAGTAGGTCCATAATATCATATTTCCTTCAATGTTATAAAAGTTGAACAAACTCAGTTAACTAGAATCATAATTATACATCTCCTAAGGAAACAACCGTGTCAGACAAACTCTAAATAAACTCTTCTGATAACATGAGTCTGGAGTGGGGGATTTAATTGAAAATTACAATGAGTGTGATTTCTAGAAGCCTGGAGTTTGATACTTTAATGGTTCTGTGAATTCAGTGAGACTGATATTCCCTGCAGTGACACAGATCATAACACACCCATAACTGCCCATCCTCTGTAATTCTGTTGATCCAATATACCACACTGTATAATAAATTAATGAATGAATAAAAAACATTTATTAAGTGCTTGCTATGTGCCAAGCATTGTGCTAAATAATAGGGAAACAACTGGAATAAATAAAATTTAAAAAAAAAAAACATGTTCTCAAAGATCTTATGCTGTCATTGGGAGAAACAATACACATAAAATAATTTAGCTTCAGGATGGAAAGTACAAGAAATCCTAAGGTTCAGCAACAGGGTGGATTAAAAGGCTTAGGATTCCTTAGAGCAAAACAAGAGAAATGATAACAGTGCCACAAATCTTGAAGGACATGGCTTCAAGACACATAGTAAGGCCCAGAAAACTTTAGGCTGAAGTAGCAGGGCAGATGGTAAGGCCTGATGGCCCTCTATTTCAGTAGAAGATTTGTAGTTTCTAACTAACTAGTTTATCCAAATGGTGTGAAACAGCCATGCTGTTCTTCCCACCTGGAATCTTGGTATGGTCTGGCCCTCCCAGGGTTGTCAGAGAAGGCAAAGACAAAGGGCTTCCTCAGTGGTGGTCCTTCCTACCAGACTACTCCATGTAGGATCTGGGCAGAACTTAACACAGATGGTACATAATGGATATCCTGAGAGAGAGAAATGTTCAAGACATAAAGAGGATGAGAGAGACAGACAGACAGACCAAGAGAGACAGGAAGAGAGACAGAGATTTTTCATCTTTCACATTGTGAGAAGGATAACTGATGGACAGCCTGTAATCCATTGGCATCCATTCAATGTCAAGAGAATTAAAAGAAATCTCCCAACATATTGATAAGACCCATCATGGCAGATTTAAAGGAGGAAGTAATATCTCCTGTAGTAATAAAGATGAAATGTAATTTTGAAAAAGGGAAACGTAGATTGTGAATATGAGGCATATAATAATAAAGGGTCTAGATATTTTTAGGAAAAAATTAGATGTTGCAATATTGGAAATGATATATACATAGAATTATAGAATTAAGGACCTAGAATGAACAATAAAAATCATAATATTTAGAGCTGGAGGATCATATATTTCAAAGTGAAAAGGCATTAGATGTTATGTAGCCCAGCTCTTCATTTTATAGAGAAGGAACTTCAAACCCCGATAGGTTGCTAAGGTTGTATAAATAGGAAGGGACAGAGCTAGGATTTGGACCCAGGTCTATTAACTCCAGGGCAGCACTTTTCTTGCCGCAATGCACTTCCATACATTAAGAGTAATATGATCCATCCTTCCACTTAAAGTAGAGGAAAATGGTGCTCAAAGATATTCTATGATTTGTTCAAGGTCATCTGGCTAGTTAGTGGAGAAGCCAGAGCAAGAAACCAGGGCTGCTTATTGAGAGTGAGTGCCCATTACAATAGACTGAACTCTAAATGTATAGGTGATATCCACAAAGACATAGCAGATGATGTCACAGGCATGAATTACTTCTCTAAGAGGAAGAACCATAGAAGTAACACAGAGAACAGAGGAATACCAGAGACAGTTGGAAGGATGAAAATAGGCTGCCTTGAATCCATGGGTCTCCTCTAACTTGGCATATCCCACTATACTTCCTTCAGTTCCAGTTGCCTGAGGCATAAAACCAGTATCTGAGCCTCTATGTTATCCAGTCTGGCAGCACAAAAAAGAGACCTTGGAGTTTTTTGTCCAGGCAACATCAAATAACATGACACTTGTCAGTGATATAACATCACTGTCTATGCACAGTGCTGCAACTCAAGGAAAATGAGTGATCACATCTGTCTATTGGTTTGTCCTGAGCATCTATACCCAATGGGTTAATTTAAAGTTTGTGAATCACTTTTACATCCTTGAAGTTGGGATGCAGAAATAGAAACAAGAGAGTAGGAAGTTTCTCTAGTAGTTGGCATTCTGTGGAGTTTGTGTCTAAATGACAAGGTTTGCCCTGGAAAGGGCACAGGGCTCACACTTGCAGACCTACAAGTGATAAGTATGAATTCATGATTCACATGAACAATGTTTCCTTTGCATTCTAATGGTACAAGCAAAAATCATATAAAATATTAATGTTCAAGTCCTGTTACATTGCAGATTAATTTCTGAGGGCAAAGATAAATGATTAAATACTTTCTATAACTTTTTTGAACTGATTGGTATAAAACATAAGCTAACCATGGTGGAAATTATAAGAATATTTTCATTTGAAGCAATTCTAAATCAGATATAAAAATTACTCAATTTGATTAGATCATTACATCAACATGTGATTTTTCAGTTTCTTTTGAGAATTGAAGATAAATACTTAAAGACTAAAGTCTATCCTCTGGATCAGGTATTTTTTTTTTTTTTCCCAAAAGAGAATTAGAATTTTTGCATCTGCAAGTTTGCAGAAGACCCTAAGTCCAAAAAAAGGACAATGGTACAAAGTGAATTGTCAGGTTTAGAGCTGAAAGGGACTTTAAATCATGGAAAATCATTGAAAGGAAAAAGAAAAAAGTGAAAATGAAAATCCCCAAGGTTCAGTGACTTGCTTGTATTCATCAAGAGGAAGGAAGCAGAATCAAGGTAAAAACCCACTTTACTAGTTTCAAATCTTGTTGCTTTTCCTCTATAACATTTTAGTATTAAGTGATTTGCACTAGACAAAACGATAATGTTGTGGTAGAATTTGTATTAGAACACAAGTCACTTGACCTTAATACAGTGTTCTTTGTTATATACCTGGTTTATAAAATGCATTTTTTTAACTTGAAACAAATCCATCCTTAGTTTAGCTTATAGGATGTATATCTCAGTAATTTTATATGTGTGTGTATATATGTATTTATGTGTTTATGATTTTATTTGTTTCATTATTTTATTGTTTTGACCTGGAACTATAATTTCATTGGTGTATAGAACTTCCACTGTAGAAATTCTCTCTACTGATGCAATTCTATAATTGTTACACCACTTCTAGTCTTACAGAGCTGTATGGTGCACTGAGAGGTCAAGAGACTTGCCAATAGTCATCTAGCCAGTATGTGTGAGGGGCAGAACATGTACCCAGGTCTTCCTAATTGGGAGGCCTGATTTCTTTCCATTACACAATACTGCTTCTCTATTTACCTTAATTGCAAAGTAGTATTTTCATACTTTCATACTTAAAACTATTGATTTCAGAGTAGGACTTTTTCTGCCTATGCAAATCAGAAATCAACCAACTCCAAACTATTTGTCCTTTAGGGCCTTCGTACATGTTTTAACACAAATTCTCACATAACACCAGCTTTAATAATGTCCTTCTCAGAATATGACTAGTACTAAAGGTACTAGAAATGATTTTTTTTTTTTATCTTTTACTGTTTCAGGGGTATGAGGATACCACACAGACTGTCAATTTGTTGATTCTTATTTTTCCTAACATTACTCAACTACCTCCTTTTCTAGTCATGTATCATTGTTATTTTTTTAAATGCTGCTTCTCAAATACATCATTCTTGATAATATGCTTAAGCCTATTTATGCCCTCTATATAACATTTTCATTTACCTCAGGATTGTTTGTAATTTGAATACTCACTATATCATGCTACTCTATGAATTTTCAATCACATAGCAGCACCAGAAAGATATTGGTGAGATAAAGAAAAGGACTTTTGCTCAACAAATTGGATGGTCTAATTGAAAACATTGCACCAGTTCATTGTCAATCATAAAATCTCTTCAAGTAATAGAGAGGAGACCATCCCTTAGGAAACTCTAAGTGTCCCTGAATGAATAAAGAGGAGAAAAAGTCTCATTATATTTCATCTATGAGTGTCTCTGCATAAGAAGAAAAGAAAGGCTAGTGGGCATGATATGGATGATAATCAAAGATACCTGAAAAGATGCACTGAAACAGATAGAGGAGAAGTGAGTGATCCTCATGATGTCATTGGTCCTCTTTGAGAATAATAGAGAAACCACAACAGTAGGCACATGAAATGCAGAGACAAGTAAAGGAGTAAAGGATAATCAACATGCTGTAGTCAGCAAAGGGTAGTGGCAAATGCTGCACAGAATTTAGAAAGCATGAGGGCTGAGAAAAGGTCATTAGAATTTACAATTGAATATTTTTGAAAACATCAGAGAGAATAGTTTCAGGTAAGTTGAGATCAAAAAGGAAATTGAAAAACAAATTAAGAAGTGAGAAAAGTCAAGGCAATAAGAAACACTGTGTGTTATGTGTGTATGTGTATATGTCCCAGGACTTTGACTGACAAAGGGAGAAGACATATAAGACAATAGCCTGTGGGAGTAGTAGAGTGTATTAAGGAATTTTTTAAGGATGATAGACACTGAGTCGTGTTGGTGAAAGCAGCCTATGAAGTAGCTATTAGATGATGAAGATAAGGGGGAGGGGAGCAACCTCCCGAAAGAAATGAAAGAGGATGGAAGCAAATGTACATGTATTGTATTTAGCCTTGGGAAGTTTAAGGGTCACTTCATCAGAACTGAAGAAAAAGAGAAAAGCTTAGGGAAAAATGTCAAGAGGTTGTGAGATGTAAGGAAGGACAAAAAAAAAAAAGGAGCTATGGCAGATGGTGTCTATTTTCTCAGTAAAGTATGAAAAGTCCTCAGATTTAAGGATTGAAGGAGGTATCAAGTAGGAAGTTTGAGGAGGGAAGAAGGGACTGTAATGGCTTTTGTGGTAAGAAGGGAAGAAAATTGATTAGGAATGGTTAAGAGCATTGAATCACTATAGGGAGCAACCTGTCATATTAGTCACATTGGATTAGTCATTTTAGTAGATCAAATAAATGTTCTGTGCCACTTTCTCTAGATCTGTTTAAAAACGTTTATAAGGGGGGGAAGCAACAGTAGTAGGAGCAATCCAGGTTTGAATCTTAGTAAAATACAAGAGATAATAGGGCAAAGAAGCAATGTTTTTGAGAGCAGAGGACAGTGTAGAATTGAACTGGATAACTAACAGGTTGAGATTGGCATGGGAAAAGAATATAGCCAAAGTTAGGGTAGTAGACTGAGAAAATGTGAAGGTGGGGAGAGACTATAGATCAAAATGAAATGTAGGTCACAACAAAAATGTTAGGTTGGTTTATGAATGAAAAAGAATGAGAAGTAGAATGACAAAAATATATAATTAGACCAAGATATTTGGAGTTTTTTCTCATAAAAGTAGAATGTTTGTGGTTGATGGGAAGGGATATGAACATTTCTGTTTGCAGATGAAATGGAAGAGAAGTTTAGTGAGTAGACTGAGGAACTGGGACATGAATGCATTTAAGGGAACATCAACATGTACTTTGAAGCTTTCTAGTATGTAGATAGGATTTGTGGTGGAGAGGAAAACCAAGCACCATGTACTAAGCTTTTTAAGATGATCAGTAGATAATGACCACAAGGATTTGATCTGAATAATAAAATTGGCTTCAGTGGCCATTAAAAGAGAAGGAATTGCTAAATGATATTGGTAGAGAGAACCTGGAATTGACAGTTGAGAGTAAAAAGTACTCTGACTTCCCCTCTAAGACCTATGTGTCAAGGAGAGAAAGTCCTACTAATATAGAAGATATTCTATACTAGTAGAATATACTAAGGGTTCTGTATTATCTAGGAATAGCCAGGTCTCTGTGAGGATCAGAAGATCAGAGGAAGAGATACAAAATGAAGGCAAGATTGTTAGTTGTGGGATAAGAATTGCAGTGAATATAGTAAAGGCACAGAAATGCAGTGAGTCATTTGAGAGATGACATTAGAGTGGGTTGGGATAAGAAGAATAGGCAGTGCAAGTAAAAGCAGAGGAGAGATTTTACTCTTGAGGAGTCAAGATTGGTATCAGACTGACTCTTTCTTGTTTCCAAAGTGATATCTCTATGCTAATAATAAGGATGAAAAGGCCTCACAAAATACACTCTTCATCAAGGAATTTTCAAAATAAATGTAGTTAAATATCTACAAAAACACAAATATATCCTATGAAGTTTTCAGCAATTCACATCATTTTGAATCATAAAAGTTCTTTGGAAATCATTTAATCCAAAAGAGTTGTCCAAAAAAAATAGTCCAAAAGAGTTGCCAATAGGTCAGTCAGTCAACTTGTCAATGGCTCTAAAAACAGGTAATGATAGAGCCAAGACTAAAGGCCACATCTCTTGACTGACCAACATTACACTATACATGATACTTCTACCAGAATATCATGATGCTTCCTTTAAGTAGAGCCTAAGTATCCCTCTATTACATTTTTAACAAGCATAAGGGGATTGGGGGTGGGAAAGAAAAGCCATTCCTTTTCTTTATTTCGCTAATTGAAATAATATACAAACCATTCCATTTTCTTTTTTGTTCACTGAAATTCCTGGATGAACATACATACATACACCCACACATAGTACAACAGCCAAATGAGCCGAGCAACAGATGGGAAACTGAGAGTCCATGTGTTCAAGTTCAGACTATGCCAATAACTTGCTGTGTGATCTTGAACAAGCCACTTATCTTTAGTTAATTGTCTTCTCTGTTAAAGAACAGAGCCACAGGGCCTGCAGCTTAGATCCCAGAAGCCAAGTACTGAATTTGTTCCATTATTATTCTTAAGATGGGGAAACTCTCAAATAATTAAGAATTGGAATTGATCTTATTATTCCTGTATAAACTGCCCAATTCTCCCCAGCCTATCTACAGGGCATAACAATGTGCTTCCTAAAACCACAGAGATGAATTTTTTTTTTTTACTACATCTCTAGTTGGGGATAGATTCTTCTTGGATTCATAGCAGGAAGTTTTGTATCAGTCAGTCTTAAAATTACAGGTGAATTAGTAACTATAGTCATTGCTAGGCGTAATGTTAGGGTGACTGAAAATCATTATATACAAATGAAACATTGATCAGAAAGGAAAGGAAGAATTAGAATGACTTGTTAAAAAAAATTGCAATAGACAACCTATACACACACACACAAAAGCAGAAACCAATAATAATCAAGTAATGACTTAGAAGAAAGCTATCAGAAAAGAAATTTTATATATATATATATATATATATATATATATATATATATATGCATGTATACATTCTCATTAGAGAAATTTATTGTCTTGACCTTGGGCTCAAAGTACTCCCAAGGATCTCCTACAAGGAACATATTTATGGTCAGTTGGCTTGCATAGTCTATTTTGAAGACAGAGAAACATTAGTAATCTCTACTTTACCCTAAGTAGCATAGCTACTTTGTATAGTGCCACAAGCCCAAGTCATCTCTAACGTTAGGGATCTTATGACTTATGTTAGTAGTCTCCTTACATGGATCTCAGCTTCTGGTGATCTTAGCTATGGGATCTTTCTATCTCAGAGATTGGTTTTGTGGCTTAATTAGGGTCCCTAAGTAATGGATTATGTATGTAAAGGGAATTTGACTCTTCTCAGTCTGTTCTAGGAGTTTTTTACTTTCCAAAGTTATCTGCTTAACTCTGATCAAATACAATGCTTATTCCCAGCATTAGAGTGATATGTGTAGACCTAGCAAAGCTTTAATGGTGTCTGGTCTGGTCCGTCTTCAGCAATAGTCATCAGTTCAACTTTATTTGTGAAAGGTCATACTACTCTCCATTGTAAAGGGCAACAATTTAAATTGATGTCTCATGATTCCAAACTCCAGTGTTCATTCCACTATACCATCACAAAAAGAAGTATTTAGGGACAAATTAGTTCCTTGACTGCTGAATCTGAATGCCCAATGTTACAAAGTTGAAAGAAGCATTTCAATCTTTGATAAGATTTAGATGCAGAATATATTCCTTATTAGGTTACAACATTAACTAGTCTCTCTATTTCATGTACATTCCCACAAATATACTCCATTCCTATTCCTTTTATCGTTATTTGATGGTGAGGATAATCACTAACATTTATGCAGGTATTTAAAGTTTTCAAAATATTTTACCTATATCATCTCCTTGATGATCACAACATGCTTGTGAAATGCCTGTTACCTCAATTTTATAGATAAGTAAACTAAGGTTACTTAAATGCTAAGTGTCTTGCACAGAGCCACAGCCAGGTTTTAGAGAAATATTTGAACAAGGTTTTTCAGCCTCCAAGTCTAGCACTTTATCTATTAGGCAATGCTTGCTACCACCCATCTGATCTGTGAGAGGCAAATCATTCTGTTTTCTTTGGTATCTCAATATTCTTTAATCAGAAATATTCTTGAGCATTTAACTATAGCCTATTATGTAAAGCAAGTTGAACAGAAATAAATTCAAGTTGATACAATAAACATTAAGTACCTGTTCTATTCATGATGCTTTGTTATTCCCAAGGAATACTAAGAGATTGGGAATAGAGGAAGTTAATTGGGAATCAGCACTAGGGTGGGGGTAAGGAGAGTGGGAAGGGGAGCTTAACATACAATGGGAGTTTTGAGAAGTTATTAGCAAATGAAAAGAGTTTATAATTTATTCAGTAGGCAATGGAAAGTCATTAAAGGCTTTTGAATAGATGAATCTCATTATCAGAGCAGTATATTAAGAAATTATAAGAGCAATATATTAAGAAAATTACTCAGGTTATACTATGGAGGTTGGATTATATAGATTGGCTGGAAGAATTCCATTTAAGAGACTGTTAAAATAAAATGGCTAAACAAGGGTGATTGTGGCAGGAATAGAAAAGAAGGTATGGGTGCAAAAGATATTAATAATATAGTTCTGATAAAAGTGTCCATTGATTAGATACTCAGGCTGAGAGATAGAAAAGCAAAAAATGACAAAAATGAAGTTTTAATCCCGAATGATGGTAGAGATGATAGTACAATCAATATGAATAGATAAATTAGGGACAATAAGATTTTGAGATGAGAGATTCTGATTTGGGCACCTTGATTTTGTTTGCTGAGAAGACAGTCAAGTGGAGATTGATACCCAGGTATAGTGGTACCTTGACTTACGAGTTTAATTCCTTCTGTTACTGAGCTTGTAACTCAATTTGCTAGAATATCAAATCAACTTTCCCCATTGAAATTAATTGAAATGCCATTAATCCCTTCCAGCCCCAAAAATGCCACCTCAGTATTTCTTTTTGTTATGTGTTTTTAAATAGGACAAAGTATTTATAAATAACAAATATTATATAAAACATAATAAAAGAGAATGTAAAGAAATAAACTGGTTGTATAAAGCGTATATTTACCTGGGATATCAGATAACAGAGCTAACAGAAGATACTGGCAGAGGTAGAGGGTGGAGGAGATAGAGGGAGGAGGTTAGAGGAGTTTTGTTTCCTGCTTGGTCACTTTCGTTCACTTACTCATTACACTCTTAATGCTACACTTTAATCCTGAACTTAATTGCTACAATATCTTTTTTACTTTCACTTAATTTTCTTCACTTGGGAGGTAAACACATGGACTGAACTAGTGAGGAGAGGGCTTCTGGGTGGGCGTTGGGTTGTGGCCTGCGCTGTGCCAACTAGAGGCATCTCATATCCCAAATTTTGGCTCACAATTCAAGCCAAAAATTGACCTAGTGACAATTCTTATCTCGGAAATCTCATAAGTTGGTGCACTCGTATGTCAAGGTACCACTGTAGTTAGAAATATTAAGAATTAACTCTGGGGAGAAGCTGAGAAGTAGGCATATGTAGGATGTGTGTATTGTTCTGTGGTAGGAACTATATCTTAATCCCCTCCTTCATGCAGATTAGGCTAGTTTTTTTCCTTATAAAGATTTTGAGACATTTCTAAGATTTGCATGGGGATTTTCTGAAAATTTTGGCCGAAGGACATCAGCGGATAACTCAGGCAAGGGAATTAGTTTGCTGGAGCTTAATCCATTATAGATATACTCAATGTTTATCCTTATTGAATATTGACCCCTTAACTTTGACTAAGTTTCTCCTGCTAAAAGACCTCCTGTCTCATTTTGTTTCAATATCAAAGCTAAACTTCCAGGGGACTGGCCTGAGTTCAACCTAGCCCAGAACAATTGGCAGAGTGTTGCAAAATTAGAACATAATACGTTAGTTGAAATGGGGGCTGGGCAGTCCAGAGGCAGGTGAGCCCAAATTGGTCTTTGTGCTTCTAGTGGTTTTATTGTCCACATCTCCAGAAATAGTGTTTCTTTGTAATGAGGCAGGCACTCCTGGGAAATTAAAGAGTAAACTGATTGTAGTCATTCAAGCAAGAAGAGAACAATGAGAATGTTTGATGTCCTTAAGAACTGTACCTTGAATATAATTGAGGTGAATTGCGTTTTAGTCTCTCCATCTTTGTTGGATCTTCCAGACTGGTGCTTTAAGCCTCTGCTAAATCCTAACAGGTGATCTCTTCAGTTTGCCTTTAAGACCCCTGGGAGGGACTAAATTTGGGGGAGTAGAGAAAGAAATGTTTCCCTCATTAGAAAAGGACAAATTCAGAACTTGTGCTCAGTACTTTCTGGGAATGACACTGTTAATGGTAGTTATTACCCAGTGCCTCAGGTGAAGCCTCCTAAAAAAAAGAAAAGAGATTCTTTTTGCTTTAAGAGAGTCATATTTGTGTAAGCTTTTTTGTTTAAAAAAGATTTGGGGAAATAACAGTGCAGCTAAGCAAGCAGTGCTTAGTCCTATAATCATATATAGATATAGTCAGAGGAATGAGGGACCCCAAAAGTGAGAAAATACAAATTTCTAGAATTTGAGGATTATCTAACAACTGCACTGAAGATATCATTTGAGTCTTGTCTATCTTCTTTCTTTGTTTCTGTATAAATATGGAATTTGGGAGACCAACCACAGTTTTGCCACAAGAATTTTGTTCGGATTCTGGGGGACAAACCATTGTAGTTCTATTACTGAACCAAAATTACTAGTCAAATTTAGTATAGAATATGACAATGTAGGTCAGTGATTTTCAACCTTCCTAATGCCGTGACCCTTTAATACTCATATGTGGGCATATCTACATGTGGGCAGACCCACCTGGAGACAGCTAGAGAAGCAGTGTCTCGGTTCCTAAGACCAATCGAAAATATGTGCTTTCCGATGGTCTTAGGCAACCCCTGTGACCGCTGTGAAAGAGTCCTTTGACCCCCAAAGAGGTCATGACCCAAAGGTTGAGAACCGCTGAGATAGGTGATGGATGTGCACACAGGTTGTCTAATGAGACTGGGTATAGACCCCTCCCCAAACCATTTTTCAACCCCCAAGATCTGAGAAAGTCCTAAAACCTATATTGGCCACTACGGCACTACTATGGCACTCTGCCAAAGTTACTGTCATGAACTTTTCATTCCTTTATTTTACAGTTTCTCTATGAGATAAAACTTTAAAAACTATTTTCTTTAAATTGTTAATAATCAATATGATTACCGATCTTTAAGATAACATAATTATGCTAGAAATAGTGGCTTTTTCTGATAAATGATAGTAATAAAGGAAATATATTTCACTATTGACCATAGTTCATTTACCATATATACCATACATCAATAAGCACAATAAATATTTGACTAGGAACAGCAAATAGGTAAGTAATCCAGTATAATAATTTATTAATTTAGTTTTTTTTTCCCCTTCATGCAGTATTTCTACCATTTTGTATGTGTTCCAGATTGAGAACCCTTTTTTTCAATGTTTCCATATTTTAAACTTTAAAGTCAAGTGAAAATGTAGCATTCAAGTTATTACTTGTCTATATTTAATTTTTCAGGTATGTCAAGGACTTTTACAAAATATCTTAAAATATTTAACATAAACACAATGGTAGTTACATTAACAAATACATCTGAATACATTTAATAATTTATCCATACTGAGTAGGAAAATATAAGTAACCAGGGGTAAAATAGAAGTTGTAGTAAGCAGTTTAGCCTTATGTGTAAGATGTTGAACTAGTGGCAGGAGCAGTAAATTATATTAAATAAGAATTGCTCATTCTCCTAGGGCTTGATTCTCTGTATCTGAGAGAAGATTGCAATGTACCCTCCAGTGTCTACACACCAGAAAAACAGTTTTCTAGACCTTCCTTTATTCTTCTGTGCAAGAAAAGGAGAGATAACCTTCCATTTCTAGCAGTCTGTGTAGCTGCAAGCAAAGGAATGTGTTTCTATCACCCACCAAGATCCTTCCTAGTAATGACCAAGCTGCCTGATTCTTTTAGCCCAAGTAATAGAAATAATAATTTCTATTTTATTTCTGTTCTTTTATGCTTTTCAAAGATCTGTCACATACATTATTTCAGAGGCCTATCTATTTGTATATTGGGGCAGCTAGATGGTACAGTGGATAGAGAAATGGTCTTAGAATCAGAAAGACTCATCTTTATGATTTCAAGTCTGTCCTCAGACATATACTAGCTGTGTGATCCTAGGGAAGTCACTTAACCTTGTTTGCCTTAGTTCTCTCATCTGTAAAATGAGTTGGAGAAGGAAATGAAAGATCACTTCAATATCTCTGCTAAGAAAACCCCAAATGGGATCATGAAGAGTCAGACACACCTAAAACAACAAAACAACAACATGAACACCATGCGTTGTCTCCAAGATTCTCCATTGTCCATTGGGTGATCATCAATTTCAGTTCTTTGGACAATATTATATCTCATGATTCATATCAATACATATTATCAAAATAATTGGTATTACTAAGTTTGTCCCTCTGTTTACCTTTTGTTCAGAGTCATTAAAGGAGCTGCGTAAATCTTCTTCATTCACTTCCTCCTCCTCCAGGGGTCTGGGCCTACTTCATTGTCCATTAAAAGTATCTGTAAACTTCTGATAAACCAATTTTATGGATTGTCCAACCGATGGCATTTCATATTCTGGACAAAGACTCTATCCTTTAATTTTCTACATAAGTAATTAAGTTTTTAAGTGACTATAAATCTCAAATAGGAGGCTCTATAACATTTCAGACTTTGGTATAATCAACAAAGGATCATCCATTAAGTAGATCACTTGGGAGACTTCATCCTAGAGAATCCCTTTTCTACAATATTTGGACTATATGCCAAATATCCCCTGTGATGTTGGCAAAAACTTTGGGTAAAACCTGTCTCTCTATTTTGTGCCTTGCAAGGATTGCAAAGCCAGAATTGGAACAGTTTCTCCAGTCAGAACTTAGAATGTAAGCACTTTAACAATTTGGAGTCTAAAATCTAAATAGAATAGACTTAAAAGTATACCATGGAACTCAGTTGTTCTTTCCATAATGACAAAAATTAAGATAATAGTAGCCTGAACCCCAGGTGAAATCAAACCAATTGCTAGATCTTGTTCTCTGACCACAGATCCTATTTCTGATTTATAGGAAGAAATGAACCTGTTTTGCCTTAGTAATATAGAATTGTTATGAAGAGTATATTATTTTCCTCTCATTTGTTCTGTAGTTATCAAACTCTAAAATAGGCAGAAGACAATATACACACATACACATGTGTGTGCATGTTAACCATGTACAAAGACATCAAAATAAATTTTGAGAACTTTTTGAATCCAAAAAAGTTTTGATGAATTTGTATTTTCTAACAAAATCAGTGAATCTCAAATCTAGCCATGCAAGCAGTATAATGAAAATTAATTAATTTTTTAAATAAAAAGGTGACTTTTTATCTGAAATTCTTTAAAATTTAATTTAGTTTTAATTTATAATCAAGAACAAGCCTCAGAAAGCTTTTGAATGTAATCTTTATTTTTTGTCCTGATAAAGTTGTAACGAAATCAATAATGATTGACACGACGACAGCTGCCCGAATCTCAGAGTCATATCTTTCTCACAAAATTTTCCCTTGATGGAAGAAAACTTAAAAAAAAAAATGGAGGAAAATTCAGCATTAGACTTTTATGGGTTTAAATATAAATGCATATAGATAATTAGAAAGGATAAAATTCAATACAACTTAGCAAATATTTGTTTTCAAGACATGGTATTAGAGCATGTAATTTTAAAACTGTAGTTAGGTGGTACAGTGAGTAGAGTGGTCAACTCAGAATTAAGATGACATTGGTTCTTATCCATCCTCACATAATTAACCTTGGATGAGTAACTTAATCTCTATCTCAGCTTTTTCATTTGTAAACTGAGATAAATAAAGCATTTTCCAACCAGGATTGTTATATGGATGAAATGATATAATCTTTGCAAGGTGCTTGGTAAACTTTCTTAAAATGCTATAAGAATGTCAGTTATTATTATCATGAGCAAATGTAAAAGAGAGACAATTCATGTCCTATATGAGTGTATGTGCTAATTCCAAATCTTATTAATATGTATTGGATCCACGCACTTTAGGAAAGGTGGAAACTCTGGATTTAATTACATTAGCTAGCAACATATCAGTTCTATGAATCATTGCATAAATATTTTTATAGATAGACCTGGGCTCTGAATTCCATCATTGTACTTTGAGTGATAAATTTAATGTGCTATTATAATATTAATGTCATTAAAATATAATGATGACAAGTGACTTTTGTTTCTGAAATAAAATATGTATTTCAAATTGTTCATTTCTGCTTTCTTAGGATAAAATATCTAGATAAAGACTCATTCTTTTCTATCAAAATATTAGTAATCTCTGTGCTTATGATTCCCAAATCTTTGTCTTTTGTCCGATATTTCTAAAGGAATTCTAGTTTTCTATTTTTATCTTTAAATCTTAGGTTTGCTCTTTACTATTTGTGTGACCTTGAGCTTCCTTCAATCTCTCTGGGCCTCGGTTTCTTCATCTGTACATGAAAGAGTTAGATTAGATGGTATCTGATATCACTTTGAACTCTAATTCTATTGTCATTAGTTGGTATGAAGTCACATGAAGCCTTTACAGAATCACAAAAAGAAACAGTGAAACTGGATCCATGTGATCACCTACTCTGTGACACAGTGTTTGCCTATGTGTACGTGTATGTACATATATTGGGTGTGTGTGTGTGGATAGATAGATAGATAGATAGATAGATAGATAGATAGATAGAGGTATATACTCATGTGTGGTCCATTTTCTTTGTATATTTTTTTGTTTTATTTTCTCAAATAGGATAGGAAAACATTTTATGAGAAGAATGATGAACCAATATGACAGAGATGTTTGAGGGAATGAACTCTATCCATATGAAGCTGGTTTTTTTGTTGAGTTGTAGTGTCTGATTCACATTTGGGGTGTTCTTGGCAAAAATACGGGAGTGGTTTGTCATTTCCTTCTCCAGCTCATTTTACTGATGAGGAAACTGAGGTAATAGGGTTGACTTACTGAGTGTCACGTGGCTTCTAATTATCTGAGACCAGATTAGAACTCAGATCCTCCTGACTCCAGGGTCAGAGCTCTATCCACTGTGTTGCCTGGCTACCCATCAAATTGCTTAGTCTTAACTTACTACATTTCAATTCTTTCTTCATCTGCAAAATGAGGGCGTTAAATAACATTTACTCTATGAGCCTTTTCAGCTTTGAGATCTTATGCTGCTATTATCCTAGGAAGTTGGATCTGTGGAGATCTTCCAAACTAGAATAGGTAGTCTTTTCTGTGCAATATTTTAGTTATTCACTTGCTGAGATACATAATATTAGGCATTTACTCAGATATTTATTAAGGACTCATTAGGTTCTGTTAGAAATACAAAAGATGTATATTCCAATCCTCAGTTTGCTAATACTCTGCCTGGAGAGAGAAAATTTTGAGAGTTCAACTAAATGTTTAATTCCATAGTTTAATGCCACTGGAATTCAGGGAATAGATGGGTTTATAGGAGTAAAGGAAAGTAACTAGTTGGGGATAGTCAACCTTGAAAGATAAAGTAGCATGTACATAAGAGAAATGAAACCAAAGAAAATTCATGGGAACAACATGTAGGATGGGCCAGAGAGACAGCAATAAGCATAACGTATGTAGAGAACAGTGAATAAATCTGTCTAATTAGAATAGAGTGTGTATGTATTTGTCTGTTGGAAAGCATTGAGAAATAGGGTTTTTTATGTAGGGTTGGGCTAATGTACGAAGAGTTTTAAAATTAGTAAAAGGAAACTGGTTTTTCTCTGGGACTTATATGCTGATGGATATTTTTTTCCAGTTCTAGGATTATTTGTTAAAATAAGTTTTTTTATAAATGGAGATTTGAATTATAGAATGAAAGAAATAAGTCAAGAAGTCATGACATCCTGAAATTCGGATCTATTATATGAAAAACCATATTACTGTGACATCTCCCCTGGAGACTTTGTGAGGATCAAATGAGATCATATTTAGAAATTGCCGAATGTCACTTCTTATTGTTGCTGAAGGTGGTGGTATCATTTTTGTTATTGTTGCTATTACACTAATGATTAGATAGGTTCTCACCTCCTTAGAATGCTTCAGTAAAATTCTTTCAGTTGCTCAGTTCATGGATTAAATTTTCTACAACTCTCTTCTAACCCTCTTGCTTCCATAAGCATGTATTTTACATACTCATTTTTAGTTTTAGGTTATTTCCTGATATTTTGAAAATCATCCTTAATTAAACACTTACCAGGAGAATGTCAGAAATCACTAAGTTGTCTATGATTTGTTCCTTTTGTAATCATCACCATTATTGTTTTTTGTAATCATTTTTATTATTTTCCTGTATTCATGTGTCTTTAGCTTTTTAATCATCCATGGAAAGTTGCTTCTTTTTTTTTTTTTTTTAAAGAACTTCTCAGCTAAAGACCTGATAGAAAGGGAGAAAATGAAAAACAACTTTGATTTGTTGTCATTTGTTGGAGAAAATTCAGAATTTCCTAATTGGATTATTCTTTTCCCCTCCATCAGAATGTGATCCAATTAGGCAGCAAAATGCAACTGCAAACACACACAAGCTATTTGAGTTGACAGGTGTTGACCAAAATAAATAGAGGATCATGTTAAACAGTAGTGAATTATGTGAGAGATGCACCTGTATTTTATTGTGAATCATTTGATGCCATAGCAACTACCACACAGCATTAAATTTTCAGTTTTTATTTAGTTGACTGGAATTATGACCAAAAAAGTTGTCGACCTGAATATTAAGTGATTATGAGTGACAATTTGTATGTGCTCACCTAACAAAAAAAGTAAAATGCAGGTGAATAAATTAAATTGGAAAACAATTTTTCACAATTCCCTAGTAATATAACATATGCAGACTATTATATTTTTAAAGACTATATTGCCTTTGGTCTGTTAAATATGTTGAAAATAGGTTGGAAATCAAGGCAGAACTCCATTATAAATATATCATGCCACATACTGTAAGCACAGTAGCTAGCCAAATTCTGAAGACATAGCTTATACATCAAAGTAGAAACTTTTTCAGAGTTTCCAATTCCAAAAGGATTGAGAAGCTGTCTTTAATGTGCTTTTTTTTAATATTAGAAAGACATTTCTCATAAGGATATCTTACTAAGATATATATCTCACATTTAATTTTCATATATCACTTGTCCAAAACTAAACTCATCCATCTCCCCAACTCCACATTTTTCTTTCCTGCTTATTTTCCTCTTTCTGTTGGTGGTAGTATCATATTTGAGCCCTTCCTCTTCCTGGTCCTCTAAATTTCATCTGTTCCTGAGTCTTGTCAATTTTGCCTCTGAAATAACTCTTAAATCCATCTCTTACTCTCTATTTCCACTGCTACAACCATCGTGTAAGGGCTCATTATCTCTTGCCAGTACTATTGTAATATTTTCCCAAGGAAACATCCTACCTATAGTCCTTCCTTCTCAAAACCAGCTTTCAGTTGAGCACTGCTGCCAATTTAAAGCACAAATTGCATCACGATGCTCCTCCTCACCCATCTTCAATCGTCCACACTGCCTACTAATCACAGCCTAAATTCCCTAGTCTGACATTTAGGGTTACCCATGATTTGGTTGTAATTTACCTTCAGAGGCAATTAGAAGATGCAGTGGACAAACTATTGACTATGGAGTCAGGAAGTTTAAATCAATCCTCAGATTGTGACCAGTTGTGCAACCCTGAGCAAGCCATTTATCTTTCTGTACCTCAGTTTCCTCATCTGTAAAATGTGGATAATAACAGCGTCTACTGCTCAGGGCTATTGCGAAGAAAAAATGAAATATTTGTAAAGTGCCTTGTAAATCTTAAAGTATTATATGAACACTAGCTGTTTATTATTATCATTACTTTCCCAAACTTTTCCTTATTTCCTTAAAATTTCCAGTGATCCAGGAAACAGGATTAACCCTCATTCTCCAAATATGCCCTGTGGAATGAACAAATGAATACCAAGTTAATAATTAGATATCCCATAAAAGTGATCAGCCTTTAGTGTTTGTTAATAGAAAGAAACGCAAGGAAATGTTTCCCCCTCAAACTTTTCGTTAACTTGTGAGAAGTTACTTTTAAAAATGCGATCTCAATCTACATTATGAGCTCCTTGAGGACAGGGACTGTCTTTTGCCTCCTTTCTTATCCCCAGCACTTCTCACAGTACTAGCATATATCAGGCTCTTAATAAATGTGCATTGATTGATTATTATAATACCAGAGCCAATTATAAGGGTTGTACACAGGACATACATAATAAAGATGAATTCACTCAAATATATAAGGATCTGCATTAAATATAATGATATAGCCAGTTTCTAGGAGACCAGTAATATGATATACTTTCTACCTTTTAGGAAGTACAGCTAGGTAGCACAGCTGATAGGATAACTGGCCATATAGTCAGGAAGATCGATTTTCCAGAGTTCAAAGCCAGCCTCAGACATGTATTAGCTGTGGACCCTGAACAAGTCACTTAACTTATTTGTCTCAGTTTTTTCATCTGTAAATTGAGTTGGAGAAGGAAATGGCAAACCACTACAGTACTGCTGCCAAGAAATCCCCAAATGGTGTCACAGAGAGGCCAATAGTACTGAAAAAACAATCAACAGCAGTGAGAGAAAGATAGATGTGGAATGTTTATAGAGGAGTGGTGATCTATGGGTGTGTAGCATTGAATAGGTCGTCAAGCAGCCTTGCTGTGTTGTTTAATATTATATTAAAATGTTTTTTTCTTGGCCTCAAGCGCACGCCAAAGTGGCTATATAGCGTAAGAAGTAGACAGCATTTTTAATTTTACATACACACACAAGTGTATATGTATGCATGTGTATGTATGTATGCATATTTAAAGTGCATTCAATTGAATGACATTGAAGAGGTAGCAGGGTAAAGTGGAAAGAGTACTAAATTGGGTGTCAAAAGATCCGAGTTTGAATGCATGCTTTGTGATTACACTCTGTGATTTTTGGCAGGTAATTCAACCCCTCTTATTTGTAAATCTCAATCTCCTTATTTGTAAACTGAGAGGATAGATCTAGTTGGCCCCAAAGGCTCCATCCTCTGAACCTATTAATCTCATGATGCCATGAGCCATCATGGTCTTTAAGTCTAGATCTGGGAATTTATCCAAGCCTTATTAGGATGCCAAGTCAAGAGCTTATTTCAGGATTCTGAGTGGTAGATTAAATCCAGAGAAGTGTCACCTCTAAAATAATCTGGTTGGTTTATGCTACGGGCTATGCTCATATAAAGGTTCCATAGTCATATGTACCTTTGTCTTGTCTCCTTAATAGAGTACATGTTACATAGAGGTGGGAATTTGACTCTTTCAACATTCATTTAGCAAATATTACTAAGTATCTGCTAGTACTATTAGTATGGTGCTGGGCACTGGAAGAAAGAGCATTCAAAGATAACCAAGATATTTAAGTCCCTGGAGTAATGTTTTTAGAACTAATAAGATATTCACATAGATAAGTATAATAGAGATTGGAAAATATGGTTATGAAAATGCAAAGTGTTTTAAGAATAAAGAGTCTCCCACTCTTTTTGTAGTCTCACAGTAACATGTGCATAACACACATTCAGTAAACATCTTTTTAATGAATGAGTGAACCATAATCTTATAATCAATTTTATTTTGGAAATTTTATTTTAGTATTTGCTACAGATCAACAAACAAGATGATCCCTTTCTGTAAAACTTTGGTTTCAGTTGTGAGCAGTATTATTAAAAAAAACAATCACAGAGAATCAGTTTGCTGACCATGTTTTAGTCTTGATTTTTATTTTTGCTGAATATTTAACATTAATCTGTAGATTAACATTGTCCACTCAGTTTTAGATTCAGAGCGCACTTCTTATCTGCACTCTTTTTAGTTCTATTTTTTTTTTTTGGAAGGTGGAAGGTAGGGCAGTTGGGGTTAAGTGACTTGTCCAAGATCACACGGCTAGTAAGTATGTCAAGTGTCTGAGGCCGAATTTGAACTCAGGTCCTCCTGACTTCAGGCCCAGTGCTCTATTCACTGTGCCACCTCACAATATGAAGTTTCTTGAGATTAAACTGAAAGAGAACTAAAATGTGGGGCGTCTATGAGGCTCAGTGAATAGAGCACCCGCCCTGGAGTCAGGAGGACCTGAATTCAAATCCAGCCTCAGACACTTAACACAAAACTAGCTGTGTGACCTTGGGCAAGTCACTTAACACCAATTGCCCCTTCAAAAATTTATTAAGAAACTTTGTATTTGGATGGCCATTCTCAGCATTTGAGAGTGACAGTTGAAGCTTTCCTCTTGGAAATAAAATTCTAGCAGAAAACATACATAGATAGCACACTCACATATAAACACTCACAACAAAGCAATTCCTCTGGCTTCTACTGATCCTACAACTAATGATTTGTTTATCCAATAAACATTCACTGGGTACCTACTGCACATAAGACAAATCTTGGTGAAGAGGAGGAAAATGTATGAATAAGAAATGATCCTTGTCATGAAATTTACAATCAAGTTGTATATGTGGGTGTGTGTTTGCCATCTTAAACTGTACTTTGGTATTTACTCACCTTAGGAGATTTTTCCTTTATCTTCAAGTCAGTAGGATTAACATTGGCTATCTTCTTTCAATTTAGGTCTTGCATGTTCACATATTTCCCTGCCCTTCATCTTGGTATCCATTTCTAACAATAATAACAAAAACAATATATTGTGAATGTAGCACATTACACTGTATGAATTCATTTCACATATGTAAATTGGTTTAATGAATGAATTAATGAACAAATGAATGAAATATTTATTCTTTCTACTATGCTCAAAGCACTGTGCCAAGTGGTGATGATATAAATAGAAAAGTAAGAGAGGAGGTGCTCTCAAGGAGACAACATTCAAATGGATGAGATAGCTCATATGGAAGGTATCATCTCCAAGTCAGATGGAGAAGTCCCATGGTACTTAGAGGAACAGCAGCAAGGCAGATATTAAAAGCTTCTTTAATGTCATTTCTAGGGAAAGCTAAGTGATGCAGTAGATAGAGTACTAGGCCTGGAGTCAGGAAATTCAAATTCGACCTCAGACACTTACTAGTTGTTTGACACTGGACAAGTCATTGAAACTGTTTGCCTCAGTTTCCTCATCTGTAAAATCAACTGGAGAAGGAAATGGCAAACCACTCTGGTATCTTTGCCAAGAAAACCACAAATGGGGTCATGAAGAATTGGATACAAGTGAAACAAATGAAAAACAACAGTCTTCACAAAGGCTACTTTAATTCTTACCATAATCCTGTTACAGAGGCAAAAGACATATTTTTATATCTCCATTTCACAGATGAGAAAGGTGTGTTTCATGGAGATTTATATGATTTGTCTGAGGTCATATAATTAGTGATTAGGGAGTATGTTTTTTTATATAATTCAAGCTTGTCTGGTGCTTTTTAAAGGAAGCTATAACAACTATATGTGATTTTCCTCCTCCTGATTTTTTATCACTGTTTATAACAAATCATTCTCCTGTTTGAAGTCACAGATTAAATCAGAAATCCTAAATGAAACCTAAACCCTAACGCTGATCAACCAGTATCCTTTCTACCATTATTTTACAACTCATGTTTTGCATTCTCTATATTACTAAAACTTTGTGTCATCTCAATGAAATTCTCAAGAAATCAGGTTTATCATCTTATTCACCTCTTCATGTTTTTTTATTCCTTTGTCACACCTTTCTCTGCACATTTTTATTTAGAAGTTACAATGATGCTAGAGAAACAAGAAAATTAGCCTAATTTCTCATGTGGTATTTGATACACGATAGAGCTCAATTTTGCTATTTCTTGCTTCAGAGAGATAGAATGATTTTCCTCCTGCCCCCCATATCTCCTTTTTCAAGTACATCTCATTTCTTTCTCAAGCTTCCAAGAAAGCATGCAAGCACTTCTGTCAATCTTAAGTGTCTATCTACCCATTGTGGCCATTCTTGCTCTCTCTGCTTCTTCTTTGGCTGGTTAAGCAGAAAAAAAAATCTATTTGTAGTTGTTCGTTATTCTTTTTATGGCCACTTCCAGGGAAGCAAGAAAATGAATAGGAGTATGGGGTAGGGGATGGTAGTGTGGGTTTGTATCCAAGGATTTGGAGATTTTATTTTTCTTGTCACTGGCTGAAAAACTTATTTAAAGCTGTTAAAGATTCAGTAAAATACCAGAAAAAAATGATAAGACTCTTTAGGGAAACTGAATGATCCTATTACATTTGAGGAAGGGAGAACTATACACATAACCAGAAAATCAAAGAGATACCAGTTACCTCAGATGACTGCTGTTACCTCAGAGACCATTTAGTCCAGGCTCTACCTGAAAAAACAGAATTCTTTCTTCAGCATGGCCAACAAATGATCATTTAACATTTGCACAAGAGGGGGCTGAACCAAGATGCAAGATGGCAGAACAGAAGCACGAACTTTTCTGAGCTCCTCCATGAATTCCATCACTAAACTCTAAAAAGTGAATCTATGGATTTTAGAGTTATGAAATCTATTGGGAGACAGAGTGTGGCAGATTCCCAGCCCAGGAAAGTCCCTACATAGGTCTGGGGAGGGGGAGCATGGATCCAAGGGGAGACTACAGCAGAGTGAGAGCTAGCCCCAGCCAGTGGATTCATCTATCCCAAGGGCAATTTGCAGACGTCTCACTGCTGGACAGAGGATGGTTGGAGCTGGGTAAGAGAAAGTGCAGCGTCTGTGGCAGCAGCTTCTCCTGGGGCTGTCAGTCCACAGCCTGGATGTTTAAAAATCACCTACTTGAACTCCTTGGAGCCAAGATGGTAGATTAAACCCTAGCTCCTCTAATCCTCCTCTCTGACCCTGAAAACCCGGAGATAAATGACTCACCCAGTGTAAAATCCTGGAACCATGGAAACAGACTGAAGCTGTGCCAGAGCATGAAGTGAAAGATGGGAGGTATCCCAACAAACCCCACCTCAGCTAACCAGCAAGAGATCTGGAAGCTGAGGGGGTGGAACCAGCAAGCTCTAACAAGAGAAGCCCAGGTGTGCCTCAGCATCACCAGGTGAATCTGCAGACACCAGCCCTGCTGATCTTCCCTGAGTTGTAGCCCAAAGACACAGAGGCAAAAATTTGAAGTGGCCAGACCATACCTCCCCCACATGTTACTCTGTGAGCCTCAGGGTAATCCAGTGGAAACATTGAGAGTCCTAGCAGGGGCCTAAGTCTAAACACCCAGAGGCTAAAGCACACAAAGTCAACAACCAAACCCATAGCTCCCAGCCTAAGAAGTGTGGCATATCTGTATCCCAAAAAGCATAAATCCAGTCTAAAAATTGAGGACATAGGCAATCATAATGTGCAAGAAGGAATCTGTGAAATCAAGAACAATAGGATCCTATTATAGTGAGCAAGAACACCCAAATTCAAAGGCCAGCATGAACTCTATACTCACACCTGAGAGCACAGAAGGAAATATGAACTGTTTTGAAGCCTAAAAAACATTCTTGGAGGAGCTTAAAAAAAAAAAGAAAGATTTTAAAAGTCAAATTAAAGAGGTAGAAGATAAATTTAAATCTGCATTGACCAAATTTAAAAAAAGAAATAATTCACTAAAGAAAACAAATCCTAAAAAGTAAAATTTGTGAACAGGGATAGAAAGTTCAAAATCTAACTGGAGAAAAATACCTCCCAAAAAAGGGAGTTTAAAAAACTAACCAAGGAAAATAATTCACAAAAAAAAAAAAATTAGAATCAGTCAAATTGAAGCTAATGAGTCTATGATGCATCAAGAGACAATCAAACAAAACATAAAGTTTGAAAAAAATTAGAAGAAAGTGTAAAATATCCCACTGGAAGAACAACTGACCTGGAGAACATATCCAGAAAAGATAACCTAAGAATTATTGGTCTACCAGAAATCCATGATGGGGGAAAAAAAAAAAACAGCTTGGACAACATCCTCCAACAGACTGTCAAAGAAAACTGTCCTGAGGTCCTAGAATCAGAGGGTAAAATAGTTATCAAAAGAATTCACTGGACTCATCTTGAAAGAGATCCCAATTGAGAACTCCAAGAAATATAGTAGCTGAATTACAGAACTACAAAGTCAAGGAGAAAATACTGTAAGCATCCAGAAAGAAACAATTCAAATATTGTGGAACTACAGTCAGGATTACACAGGACCTAGCAGCTTCTACATTAAAAGATGGGAGGGATTAGAATTTGATATTTTGTAAGGCAAAAGAGCTTAGACTGCAACCAGGAATCAACTACACTGCACAACTGAGCATAATCTTCCAGGCAAGGAGATGGTCCTTTAATGAAATAAGAGACTTCCAGACTTTCCTGATGAAAAAGCCAGAGCTCAATGGAAAATCTAATCTCCAATTATAAGATTCAATAGATACATAAAAAGGTAAACAAGAAAAAACACACACACACATACACACACACACACATACATATAGTATGTAAATCAATAAGAACAAACTGTTTACATCTCTATATGAAAAGTTGATACTTTTCAATATTGAAATTTATATTATTATGGTGACATTGAAAAGGGATACACATAGATAGAGGGTGTTGGTATAAATGAACTAATCTGATGATAAAAAAAAACTTTATTAAGGAGTACAAAGGAACTATAATGGGAGAAAAGGATAGGATGAGGTAGAAAAGGGTAAATTATGCCACACAAAGAGGCATAAAAACATATTATAGTAGAGGGAGAAAAGTGAGGGTGATGAACATAATATGAACTTTATTCTCATTGGTTCTGGTTCAAGGAGGGATCAACGTAATTAGTTAAGTTTAGGAATCTAACATGCCAAGACACAAAAACTCATTACAATAGAGGGAATGGAGGGAGGGACAGGAGCACTGTATGAAATTTACTCTCATCAGTTTGGGTTCAAGTAGGGAATAAAATACTCCATTAAATATAAAAATCTATTGTGCCCTACGGGCAGTAGCAGAGGTAAGGGGGAAAAAGGGCAGAGTGTCAAAAGGGAGGAAAATAGTCGGAAGGGGAAAGGGTAGATAAAAAGAGGAGGACACAGGGAGGGAATACTGAGGGAGGTGGTGGTCAGAAGGAAAACTCTTAAGGAGGGGAAGGGAGCAGAAAGAAATAAAAACATAAACGGGGAGGGAATAGGATGGAGGGAAAGACACAGATAGTAATCTTAACTGTGAATGTGAATGGGATGAACTCTCCAATATCATGGAGGCAGATAGCAGAATGGATTAAAAACCACAATCCTCCAATATGCTGACTTCAAGAAACACATTTGAAACAAGGGGATATGCACAGGGTATAGGTAAAAGGATGGAGTAGAATATATTATGCTTCAGCTAAAGGAAAAGAAAAAAACAGGGGTAGCAATCCTTATCTCAGATAAAGCAAAGGCAAAAATAGATCTAATTAAAAGAGATGAGGAAGGAAACTATATCCCACTAAAAGGCACCATTGAGAATAAAGCAGTAGCATTATTTAACATATATGCACCAAGCAATATAGCACCCAAATTCCTAGAGAAATTAAGGGAGTTAGAGGAAGAAATAGATAGGAAAACTATACTAGTGATGGACCTCAATCTCCCCCTTTCTAAACTTGATAAATCTAAACCCAAAATAAACA
Source organism: Pseudochirops corinnae (assembly GCA_028646515.1). Taxonomy (NCBI): domain Eukaryota; kingdom Metazoa; phylum Chordata; class Mammalia; order Diprotodontia; family Pseudocheiridae; genus Pseudochirops; species Pseudochirops corinnae. Next base: position 114,396,876 of record CM053591.1, on the reverse strand, counting down.
AGAAAGAAGTTAAGGAGGCGTATAGATTTTAGAGAGGCTAGATATGATAGATCTCTGGAGAAAATTGAATGGGGATAAAAAGTAGCATATCTTCCTCTCAGCAGTACATGGCACATTCACAAAAACTGACCATGTACTAAGGCATAAAAACCTCACAATTCATTGTAGAAAGGCAGAAATATGAAATACATGCTTCTCAAATCATGATGCAATAAAAAAAACATATGCAATAAAGGGTTATGGAAAGGTAGAATACAAACTAAGAGATAAACTAAAAGCTAATTGGACACTAAATAATTTAATCCTAAAGAATGAGTGGGTCAAAAAAAAATTATAGAAACAATCAGTAACTTCATTCAAGAGAATGACAATAATGAGACAACGCACCAAAATTTGTGGGCGCAGCAAAAGCAGTTTTTAGGGGAAGTTTTACATCCATGAATGCATGCATGGATAAAATAGAGAAAATATAGGTCAATAATTTGGGTGTGCAACTGAAAAAGCCAGAAAAAGGATAAATTGAAAATCCCCAATTAAATACTAAATTAGAAATAATGAAAACCAAAGGAGAGATTAATAAAATTGAGACCAAGAAAACTACTGAATTAAGAAATAAAAACTAAGAGCTGGTTTTATGAAAAAAAAAAATTGATAGACCTTTAGTCAATATGATAAAAAAGGAAAGAAGAAAACCAAATTATGAGCATCAAAAATGAAAAAGGGTGAATCTACCTCCAATGAAGAAGAAATTAAAACAACAATTTGGAATTATTTTGCCCAATTGTATGCACATAAATTAGACAGTCTTAGTGAAATGGATGAATATTTACAAAAATATAAGTTGCTCAGAATAACTGAAGAGGAAGTAAATGACTTAAATAACCCCATCTCAGAAAAAGAAATTGAACAAGCCATAGGAAAAAATCTCCAGGGCCAGAAGGATTTACTAGGGAATTCTATCAAACATTGTCAGTGTCTCTGAAAAAGACCTCATTTCTATAATATACAGAAATTTGAGCCAAATCTATAAGAATACAAGTCATTCCCAAATTGATAAATGGACAAAGGACATTAACAGGCAGTTTTCAGAGGAAGAAATTAAAGATATCTATAAGCAAAGAAAAAATGCTCTAAATCAATATTGATTAGAGAAATGCAAATCAAAGCAATTCTGAGTTAACACATTTCACCAGTTAGATTGGATAAGATGAAAAAACAGGAAAATGATAAATGCTGGAGAAGATGTGGAAAAATTGAAACACTATTGTATTGTTGGTGAAGTTGTGAAGCAACCATTCTGGAGAGCAATATGGAACTATTCCCAAAAAGCTATAAATAAGTGCATACCCTTTGATCCAGCAATACCACTTCTAGGGTTGTATCCCAAAGAGATCATAGAAGTGGGAAGAGGCCCCGTATGTACAAAAATATTCATAGCAGCTCTTTTTGTGGTGGTAAAGAATTGGAAATCAAGAGGATGCCCATCAATTGGGGAATGGCTGAACAAATTGTGGTGTATGGATGTAACGGAATACTATTGTGCTATAAGAAATGAGGAGCAGATGGGCTTCATAATAACCTGGAGAGACTTATACAAACTGATGTTGAGTGAGATGAGCAGAACCAGGAGAAATTTGTACACAATTACAGACACAATGCATGTGTGATAACCAACTTTGATAGACTGTGCTCTTCTCAAGCAATGTAAGGTTATAAAACAACTCCAAAAGACTCATGATAAAAAGAGATGTCCACAATCCAGACAAAGAACTAGAGTTTGAATGCTGATTGAATCAAACTACCTGCTCTCTTTCTTTTTCTTGTTTTGTTTTGTTTCTTCTTTCCCATTGTTAGTTCCATAGGTTAAAATCCTTCTTTATAATCTGACTAATGTTTAATGTGAAATGATTTGCAGATCCTATAGTTGATTCCATGCCACCATGGGGAGGGGGAGAAGGAGGGGGAGAAAATTTGAAAGTCAAGGGATGGTGGAACTGAGTCTTATAAACTAAAAGTAAAAAAATAAATAAAAAAAACAAAAATGAAGACCTCCATTGGTCTTGAACTGCATTCAAGATGAAATATTAAACTTCATTACATTAAGGTTGGGATCATTATTGAATCCACTGGATCAGGAAGAAGGAAGTTTACAATTCATAAAGCAGGGAAAAATATTGATCAGTAAATACTAAAAATCCAACCTCTGAACTAGCTTGGCTTATATTTATAAAGAAAGCATTTAAGTTGATGGTTGGGATATTAATCATAACAGAATTATTGTGGAACGGATACCTCCAATTATATCAGTGCAATTTTATAGGCAATGATGTAGGCATAAAATAATTATAACATACTTAAAAAAAATCAACTCTATAGAATTTTTCAAAAGACCATCCATACTTCTCAGCAAACTTAAGTAGTCAAATGAAGTGGGTTTTTTGAGTTATGGGCCTGGCAAAAGACATTATTTTCTTTAAGCTAAACAGTCCACCTGATAGCAGATTCCCTTCTGTATTCTTAGCAAAATTTCTTAAGTGTTTCTTAAAAGAAACTTATAATCTCTAAGAATTTCTTAAGAGCATTAAAATGTACTTAACTCACAAAGGAAGAATTCTTTCTGTAAGGGAATTATAGCAATCAAACTCTAAAATCATTCACAATGTGATGGACAATTTCTATTATGAATAATTTTCATCATGCTACGTTCATTAAAGGGGTAGAATTGTTTTGTTTTGTTTTCTTCTTTTTTGTGACTTGTAATGGAATGCCATTAGTTCCAAGAACATAAAATAGTATCATTGCAATTAAGGAATGCCCTCTGAAAATTACCATTCAGAAATAGAAAATGATGTGACAGAGAAGAATGAAAGAAAATAATGAAACCAAAAGGGCAAACTGTTTTCGTAATTGTTATACGTTGTTCTTCTAATTGAACAACTTTCACTGTGTAACATTTTTAAAATTTGCAATCTATGAACAGGATTCTTAGATCATAAATACCATATGTCAACAGGTATAAGAGACTTATATAAAAAAAATAACGGACTCTGAAAGGAAAACAAAATTTAAGCAGACTGCAGAATTTAACTGGCATTAAAGTAAAATGATTAACTCTGTTACCATTATCACTGTTGTGTATGATTGAGATGGAAATCTCATGTTGCTACTATTAACTACTTTGGCTATATATACACAATGGGAAAGAAGAAAGTTATGACATTTCTTTAAAAAAAAAATAGGTGGCAGCTAGGTGACTCAGTGAATAAAGCACTGACCCTGGACTCAGGAGTACCTGAGTTCAAATCTGGCCTCAGACACTTAACACATACACACCCAAAAAAACTAGCCTTGTGACCTTGGGCAAGTCACTTAATCCCAATTGCCCTACCTTCCTACCTCCAAAAGGCAAAAATGAATTTTAAAAAAATGAAAAAAATAGGTTGGTATGTCAATGGTAAGTGAGAAGGAAAAAAAAAGTGGGGGAGGAACAGCTACACTTAGGTAGAAGGGACTTTGGAAAACTTCTACCTAAGGTCATGATTTAGAGGGTATAAGAAAGGGAAGGGAATAAATATTCATTAAGTGCCTACTATATGTCATGCACTGTGCTAAGTGCTTTACAAATATTACCTTATTTGATCCTCACAACACCTCTGGGAAGTAGGTGCTTTTATTACCACAATTTTACAGTTTAAGAGATAGAGGCAAAAAGGCGCAGGGTCACACAATGAGTGAGTACCTGAGCTAAATTTGAACTCAGGTCTTTCTGATTCCAGGCCCAGTGCTTCATTCACTTCCCCACCTAGCTGTCTCTAGCAGAGCTAGAAAGACACTCAGAAGTCGTATAGTCTAACTTCCTCTTTTTATACATTAGGAGACTAAGGTTGAAGTTGGTTCAGCGGCGTGATTTTTCCAAGATCACAGACGTAAAAAGTTGCAAAGCCAGATCTCTAATTTCAAATCTGATAGTCTCTCTCAAGGCACCACAGTGCCTCCAATTCATCAATTTAATGTTTATCTTGCCTGTTAATTTGGCCAATGTAGGCACAAGCTTAATCTTTGTTAGGATTATTGGGTAGAAGCTGCATAGTGGCAAACTTAGGTTTTATGTAATGACCAATTTAAGAGCAAGTGAATCTGTTAAAAAGTGGAATTGAATGTCTTTAGAAGGTATAAGTTCACCTTCACTAAAGATCTTGAGGGGTAGCTAGATGGCGTAGTGGATAGAGAACTGGCCCTGGAGTCTGAGGATCTGAGTTCAAATCTAGCCTCAGACATTTACTAGCTGCCTAACCCTGGGCAAGTTGCTTAACCCCGTTTGCCTCAGTTCCTCATTTCTAAAATGAGGTGGAAGAGAAAAATGGCAAACTACTCTAGTATTTGCCAAGAAAATCCCTAATAGGGTCACAAAGAGTTGGACAGGTATAATGGTAATGTAAATGGGAAGATCTTTCCCATCCATTATAGGTCCATATGACCTTCTTGAGTTGCATGGAGGCCTGAGTTACATGAGTCTGTGGTAGAAGGAGCAGGAAAGGGTAGACAAGGAAGGGTGGAACAGGAAGAGGTGGAGCTGGATAAGAACTGAAAAGTTGGTCAGAGAGTAGTGAGAGGTGAGGGAGAGAGAGGAAGCATGCAGCGAGGTATGAGTGTACATTTGTGGGAAGGTCCTAGAAGGGGGAAGGCTTGGGGATGGTGATGCCCTCTTTGGTGTTACTGGATATAGATTACTTTTTTACTGTGATAGATTTGTCTTTCTGGTGTTTGAATGAATGTTTTTGGTTCTGTCTTCCATGTGGAAAATCTGTTATATTCTGTAATTCAGAATTATGCCAGCATATTCATAGCAGCCATAGAAGCTCTAAATATAGTGTTGGCACTACAACAGGACTGAAAAATGATTGAACACACAAAGATCTTAAGGAAATGACTGTATGGCTACTTGTCAAAGATGTTATACAGCAAATTTCTGTTCAGATATGAGTTGGTTAAAAAACCTGTTCTTTCTCCCCTCTAGGATTCTAGGATTTGAACTGTGTTTTTAATTTTTAAAAATCTTGATGAATGTAAGATAGGCCTGTACAAGTTGTCAATTCTTCAGACTGCAGATAGATTAGACTAGAGACAGACTAAAGATGGTTGGTTATCACAGGTCATATGACAAATAGGAGGGTGCACAGTAGCAAACCTACATTTTTCATGGTTCACCTAAAATCCTGAGCCTGAAGGCTATATATTGTGTAGACCTGATATAAGCTAACCATTATAAATAATTATTTCATTTTGGAGCCAGAAGGGAGTTTAGGAATCATTAATACAATCATCTTTAATTAGAAATTATTAATACATTTTTCAGGTGAAGACAATGGGACAAAGAGAAGAAAAGTAACTTGCCCAAGTTTAGTCAAACAGCTAATTAGTGGCAGAAAAGTTCATACTAGAATTCAGTTCTCCTGACTTCCATTTCAAGGCTTTGTACTCCATAAATTATTACATCAGAAACTAATTTTATGCAATATTAAGGGTCAGAACACTAAGTACTAGTTATCAGACAAAAATATCAGGATGGCAAAAAGGACAGTTCCTCCCCAGATGGTGGAAGAAGAATCCATAGTAAGATCCATTTATACCAGAATTAACCAAAGACTAGGTCAGACTGAGTCAGTACCAGAATTGTTTTTTGTTCCTATTTTGTTTCATCTTTGCAAAAGTAAAATCACTATTCCCGAGACAGTAAGCAAATCAATTGTAGGATTAAAGACCCAAGTCAGGTGAACTGTATTAATTTATGAGACAAGATAAGAATGTGTCAGAAGAGTTTCCTTTTTAAAAAAATTCACCCCCATTTCCTTAAAGCTTTGGTCTTTGACAACAGCTATTTCTGTTCCCTGTGAAGGTTTGCTGAAATGGTTCAGGGTAAGATCAATCAAGACATTTGTTGATTCATCTGTGCCACTAAGACTGGTGGCTAAGAAAATTTTATTGGATTGAAATGTTTTCTCAAACCTTGAAGCTATGAGTTGGTGAAATGGCATTGATAGAAAACCTCTACCGTTTATACACATTGCATACCAACTATTATAGTTTCTCATTGAGTCCATGCTCTTGCCAATCTAGAAGTTTTTACAGGAAGTTCTATTGCCTACATGAACTTCATAATTAGATGGATTTAAGAATATGAGTGTATCGAGATGGAACTGAGGTGAATTAAGTCTTCAAGGGATTATACTTATGTCTGCATTAAGATGTCTCAGAAGACTAGCTAGGAATGTTATTGAAATGTACAATGTGAAGATAAAATCAAGTGGTACTTTGAGCAGCTAAGGAATTGCTATGTCTTTTACATAAATATATGTTCCCTATTGTAGTGTAGTCTTTGTCTTGTAGGAATCGCTGTGGACTCAATGCTTCCTTTCCATCTCTTTGGAATTTCATCATCTTGAGCTGTGATTCCTCTAGCTTTGCTTAACACTGGAATATAAATTGACCCAATTTAGCCTGCTGGGCAGGATCCTAGGAGTAGATTAGGAAAATGGTATTTTTTTTGTACTCCCAAGACTTCACTGGTCTGGTTATACAGTTCATTATACAAAATTCATGAATGAATCAAAGATGACAGGTCTGGTACTCACTTTAAAGAAAATGACATACACTACTTACTATGCACAGAGGCTTGGCCAAGTTGGATAGCCTGTCTTCCATTCAAATCTGCTTTATGGCTAGGCCAGGTTTCATGTCATCCAGAATTGAAATTTTGTCAATCTTCATTTATACTAAATGTTCTCTATGGTCAAGCATCAAAGGTAGGGTAGGAAAAACCAGTCCTAGATAGTGAAGATATTCAGGATTATGCTGTTGTGATAATATCATAATTCCACACTTTTCTTTATAACAAATAGCATCAGGGAACCAGTGGGGTAATGGAAGGGAGGATGAAGTCTTTCTTTCAAGAATTTTCTCAGACCATTCTCTTTGGTTTGGTTAATGAGTATAATCTCAGGTCTCTCCTCACTCCAATCCATCCCCAATATTGGCTACTAAAGTGAGAATC
>CM053591.1:114341812-114389325 GCA_028646515.1 Pseudochirops corinnae | reverse complement strand
TTTCCCCCTGAACTAGGTAAATGATATATGTTTGAATGATTAAAGTAAGATTGTTAACCCATTTTGAGTTGCTTTCCTTTAGAAAAGCAGATCTAAGAACCTGTGCTAGTAGCCGCCCTAGGCTTGCTAGGGTGCTTGCTGTTACACATGTACATGTAATATGTAAATGGAGAAAGTATATAGGTGCTTTTGTTGAAGTGAAGTCTGTTGAATTTGTTCAATCATATCCTAAGGCATTGAAAGAATTTAGAGATATGAATACTCTACTGATGCTGGATATCTTTCTCAAATTATGAAGAGCAGAAATGTCATTCCTAAATAGAGGTACAGATGAAGTTTGATTTTCCTAAAGGGGAAAAATATATTATATAGAATATTGCTTAGTAACTTGATGGTGATTCCTTAGACAACCTAGACTAGATTAGTGAAGAGGTATTGTATAAGCACTAAGAAAGGGAAACAGTAATCTGTATGAACCAATATGGATTCATCAAGAATAAAGCAGGAAGATGGCAGAGTAAAAGCAGGAACAGACTTGAGATTGTCCCCCAATCACATCCAAATACTTGTAAAAATGACTCTAAATAAATTCTAGAGGTACAGAACCCACAAAATGACAGAGTGAAACTCATATCCAGCTGAAGACAGCCTGGCAGGCTAACAGGGAGGGTCTATCACACTGGATTGGAAGCAGAGTATAGTCCCACATGGCCTGTGCCAGCACAGGCTAGCACAGACCTCAGGGAATTGAATCACTGGCAGCTGTGGTGATTTCTAGACTTCTCTACTCACAAACACCAAAAACGAAAAGGTCAGTGGGAAAACTCTGTTGGACCTGGGAGAGAGAAGAATACTGTCAGGCCCCAGCCCCTGGGTGATAGAGGTGGCAGCAGTGGTAGCAGCAGCAACAGCAGCTGTGGCTGCTTGCAGGGCTCCAGGTTCATAGATGGATGAGGGGATTGAGTGGTTAACCAGAGGGCAATTGCAGGGATCTGCAGGGATCTGCTGGCACTGAGGTGGGATTGTCTTGCTTTGCTCTGCTTTGATCTGCATAATAGTCTTGGGTGGCAGTCCTGGGGTGAGGAAGATTGCTAGCATAGCAGAGCTTGTGGTGGCTGTGGAGTGGAAGTATTCCTCATAGTTCTGAGACAGAAAAGAGTGCTGGTGGTCAATCACTGACCAGACCACAAGCCAGGTGAAAATTTACAGATGCCTAGAAGGAGCTCTGACAACAGCTGTGCAAAACCCCCCCAAATTTGGGACACAGCACTATCCACTTTGGAAGCATAGTTCTACTGTGGCAAAAAAGCTCAAAAGTAAAAAAAAATGCTAATTGGCTGGCAAGATGAACAAACAGAGGAAAAGAAAACAGACTATAGAATCTTTCTTTGGTGACAAAGAAGAACAAATCATACAACCAGAAGACGACAAAAATAAAATTACTGCATCAAAAGTTTCCAAGAAAAATGTGAATTAGTCACAAGCCATGGAGGGGCTCAAAAAGGGTTTTGAAAATTAAGTAAGAGAAGTAAAGGAAAAAATTGGGAATAGAAATAAGAGTATTGCAAGAAAGACATGAAAAACAGGTAAACAGCTTGCTAAAGAAGATCCTCAAAATTACTGAAGACAATAACACCTTAAAAAATAGACTAACTCAAATGGCAAGAGAGGTCCAAAACGCCAATGAGGAGAAGAATGCCTTAAAAACCAGAACTGGCCAAATGGAAAAGGAGGTCCAAAGCCTCAATGAAGAAAATAATTCCTTCAAAATTAGAATGGAGCAAATGGAAGCTTAATGACTTTATGAGAAATCAACATATTATAAAACAGATCCAAAAGAATGAAAATAAATAAAAGACATTGTGAAATATCTCATCAGAAAAACCACTGACCTGGAAAATAGATCCAGGAGAGATGATTTAAAAATTATTGGACTTTCTGAAAGTCACAATCAAAAAAAGAGCCTAAACATCATCTTTCAAGAAATTATCAAAGAAAACTACCCTGATATTGTAGAACCAGAGGGTAAAATATAAATTGAAATAATTCACTGATTGCCTCTTGAAAAAGATCCCAAAAAGAAAACACCTAGAAATTTTATAGCCAAATTCCAGAGTTCTCAGATCAAGGAGAAATTATTGCAAGCAGTCAGGAAGAAACAATTCTAGTATTGTGGAAACACAAACAGGATAACACAAGATCTATCAACCTCTACACTGAGGGATCAATGGACTTGGAATATAAATATTCCAGAGGTCAAAGGGGTTAGGATTAAAACCAAGAATCATCTATCCAGCAAAACTTAGTATAATACTTCAGGGGGAAATATGGACATTCATTGAAATAGAGGACTTTCAGGCATTCTTGATGAAAAGATCAGAGCAGAACAGAAAATTTGAATTTCAAATATAAGAATCAAGAGAAGTATGAAAAGGTAAACAGGAAAGAGAAATCATAAGGAACTTATTAAAGTTAAACTGCTTATATTCCTACACGCAAAGACATTATTTGCAACTCACGAGATTTTTCTCAGTAATAGGATAGTTGAAGGTAATGTGTGTATGTATATGTGTATGTATATATGTTTATAGATGTCTATACAGGTATATGTGTGTGTATGTACAAACAGAGGACACAAGGTGAATTGAATATGAAGGTGTGATATGTAAAAAATAAAATTAAGGGATAAAAGAGGAATAGATTGGGTGAAGGAGAAAGTGAGAGATAGAATAGGGTAAGTTATCTCTCATAAAAGAAAGCAGTTACAATGAAAGGGAAGAGCAAGGAAGTGAAAGGGAATGAGTCAACTCTACTCTCATTTAATTTGGCTTTAGAAGGGAATAACATACACTCTCAATTAGGTATCTTACCCTACAGGAAAATGCAGGGGAAGGGAATAAGAAGGGGGAAGATAGAAGGGAGGGAAGATTGGCGGAGGGGATAGTCAGAAGCAAACACTTATGAAAAAAAATAGAGTCAAAGGAGAAAATAAAATAAATTCAGTCAAAATAGGATGGAGGGAAATATAGTTAGTTTTTTGCAATATTACTATGTAAATGTTTTGCATAACTATACATGTATAACCTATATTGTATTTCTTGTCTTCTCAGTGGGTGGGGGAAAAGGGGGAGGGTAAAAGGAGGGAAGAAGGGAGAGAACCTGGAACTCAAAGTTTTGAAAACAAATGTTTAAAAAAATGTTTTCACAGGCAATTGGGAAATAAGATATACAGGCATTGGGGGATAGAAATCCAACTTGCCCTACAAGAAAATAAGGGGGAAGAAGTTTAAGGAGGGGAGCTAGGGGGAGTAGAGGAAAGGGCAGTGTGGGGGAAGGGGTAATCAGTATGTTTGCCATCTTGGGGTGGGGTGGGGAGAGATGGGAAGAAAAATTGTCAAATCTTGTCAAAATGAATGTTGAAAACTAAAATTAAACAAATAAATTCTGGAAAGAAAAAAAGAATAAATCATACTATCCATTTAAAACAACTACAAAACGTATAATATATCTGAAGAGGTTTTTTAAAAAGAGGTACTTAAAAAGTATTGTTACCTTATATATGCTGAAATTAATTTGTGGAATTGTAAATCATTACTAAGTAATTTTAGTTGTATTGAGTTTTAATGTTGTTCCTAGTTAAATGTGTAAATAAATATATAATTTGATTTTTATTGTATTATTTTATGGAATTAGCCAAAGTTGTTTTTAAGGAACAAAATAAAATTAAGAAATTTCAAAAAAAATGATGAAAAATCTAATGGGAAGTATAGCATTACTAAATATCAAACTGTAGTATAAAGTATTAACTATAAAAACCATTACTACTGGCTAAAAATAGAAAGGTGCTTCAGTAAAACAAAATGGGTGATGAATTAGGTTCAGAAGCAATTAAACACAATAATCTAATATTTAATAAAGCAAAGATCACGAACTACTGTGGGGAACATTCCATATTCATTAAGAACTACTGAGAAAACTGGAGTTGATTTGGTAGAAATTAAGTTTAGAGAAGAAGGAGAAGGTGAAGGAGGAAGAAAAGGAGAAGGAGGAGGAGGAAGAGAAGGAGGAGGAAAATGAAAAGAACAAGAACAAGAAGAAGAAGAAGAACAACAACAACAACAACAAGAAGAACAAGAAGGACAAAGAAGAACAAGGAGAAGAACAAGAACAAGAAGGAGGAGGAGGAGAAGGAAGAGGAGAAGGAGGAGGAGGAGGAGAAGGAGAAGAAGAAGAAGAAGAACAATAACAACAACACCAACAACAACAAGAACAACAACAACAACAAGAACAACAACAAGAACAAGAACAACAACAAGAACAAGAACAACAACAAGAACAAGAACAAGAAAAGGAGGAGGAGGAGAAGAAAGAGAAGGAGGAAGAGGAGGAGGAGGAGGAGAAGAAGAACAAAAACAACAAAAACGAGGAGGAAGAGGAGGAAGAGGGAGAGGAGGGAGAGGAGGGAGAAGAAGGAAGAAGAAGGGAGAGGAAGAAGAGGAAGAAGAAGAAGAGGAAGAAGAAGGAGAAGAAGGAGAAGAAGGAGAAGAAGGAGAAGAAGAAGAAGAAGGAGAAGAAGGAGAAGAAGGAGAAGAAGGAGAAGAAGGAGAAGAAGAAGAGGAAGGAGAAGAAAGCTCTTTCATCTGATGCTATGGAGAAAATTCTTATGCAAGTAGGGAGAGAAGTTATTATAAAATATTGAAGTAATTTTGGTGACATAAAATTAAATAGATTTTCTGTAAGCAAATTATATGTAATTAGAATAAGAAGAGAGACTATCAACTAAAAAATGTATTTGTATCAAATATCTCTGATATAGGCAATTCTCTAATTTCCAAGGTATATATTAAAAAAAAATAATTACACAAATAACAAACTTGAAGAGGCTTTTGCCAATAGATAAGTCATCACTCAATAATAGGCAGGTAGGGGATACCATAGCACATAGAGCATCAGGCCTGGAGTCAGGAAGACTCATCTTTTTGAGTTCAAATCTAGCTTCAGACATTTACTAGCTGTGTGACCTCTGGGAAAGGCATTTAACCCTGCTTGCCTCATTTTTCTCATCTGTAAAATGAGTTGGAGAAGGAAATGGAAAATACTCTAGTACCTTTGCAAAGAAAATTTAAAATGGGGTGACAAAGAGTTAAACATGACTGAAAAATAATTCAAAAGTCATTTTTTTGTTGTTGCTTTTTGGAGGGCAATTGGGATTAAGTGACTTGCCCAAAGTCACACAGCTAATAAGTGTTAAATGTCTGAGGCTGGATTTAAACTCAGGTCCTCCTGACCCCAGGGATGGTGCTCTGTTCACTGCACCACTAGCTGCCCCCAAAATCATTATTAAATACGATTTATGACAGTACTAAAGTGTTTTTCTTTGCAAAATTAATGTCCCTGTGCTATTTAAGACTTTTATCAGTTACTTGAGTTAAGTCATTAAAGGCTTGCTCATCAAATTTGCAGATGACTTACAAATGGGGGGATAGCTATTTCACTGGATGACACTCAGGGACCAAATGGTTCTTTGTTAGGTTAAAACAGGGTAAATCTAAGAAAATGAAATTTAAGAGGGATAAATATAAAATCTTTTACCTATGTTGTCAAAGAGATTTTTTTTTTTCCTAGAATACTATCAAGGCTGCTTCTAATCTTAGAAGAAACCTCATGAGCAATAGACAATAGATAATGGTAGAGCTTTTAACGGGCAAGTCTGGCTCCAAACAGTATTCAATTAGTTTGGGTCCTATAACAGAAAGAAATGAGATGCTCATAGGTCTTTCAGCAGCCCACAGAGATAGGGATAGGTCATATGATTAGGAAGATTGAGGGCTACACATTTTCTCTTAACCCTCAAAGGAACTAAATGCCCGGAGTGGAGAAATGACAACTATCTCCATAGGGCAGCAAAGCAATAAACCCAACAAGATAAGAGTCTTATGAGTTAACAGCAAAAAACACTGACCCCTAACTAGCTTATTTAGCACCCCCTTAATCTCCCCATGTTCTGCATCCCTCCACAACTCATCCTGTTTACCCTTCAGGACTCACTCAGAGATTTCCCTACTGTTGCCCATTTTGTTGATGCTCCTAATCCCTGCCCTTCAACTAGCATCCTGTTTCAAAAACTAAGTGACTTCAAATTTGCCTAATGAAGAGCAAGAAGTATAGGAGGGGATAACTATGTTTTTTTTCAATCTTGGGAGGTTCCCCTAACTTAGAAAACCTCAAGACAGCAGTTTGGTTCTAAGCACCACATTTTAGGAAGAACATTGAAAAACTGGAGAATACTACAGGACAGCCAGATCATGGAGCTGTGACCCATTCATATATAGTCATTCTCTTTAATGGTGCTGATTACAACTAATCCATGCATTCTTAGCTGATATGTCCTCTTATACATTCTCTGCAATAAATCTATTAAACTACTGGTAGACTTTTTCTATATAATAGGAACAACTATGTCATTAACTTTCAGCTTTCCTTACAACATCCTATCAGTAGCAACTGGAGATAATATTATTCAAATTTTACAGATAAGGAAACTGAGATTCTAAACAATAAAGTAAATCTTACCAGTGATCACAAAGCTAGTACAAAACATAAGCCTGAACTTTCTGACTATAATCTACGACTACTGTTACTCAACTAAGCTGCCTCTATAGGAACTATTTCTGTCTTCTGAATTCAAGCCAATTAATGGATTATAAAAATGTGTGGACCATTTATATGTGTGTGTGTGTATAAATGGTCCACACACACACACACACACACACACACACATATATATATATATGTATATAATCTAGGCCTTCCCTCTCTGAACCTGAATCATATATATATTATAAATAAACTCTAAAGTGCTCCAAATTGAATTTATTCTCTCAGGTGTCATCTCACCTTTTTCAATTGAGGAAGGAATAACAACTCTCACCTTTCCTGACATGCTGCATAACTGCATGCAACCTAAAATAGAATTGACCTTTTTTTGTGTGCCTACAGCAAATAACCTGGCATTTAATATGAAAGTATTATATATACACACACATATACATATGTACACACACACACACACATATATTATTTTTTAAATTTTTCTCCATTGTGTATAAAAATTATAAACTAAAGCAATTTTAGAACTGGCAGGAAGACTCCATATCAGTATATATCTACATCCATGTGTAAATATATATGCATATACATATATGCATGCACACATACATGTTTGTGTGTGTATGTATGTATATATATGACTCTTGAATTCATTGCTTCTTTGCTTCTTTTCTTTACTAGCTATATAAATTGATAACGATCAACACTCATTTGATTATCAGTGTATATGTAGTCCCTTCTCTGTATTACTCCTCACACTTGCACTTAGAGATTGTCTATTCTGAATGTTCAGCAATGTATCCTATAGGGACCCTTCTAAAACAGTATTTCACAAACCCTCATTGGTTCTGTTCACTTGTTTAAGTTATATCCAATTCTATGTGATCCTATTTGGTGTCTTCCTGGCAAAGATACTGTAATGGTTTCCTATTTACTTCTTCAACTCATTTTATAGATGAGGAACTGAGGCAAATGGGGCTAATTGACTTGCCCAGCTTTTAAGTGTTCAGATTTTAACTCAGAAAGACATGTTTTCCAGACTTCATGCCTGGCATTCTAACCACTGCATCACTCATCAATAATTAATACAGACAGTTAGCTATTAGCCACTTAGCTCAATGGCATAACCAGAAAAAACCATTCCACTCAAAATCGTGGGGCACACTCTACCACAACTACACAAGTCTTTGGAGAGTGAGCACAACTCTAAAGCATTCATACTGGGAGCACAAGTGACCAAGGCAACCCAAAACTGAATGTTCAGGGACTTAGTTTCCTTTCTCTTATTAAAGAGTACTCATCAAGTTCAGTGCTACGAACAGCATCTGGGCTAGATGAGTGAGTTGGTTGGGTTTACTCCTTACAGGTTACAACATCTCAGCTAGACAAGTGGATCCCTTTAACTCCTAGACTTTGCCTATTGGTGAGTAGTTATGGTTTCTACCACCTGTATTTTCACACTCATGCCAAAACCTCAGACAGGGTACAGCTCTGTATTTAGAATAGAGAGAATTAGCCTAAAACTTCTAGAAGCATCACAAATTCTATTTCCTCAGGACTTTGGCTCTGACACTTGCCATCTCCCAGAAAGGAAGTAGAAGAGCCAAGTTTTAGTCTTTCCTTAATACATCTTTCTGGTTCACAGCTATGACCCCTTCATAAGAAACCTCATGCTAACTTATGGGGATTATCTAATACATTTCCCTGATCTTAAATTCTACAAACTAGAAAATGATAATCACCCAGTAGCTCTGGGATTTAGGACTGCTCGATTTTCTTTTTAACTCTTAAGTTTCTCTAGTTGCTATATACCAGTGGCTCTCAAAGTATAGTCCATAGACCCCAGTAAGTCCCTAAGACCCTTCCCGGTGTCCATGATATCATATTTCTCCCTTTTATAACCACATATCTGTGTGAGGCCCAATTTTCTTCAGATACATTAACAACAGGGAGAACTACAAAACCATACTAGTTTAAATGTAGAAGTAGATATAAAAACCCATCTGTCTTCTATTAAGAAATCAGAAATTAAAAAAGATTTGCAAAAATAGATAAAAATTCCACTCTTTTAATTTTTTTTTGTTTTGGACATTACAGTTATTTTCACAAAATACGTTTTTGTATTAATATAGAACATTAGTATGTTATGACTTTGAACATGTGGAGTATTTAAAAATAAATATTATTTTAATTATTTGTTTTCATTTCTAAATTGGAAAATATTGGTAACTATATCCCACACAAAGAAAATCTTTTTTTGGGGTCCTCAGTGATTTTTGAGAAATTGTAATCTAGACTACTAAAATATTTACTTCAGGAGGCATAATAACAAATATTTAAAACTTCCATCTCCCCATATCTCCCACACATGGGTGGTACCACCTCAGACTCTAGGGAGTAGAAGGGGATTTGATTCATAGTTTAGCTCTATTTCCATACAGCAGCAGTTCTCAACCTGTGGGTTATGTTCAATTTGTAACAATGAAAATACATTCTGCATATCAGATATTTACATTATGATTCATAACAGTAGGAAAATTACAGTTATGAAGTAGAAAGAAAAATAATTTTATGGTTGAGGGTCACCACAACATGAGGAACTGTATTAAAGGCTCATGGCATTAGGAAGGCTGAAAATCACTGCCCTACAGCATAGTCCCAAATCTAAGTCCAAAACTTGCTTTGGGCTCAATTCTCAGGTATCCTGGCTTCTTAGAATTTTCATGCATGTTTGGCTTGCTCCGCTACCCCAAATGCAGTCCTGGCTCCCTGGTTTCCATGGCTCAAATTCCTAGTCCATGGAAATAGCCTCTGGCACTTGAAACTGAAGACATAACAGAACAGAAACAAACATCACTCTATGTCTATTTCTCAGAGCCAAGAGAAAAGCAAGGGAGCAGGGAAAGCACATTCCTTCCCATCTCACCAGTTCAGTTCATCTTATCCCTGTTGGGTACAACAGAGAGGAGTCACTGAAAGTAGCACAGTTTAAAGATGGCAGAAAAAAAAGCAAATTACTCAATCTCACCAGTTTTAAAGAAACAGGTGGCACATCAAAGGATGCTACCCCCATCCATATGGTGCAGGACACAGTAGGCTCCATATTAGACAAATCAGACATTCTCAAAAGTCCAGGTTATATAAGCAAAGCAAAAAGTGTCTCTTTCTATGAAAGACATACCAAAAGTCTGCAGGATTCCCTCTAACATAGATAATCTGATAGAATTCCAGGAAATTTCTTCTGGGGCCCTTATTTCTAAGAGTATTCAAAGTCCACCCATGGATCCTTGGTAGTGCCAGGACAGCCAGAATAAATTGCAAACTCACTGATCAGGACAAGAAAAAAAGTAAGCTCGGAGAATTAACAAAACCTGTCAGCTACTTGTGGATTTTAGGCACAGATATTCTCACTCTAAAAATTTGTAGGACATTTTTCTTTCAAAAAAGGCAAGCAATCTAGGATTTACTTAAATGCCTAAAGAACAACATGAACATTTCTGCTAGACGGAAGGATTCTAAATGTCTCATACCCAACTTAATAGTATTCCTTATATATGATTCAATAACATAGAACACACATTAATCTTTATACAGAACTGTATAATACAAAAGGTATCCATGCTTAAATAGTCAAGCAATCAACATATTAAAAGTTTGCAACATTAAATTAACGGAACTGCTTTTAAGGGAACACTCACCCGCAAACAAAAACAAAAACTCCAAACACTTATACTCAGAAAAAGACAAAAAAAAACATTCTCTAATTCTTGAGGATTTCATAGTTTGGGCCTAGGGTACCTCAAAAAAAAAATCCTATACAAAATCCCCACAAAGTAAAGTGTTTATTTCATCTCAGACAAGGCCACACATATAACACAAGGACTTTTTATAAAGGGATATTTATTTCCAAAGGTACAATCACAAACATACAAATTCATTCTCCCCAACAATTGGCATAATCTTTCTCCCAGGTTTTAAATCTCCCTGCCTGGGGAGGGAAAGGGGATTAAGTTCATGATTTAGCTAGGTTCCTATAGAGCACAGTCACAGTTTCAAGACCAGAACCTACCTGAATTCAAATCCCAGGGTCAGTGAATCTCAGGGTTTCCTCAATGAGTTGGCTGCTACAGCAGCCCATTTACACTCCTGAGCCCAAAGCTGTCATGGCTTGAACTCAATCTACCATGAAGCTCACCTCAGCAACCGAAAAGAAACAACATGAAACAGAAACAAATAGTTGCTGGGCTCATTTCTTTGAGCTAGGGGAACCAAAAGGAAGTGGGGAAGAATTCTCCTTTCCTCTTACCAGTTTAGTTCATGGTTTCCATGCTGGGCACAAGCAGAAAGGAATCATTAAAAACACTGGAGCCAAACAAAAAAATGGCAGAAAAGAACAGCTGAATGGTGGAAAAGAAGGTGAATGGCTCACTCACACCAATTTTTTAAACTGGCTGGTGACCAGTCAAAGGAGGCTGCAAGAACAGGTGTTATGTGGGTACAGGTAACAGGTGTTACCTGCAGGTGTTTTGCCCAAAGATAATATAAATTTTAATCTCTGAAATTTATTTTTTCTCTTAAAGGCCAGCCTTAACCCCAAATCAGTCTGGCTTTCATTTACTGGCCATTAATAATTCACAGGCTAAGCCTTACTTGATTATTGTTTGGACCCTGATTAGTTCAGATTGCATGTAAATATCAATTGTTTCTGTTTTGGCCAGAAACTTTGAAGGTCTTCCCATATTTAAGAGGCCATTCTTTGTCTCATTTCTTATTAAACCTTAATCACTGAATAGGCTCAACCTCAATCAAACTATTAAAGACCTTAACTTGAAAAGGTCAAGAACCCCACTGATCCTGGTTCTCTGATCTATATCTGGTCACTGAACCCAGATGACTCTAGAGGAGAAAGTGAGGCTGGTGACTTTGCACAGCCCTCCTTCACTTAAGTCCAATTCACTTTCATGTCATAACATCACCTCCTTGATGTCATGGTCCTCTTCCAGAATGAAAGATAAACAGCAACCTCTGCAAGTAGACACCATAGGCTCTGTCCTAAACAAAATTGGGTATGCTCAAAAACCTGGCTTATAAATGTAACATGATACAGAGTCTAAAGAGTATGAGAAAAGATTGATCTATGTAAGTGATTGGCTGGGGAAAAGATATTGAGATGAAGTCTATGTCCTGGGTGAGTTAATTATGCCCCAGCTGCTCAACTGCTTTCCTAGCACTGATATGTACAAATAAACTACTCAAATCCTCACTTCTTTTGTAAAGTGCAAATAATTCTGCTCAAAAGTCTTCCCATGTGCCATTAGATGGCATGTAAAGTTGCTAAGGTAACTAATGACTTCCTTAAAACAACTAAGTCAGCAGCCAAATCTACACAATCAATTAAAAATATTTATTAAGCAACTACTTTGTGCAACACAGTATACTAGGGAATGAAGAGTTTAAAAACAACAGTAACACAGTGTCTGGCCCAATGGAGTAAAAGAAAAGCCATACATATGTATAAATGCTTATAATACCACACAGAATGATCATAGTTGGAAGATGATAGAGTGGGCGTCTAGGTGACACAGAGTGCCAAGCCTGGATTCAGGAATATTCTTCTTTCTGAATTAAAATCTGGCCTCAGAAACTTATCTGTGTGAACCCTAGGCAAGTTGTTTACCCCTGTTTGCCTCACTTTCTTCATCTGTAAAATGAACTGGAAAGACAAGGAAATGGCAAACCACTCTAGTATCTTTGCAAAGAAAACCCAAAGATAGGACAAAACTGAAATGTCTGAACAACAGGAGTGAGAGTCAGCATTTTTACCTAGTTCTCCCTATATGTTTACTCCACAACAATCTAGAAAATGTGCCAAACCAAATTTCAATTGGGAAAGCCAAGAAAAGTCACAGTGAGTCGTTTTTCCAGCCTAAAGCGAATTACAATGATAATCAGAGAGCTCTGTGGACACTGGTGTAAGGGCTGGCTAGGAACACAATACAGCAGCAGCAGCAACAGCAGCATATCACCAGGTAGATGTACAAGTGGACTATGGTGATAGCAGCAGCCATAGTCAGCAGGATTGCACTCAGGGACAATAAAAGAATTGAACACCTAAGCAGAAAGAGAATCCAGGAGACCCCTGTAGTAGCACCAGTTACAAGAACAGGTGCTATCTGGTACTTTTGTTGACAATTATCATGTTCTAAGTCACAGTAGCAAGGTAGAGGGGAATAGTTTTGGTAGAGAGGGAACAGAGGATCTACCCATATAATAAACGAGTAAAAAGTTCCAAAGACATAGCTATGTGATTCTGAGCCCAAGAGTGAAGATTCAGTATTAACCTTTAGTCCCACACATCTGCCCTAAGTGGAATAAAGCAGGGAAGGAGACCAAAGTTAAAGGGACGTTAGCTATTCAGTTCCTCTGAACCTGCAGAACCTCCCTGTAGGATAACAGTTCCTAAGTCCTGCCAAAGTCTATAAACTCAACAATGCAGAAGCCAAGAGATTGAAACTACATCATTAATTTGCAGAGCAGAGTGCAGATCAGGACAGTGAACAGACATCCACAGAGCACATCACTTTGAAAGCACCAAAGACATTCATGCCCCTAGACTGAGCTGTGAAAGCAGCAGGATATAAAAGACATATGTGCTAGCCAGTCATCCCCACCCTAGAGGCAAATAGCGACTGACATTAACATAAAGCCCAATTCAATAACTAGGCTGTAAAAATGAGGGAACAACAAAAACAGAACATGACCATAAAAAACAACCATGCTGACAGGGAAGCTCAAGATACAAATACAGAAGACAATGGCTTGAAAAGATCTATAAGCAAAATTTCAAAGAAAAATGCATATTGAATGCAACCCCCCCCAAAAAAAAAAATTCCTAGAACAATTCAAGAAAGTTTGGTGGGTTTTTTTTTTTAAGAGCAAAAATATTATCTTAAAAATCAAGAGTAATAGAGGGTAAATTAGGAAAGAAAATGATATGTATGTAAGAAAATCATGAAAAAAATCTAGAGTTTGGTAAGAGGTACAGAAATGCTGAAAAAAACTCTTTACTAATCAGAATTGACAAATGGTAAAAGAGGTAAAAAATACTGAAGAGAAAGATCCTGTTGAAGGTGAGATAGTGACCAAGTTGCATGAGAAATTTGTGGAGTGAGAAATCACTTTCAGTTTGGAAGATCAGAGGCAGTTTTTTTCAAAGAGGTTCATTCCCCTTCAAGAAATGAAGACGTGGAGAGAAAGTTCATTTCAAGTATGGAAAATTCCCCCAATAACTCTCTTGGAATAGAGAAGAAAGTGAGCCTAGGAGAAAGAGATGAGGAAATTAGTTTGGCTGGATTGTAGAGTTCATAAACAGGACTACTCTGATCAGAGGAAAAGTTGGGCAAGTGAAGAGAAGTGAAAGCAACAAGTATTTATCAAATATCTGTGCCAGCCACTATGCTAACTGCTTTATAAATATTGTCTTATTTGATCCTCCCAACACTTTTGTGAGGGAGGTACTATTATCATCCTCATTTTAAAGTTGAGGAACCTGAGGAAGAGGTTAAATGACTTACGCAGGGTCACACAGCTAGTAAATATCTGAGTAAATCTGAGACCTATTGAAATTGGTCTTCCTGACTCTTGGCCTATCACCTTATCCATGGTATCAAGCCTGTGTCTCAGAGAAAGATAGGGCAGAGATGAGAGAGCTAGATTGGATAAAACTGAAAATATGGGAAGAATTACCAAGGGTAGGCATTGGCCTAACAGATTAATTTTCCTCAGCAAGTGCAGTACAAAATAAATAAGTTTATGAAATATAGTTTACACCTAGATTTTTCACAGCTTTAAAACCCTGGCAAAGGAGTAAATTCTTAGGAAATGGTGAGCCATTAAGGATTGTGTAGAGGGATGACTTCAGACCTGTATACAGTATTGGAAAAATTATATTGGCATTTGTATAAAGGATGGTTTGGCAATGGAAGTGCCTAGATCTAGGAAATTAAATTAGCAAACTATTATAATATCTTATGTGAGAAATAAGAGAGGATCTGAAACAGGATTATGAAAAGAGTAGAGAGGAGCAGACACAAGAAATTAGTAAAATCAATCAAGAGGACTTTGAAACTTGGTGGATGTGGAGAATGAAACATGAGAGCCAAATATTACTCAGATTTTAATTCTGAGGACTGAAAGGTTGATTGTGACATTCAGATAAAGAGAAAAGACAGATCTGTATGTAAGATGGGGGGAATGGTTAGGTTTAGTTTTAAAGTTTTTTTGAACTTGAGCTGCTATTGTAAGAAGAAAAGGAGAATGAAAAAGAAAGGAGTTCATTAGCAAAGTGTTTATGAAAGATATGCTGGAAGGTATGTGTAGAGAAGAGGTTCCCAAATTTATTTGACCTCCTGCTGCCTTTTCCAAAAAAAAAAAAACAAACGGCAAACTTAGCATCCCCTTGAGAATCTACTTTCTTTAACCCTTTAACATCTTTAAAAATTATATCATTTTACAAAAAGTATTTTTTTAAAAAATGATGCATCTTAAATTTGTGAGGTTTGCATTGAAATTCTGATGACACAATACTGTGTCATGTAACCTCTTTTAAATAAGTTATTGCATGCACATATTCTTTCCAATGCATGCTGGAGCTCCCACTAATGCATGACATGCTTGTCTGCCAATACTTTCTTATTAAGACCTGTTGGCAGACTTGACCACTGATGGGTTATAACTTTCATTTTATATATTTATTTGGAAAATACTGCAATCACTATGGCTTTAAGTCTGGTACAAAAACAGATGAATATGTATGACCAGTTTCACAGTTCTCTTCTCTTCTTTCCTTAGGCTTCCATTGCTCCTTTATTTTTTTCAATGCCTCCTAATTGCACCTGAGGCTACTACCAGCACCCCTCCAAATTCCCTCCCCCCCATTACTCCAGCATCCCCCAGGGGGTGGTTTCACCCACTTTGGGAACCTATAGTATAGAGGAAGGTTGTATGGGATGGATAATGCTGAAAATGTAGAAAAAGGTAGAAAAGAAAGAGATTTAAAAGTAGTCAGACAGTGATTCTAAATTATAGGTATTTAGGGAGATCACTTAGAAGCTGATTAGAATTCTAGTACTTCTTCATCTCTACATGTGTAGATCTCACTTTTTTTATGGCTAAATAGTGATATGAATATTTGAGTGATATCTTGGTTTGGATACTTAACTCCAGAAGGATATACATCCCTCATCCTATCTGGGGTCTTGGGATCAATATTAAATGATTATTGAAAAAAATATTTTCAAATACCTACAGAGGGAGGGCAAAGTATACCCATGTACCACTGGAAGCCTTGTCACAGTGAAAAAACATAATTGCAACAATCTCTAGTTGTTTAGGTTCAAAAAAAATTCATATAACAGTGCATCAAGTTAGAATTACAAACCACAGATTTGAAGCAGAAATGGTACACATAGAAACCATCTTATCCGAATCCTTCATTTTTATAGATGAGCCTATTGAGAACCCAGAGGGGATAGATGACTTATCCAAGGTCACTCAGGGAGTAAGTGTCCAGAAACTCATTTTGAATTTATGACCTCTGACTCAAAATTAAGCATTCTTCACACTTTGTCATTTCATTGTGGAATTGAAAGTTATGTCAGAAATCATGTAGACTAAGGCCCAACCAAAGTATAAAGTATGAGTGATTTCTACTTTATCCCAGACAAATGTTTATCCTTTCCTCTTGACTATTTTCAGTATAAGGAAATTACTACTCTTAGAAATCTTCTTTAAGAAATACCTGAAAATCAAAGCATACTATTTTCACTTTTTTTTTTTCATTTTTTCCTCTTCTGGTCTGTTTCTTTTTTCACATGACTAATATGGAAATACTTTTTACGTGATTGCACATATATAACCTATATCAAATTGCTTACTGTTTTAGGAAAAGGGGAGAGAGTAAAATTTGAAACTTAAAATTTTATAAAAATTAATGTTAACATTTTTCTGCATATGATTGGAAAAAATAAAGTACTATTCAAAAAGAAATAACGGCTGAGATCTTCTTTAATGAAGTTAGGAATTCTACAAAGTGGTCATAATGAAGGAAAATGTTCTAGGCATGGAGAAAGAATTTAGAATTGTCACACAGGGAGACCAGTTAGTAGGGCACCTTGACTGAAATGGAAAGTGCATAAAGATTAATAATGTGAAATAAGACTAAAAAGGTAGTGGTAATTTGATAATGGAGAACTTCAAATGCAATGTAGATAATTCTTTAAAAATTTACC
Source organism: Pseudochirops corinnae (assembly GCA_028646515.1). Lineage (NCBI taxonomy): Eukaryota > Metazoa > Chordata > Mammalia > Diprotodontia > Pseudocheiridae > Pseudochirops > Pseudochirops corinnae. Next base: position 114,372,427 of record CM053591.1, on the reverse strand, counting down.
ATGGAGATGACAGGGAGCTATTTGAAGAAAGTTCCCAAGACCGGACCTGGAAGGATAACAACACTTACTTGTTAGGAGAAGGGGTTTTGTACAATTCTCTAATTATCTGGAAACTTACCCATGCGATTTTCACAATTGATTCTAGTTCTTTTTGTCATGGGTAAGTAGAAGAATTTTAATTCCTCTCCAGCATGAATCTCAGAAACACATGGTTGGAAGAAATTTCCAAGATGGTTTTCTAGTTCAACCCGTACAACATTTCTGCTCTAACATCTACAATTGCTCTTTCTTCCTTTACTAGGAAAAAGAAAAGAGTAATTGTTAGATCTAGAAATACACCAATGAAAAGAAACATTATTTTCAGATACCATATTTTTATTTGTATCATTCAAATTATTAGACAGCTTTTTTGTTTTATTGAGCAGCTAGGTTGCACAGTAGATAGTCAAGTCTCTAGCGAGAAGGACTCACCTTCCCATTTTGAAATCTGACCTCAAACACTTACTAGCTGTTTGACCCTGGGCAAGTCACTTAACCCTGTTTGCCTTAGTTTCCTCATCTATAAAATGAGCTGGAGAAAGAAATGGCAAACCACTGCAGTATCTTTGCCAAGAAAACACCAAATAGAGTCACAAAGAAGCAGCCACAACTGAAACAACTGAACAACAAACAGTAAAAAAAGTGTTAGTTTTCCTTACGTCAAGCCTAATTTTTTCTCTTTTCAACATGTATCCATTGCTTCTAGTTTTGCCTTTTTGGGTCAACGAAAACAATTTTTCTTCTTTTTTTGATATTACAGCTCTTCAAATATTTGGAAACTGTTATCATGTTATCTGTTTGTTTTCTATTGTTTAGGCTAAACATCCCCAAACTAGAAAAGGGATAACAACAGAACTAGATTAAATAGTAACAAATTCATCCAGAGGAGTAGAAAGTGTAGAATATCAATGGAAATAATGGGGGGGATGTAGTGATGAAGAAAGAATTGCACATCAAACTGTAACATAAAGAAGCAATCATCCAAAATGTTAGGTATCAGTTAAAACTAGAAAACAAGATCAATAGAACAGAAGAAACATGGAAGAATTAGAAATAACTGAATTCAATGATCCAGTATTTAACAAACCTCTCAAAATAAGCTACCCAGGAAAGAACTCTCTATTCAATAAGAACTATTGAAAAACTCAAAGGGGATAAGGTAGAAATTGGGTGTGTGTCAATTTCTTGTACTTAATTCCATAATAAGTTTAAAATGGAAGCAGAAGACAAATGTTAAAGACCACACTACCACTATGACAAAATTAGAAGTGTAGTAGTGAGTCATAAATTTTATTAAAATTTTAAATAACAAAAATATTTGCTTCTCATCTTTCTCTCCAATTGAAAAATAAAAAGAAAACCCTTGTAATAAATGTGCCTAGTCAAACAAAACAAATTCCCACAATGACCATGTCAAAAAAATCTGCCTTAATCTATTCCCTGAGTCTATCATCTTTGGAATTGTGACTAGATATTGTAGTTTTCAGAGTTCTTAAAAGTCTTTAAAAGTTAAGGTTTTCTAATGTTGTTATTAAATAACTTTTCTTCTGGTTCTATTCACTTCACTCTACATCAGTTCATACAAGTCTTTCTAGGTTTGTCTGAAACTGTTTGCTTCATTATTTCTCACAGTATGAAATTATTGTACTAAATTCATATGCCATAATTTCTTCATCCATTCACCAGTTGGTGGGTATCCTCTTGTTTCCATTTTAACCATCATGCCTTGCCTCTCAGGAAAATAAGATGCTAAAGAGAATAGATTTTAAACAAATAAGGGGCAAAGACAATTTAAAATATATAATTTAGATTATGAGAAATTGATCAATATAAACAAAAATAATTCAACTATGACAATAAGGGAAACTATTTATTGGAGAAAAATAAAACAAAACAAAAAAAAAAAACTTGACCAATTCTGAGTTTTTCAGCTCATAGAGTTATAGCTGGAAGAGAATTTAAGCGGTCAAATTGTCTAACACTTCATTTTATTGAGGATGAAACTGAAACCAGAGAGTTTACATATTTAGCCTGAGGTCCAAGGGCCTATTCTGTGTGTGGTGTCAAGTTCACATCTTCTGACTTCTAACACAATGCTTTTCTTATTGCCATATACTGTCTCTTGATTGTTTCCTCTCCTTACTCCTTTAGGAACTTGCCATAACCATCATTTGTTTTCTTTTTCTCATCTTGAATTTTTTTTTTCTTTCCACCTAGAGCCACTGCCTATAATACTCAGGTAGTCCCTGTGCTTAGAAATTCTTGTCATGTATTTCTCATATTTTTCACTGTCAAACTCCAAGGGAGAAAAAAAATGTAATACATTTTACTTCCTTACCACCTATTCCCTCTTCATTGCCTTATAACCTGACTTTAGATCTCATTCAAGTGAAATTATTTTAACAAGGTTACAGGTGACAGTTTATTGATAAATTCTATTACCTTTTTTCTGTTCTAATCCCTCTTGACCTTCATATAACACTTGATTTTTGTTTATCACTGCTTCCTTCACATTATTCTAAATTCCACTGATTTCTATGACAATGTTTGTCTTTGTTTTGTTGTTCTTTTCCCTGCCTATCTCATTGCTCCTACTCAATCTAGTTTATCTGCTCATCTTCCTTCTGGAAGTTAAGTGTGAGCATATTCCCTAACTTTCACCTAGGCTTTCATTGCTTTTCCTCTCCTCACTTCCCCTTCTTTCTTTTCTCCTTTTCTCTCACTACTACCCATTGTGATTATACTCCATCCAGTGGGTTCAGTTATCACTTCTATTCAGATGATTCCCAAATCTGTATACACATCCATGAACTCTAGTCTTGAATACTCAACTTCCTACTGGAATCTCTAGCTGGATGGCTTAACAGTACATGAAAAGCAGTATCGACAAGGGTGAATTTGTCATCTTTTTTACTAAACCTTACTGTGCCCCTTATTTTCCTTTTTTTCTACTGATGTTTCTTTAATGTCACAGTCATATTTGACACCTTTTTTGCCCTCCATATTTAATCAGTTACCAAGCCTTCATTCTGTTATCATTTCACAACCAACCCCCATTCACCACTCACAGTGCTACAACCATAATTCAGTTTTTCATCACTTCCCCCAACCTAGTGTAATAGTCTCCTAAATGGCCTCTCTGCCTCAAGTCTTTGGTCTCTCCAATCTGTTCTTCTCATAATGGCAACCTAATTTCCTTAACACATAAATTCGATAACCAATAAACCAATCAGCAAATATTTATTGATTATGTGCCTACTTTGTTTCAGAAACTGTGATAGGTGCTATAGATATACAAAGAATGAAACAATTCCTGCTTCATATGAGCTTATATTCTCATGGGGGAATATAAGATTCCTTAATATAAGATCCCGTTAATTGCCATAAAAGCTTTCAGCAGCTTTTTTTCACTGCTTCTGGAATGAAATACACACTTTTTACCTGTCTTTTAAGGTTTTTCTCAATGTTTCCAGTGTGATTTCCCATTACACCCTTGCATGCACTCTGTGTTCTAGTCAAACTGGACTTCCATTTATTCCCTGATGTTTTATTCAGTTATTCATCAAGCATTAAATAAATGCCCCACAATTAGGAAAAAGTCTCAAAGCTAAAGCAAATATCTCATGAGCTGGAAAACTTGAATTTCATTTATCCTAGCTTTGCCTTTATTATTCAAAATTCCTTTCTCAACTTTGTTAAAGTAAGAAAGAGGGTCTGTTGCAAATCCAAACTTCTAAATTTTCATAGTTTACAATTCACAAGGAATTCTAAGTTTTAGGACTGATTCATTTGAATTTACAATCATACAAGTTTATGCAGACCCAAGCTGATTTAAATTCAATTTGAATATCAAAACTGCTTACTTTCTAATTTAGATGTTATAACTTATATTCTAAATGTGGTGTACTTAAGTCTCTAATTACACAAATGAATTAGTATATAGATGAAAGCAACACATTTTTTTCTCTTAAAAAATCCCCCAAAATGAGTGATGCTTAATTACAGAATTTTCAAAAAATATGCCTTGGTCATATTGAAGAGAATTTTAGTTCTAAATTTAATACATAAATCATTTCTTATCAAAATAAAACTTTTTTTAGTCAGATAACTTAGATCAGGAACTTAATTTTGACAACTCATAACAATAAATTAGATACATGACAGTATGGATATAAGTAATAAATTGGAGCAGTAAAACTTTGAGCCAGCAAAATAAGAGGGAAAAGAGAGACATCAAGAGACAGACAGGCAGAAAGACAGACAGGGAGACACAGGGAGAGATGACAGAGATTGACAAGGGAGGGGGTAGAGAAAAAGACACAGAGAAACATAGAAATACACAGAGAGGCACAAATTCAGAGATAGAAAAAGAAGAGAACGTGTTCAAGAAAAGATTCTAGTTGCAGATATCCAAATTCAATCTCCAATTTAACAATCTACAATGGACGCATCCAGAAAATCCCAGAAAAAACAAACAACTAAAAATCCATGAAATTCAGGGTTTGAAGTATTGATAATGGGACTCTTGTAATAATTTGCAATAAATAAACTCATCAAATTCATGTTCGAAGTGATCATGTCTGATTCCATACATGTAGAGAAACTCTTGAGTTTTTTAAAGTACGATTTATTCCTTAATTCAATAAATTTCAGGAATAATTATCAGTTCTTCAAGAGGAACAGCATTCTGGATAAGGCAGACCACATTCTTCTTTAAACTGGTTCCAATCCTAATCAAACTATTTCTACAATTTTCTTCCTGAAACTGGTTTTTGTTTTGTTTTGTTGTAAGACTGTATAATACTACATGAAATTGACTTTTTTTGCTTTTTTTTCTTCATACCTATTATTAATGGCAACCAAAAATTGATTTGATGTTTGGACTAAGGAACTGGTACTTGGCCAGGAAAAAAAAGGCCCATGAAAATGAATGAAGGAGGAAAACCACAATCTACCTGTACACTGCCATAGTCTGACCACATATAGAGTAATGTTTCCAAGGCAATTGCTCAAGAATTCATTTAAATGATTACTTGCTCTTTCTTCCTGTGGGGGCAGTTATTGGATGGACATTGAGAAGCTGAGGGTACTGGTGTCCATTTCATAGGAAGATTGGTTGAAGCCAAAGAAGTAGACTTAGGTGAGATATGAAAACTCTCTTCAAATATTGGAGGAGTTTCCCTAGGGAAGGGACTAGTCTTATTTTTCTTGGTCTCAGAGAACAAAACCATGAGTAAAGGCTGAAACTTGCAGATAAACAGATTTTAGTTAAACATAAAGAGTAGCTAGGAGAGATTGACTCAGAATGTGGTGGGTTATTTCTTTGAAAGCCGTGTTGTCATAGATGCTGGTAGAAAATAGGTCTTATGGACTCTAGGCCGTTTCCAGCTCTGCAGGTCCACAAAAACATGGAGAAGATATTATTTGTTTCAGAGAAAGAAGTACCTACAACAATGAGATTACGGGTCTTTAAATATGTCAAAGAAGCATATCTTGAGTATAGCAAGTCTCTTAAATTTACTAAATGTTGTGGAGGAAGAGAAAAAGTATCACCGCATTTTTCCTTCTTGACATAAGTAATGATATTTTAGAATAAGCCTCCATTTCAAATGTCTCAAAGAAATCTCATCTAATTCTTATGTTTAGCCTTTACATCCGATTCTTCTTATAAGGTTGACCAAAGACAAAGAGTTCATTATGCTTCACGAAACTGCCACCAAAAAAAAATAATAAACTGTTCCATGAGGCCAGGAACTGAATGGTTATAACCCTGTCATAACTATGTTGCTTTGCTATGATTTATGTATTTGTGGGAAATGTCTCATAACTAGAAGACCACTTGCCCCTAGACACAGTTGTCTATATGTCTATGAAGCACCCTGCTTCTTAGACATGAGATAATATACAGAACAAAGTCTTTGACTAACTTGTATTCTAAATTTCAGTAGTTTTTATTGCTACAAAATTATTACAAAGGGCTAAGAGGGTTTTTTGTGTTTTTTTTTTTAAACCTTCCATCCTCACCTTTTTCAAGTTGCATTTTAATGGAGTGGGTTAATTCTAGGATATCAAGATTTGATGAATAAACTTACTTTCTCCATGTCTCTCAAAATTTTATAGATTTAGATTGCAGCCTTCTCAAACTGTTACATCCATTTTTTAAAACTATCTCTCCACTCCATCATCTTAGTAATTTTAGTTGTCCTAACGTCTGAAGTCTGATAATTCACAGTGTAAATATTTCCATTTCCCAGATGATGAAATTTAATAGTTTATGAAGTTCTTTTATCCATTTAAAATCAAATTGTATTAGCATTTTGGTACTATTAACTTGGTTGATATTTTCTTTAGGATAATAAATAGATTATCCACCAGATGTCAGTATAGGTTTGCAAATGTATTCACATTCAAGAATGGCTAGCAACACTTAAAAGTAAAAATGCTGTAGAATATTTTAACTTAGTACGACATTTAACATTATAGTTAAAATAATAAAATAAAATTCTTTGAAAAATCTCAAATTTTAAAATTATCTTTCATCTATATAACTGCTTCATATATATTTTTACTCAGTTAAAATCACCTTCTATATTAAGATTTATACTCAAATAATTGATCATTTACTTTGTTAATTAAAATTCAACAGGATATTGAATACGTATAATTATTTCTCAAAGTAACTTAATTTCATTTTGCATGCCTATATTTCTTTCGAATTTTATTTTGGAAATCAACTAATATAGGATCCACATCTGCACATATACATATTTGTAGAATTTGATGTGGTTACCCATATGTCAAAATTAGAGAGATGCTCTATGTTTTTATATCTTCCCTATCTCTTTGGAAAAACTCTGTAGTTCTGAACTCACGGAGCTTTACTTGCCTTGAAGTGGAAACTTGGAGAGGTATGAAGCAGTTTGACAGCTTGGTCATTGATAGAAAATCTGAATCCATCTAGAAGGGCTGATGAGATTGACCATCCAGTCACTACATTTCCAAAAGACACATTGAGATGTTGAGATTGGTTTCATAATTTAAATATTTTTATTTTGAAAGCTACTAACACTGTTGTAGAATAGATAACAGATAGATACATAGATACATAGATAGATACATAGATATAGATACATAGATAGATAGATAGATAGATAGATAGATAGATAGATAGATACCTAAACTGATAGAAAGACAGATGATAGACAAAAAAAATCAACAAAAAAAATCCAAAAAAACATAGATAATGGGGGGGGAAGTGTTTATTAAATGTTTATCATATATTAGGCACTGTACTAAGTGCTTTGTAAATATCATCTCACTTGATAACCTTGTGAGGTAAGTACCATTATTATCCTCCTTTAAAAGTTGAGGAAATGGAAGTAGAGGTTACTTGACTTGTCCAGGATCACATAGTTTTAAGTGGCTGAGAATGAATTTGAACTCAATTTTTTAATGACTCTAGGACCAATGCTACAAAAGGCACAGAGAGACAGACAGATAGATAAGACAGACAGACAGGGCTCCCAGGTGCCATGAATTATGCATGGAACGTAAGAGAAATAAAACTAACATGGGAGGAGAGGGCATAAAACAGGCAAAGTAGAGGACAGTTGCAGTTAGATGATCTTTTCTGCAATCTTCACCAGGTGTATGGGGCTAGAATTATATCTATATCATAACATTCAAATATCTTTAGCCTAAGAGTACTACTAGTTTCACCTTAAAAGGAAAGCTCCTTTTCTGATTACTCTCTTCAGGGAAGGTAGCCCTTACTGTGTAATTTCCAGCTTAGCCCCTTTCTCACCAAATGATGATTTTGCAGAAGATAATACTAAATAGCGTATAAGGAGTCAATTTATTTATCCAAGTAACATAGTAAACAGAAACTGGAGAAATTCTACAGATTAGAATATGTCAAAGAATAAACAAGAATAAAGGACCTCCCGCAGGGAGCAAGATAAATCTAAGCTCAAATCATGAGAAACCATGTCATCAAAGTCTTCTCTCAACAGTGTCTAGAGTTCAAGGAACAAGATGAGGCCACTGGCCTAAAAATACCTTGTGCTCTGCAGGATCCAGTTAACTACTGAATAACTTCTACCAGATCTCTCCCTGGCTCAATTCCCTTAAGATTCTCTTTTTAAATATCTCTGCAACCAATTGAAGGGAAAGGATTCTACCTCTCCCATCTCCTCTAGGTGGGAGTGGAATTATGGGTTTCTATATTTAACCGGTTTCAGATTTACAATATTTTGCTATCATTTTCCATGCTACTGTTACTACTACTGTTCCCTCTCATCCTGACAGACTATAGCTAACTTTATCTAGTTAATTCCTCACCCCCCCAACCATATTTCTACATCCCAATCTTTTTTCTCCTCTGCCACTATGTATGTATTACCATCCCCCAGCAGCTTTCTAACTCTTGCTTTGAGAACTTTAATCAAATTGCTATTATTATTATTTCCAGAAAGCATGTGACAATCTTTGATCACACAGACCAAAACAAAAAAAATTTCCTTGTGTATCATTCTGCTGGGTGTGTAGCTAACACCTTTTAAATCTAAACCTCCTTCAAGAGAAGCACCATTTCAAATCTGATTGTTCTATTTTGAGTGTTTAGGGCATCACTCTACACATAATAAGCCCCCTAATGAGTATTTCTGATTAGCAGTGCACGAACTATATTTGTACAGCACGTCTAAAGGGATCAGTATTTGGGCCTCTTCTCCTTCTATACTCTTTATCTTGGTGATATCATTAGGTAGAAAGGATTTAATTGTCACCTTTATGCATGATTGCCAGATCAATTTATCTAGCCCTAACCTCTCTTCCTACCTCCCCTCACATCTCCTACTGAATGACCTATTGGACATCTTGAAATGGGTGGCCCAAAGATACAACTCTTTCTCTCATTCCACATATACATTCTGTTTCCAAGTCTTGTTTCAAGTTTCACATTTCACATGTGTATTCCCTTCTCTCCATTCACAGAGCTAGCACTGGTGCATGTTCTCATTTTCTCACCACTTGGAGTATTGCAATAGTCTTTTAATTAGTCTTCTTGCCTCAAGTGTCTTCCTAATTCAGTCCATTTTCCACTCAACTTTTATTTTTATTTATTTTATAACACAGATCAGAACATATTACCCCCCACAGAGGTTCTCACATCCTCTGTTTGCCTCTGTTTCTTCAACTCTAAAGTGGAGATAATAATATCACCTCCCTTATAGAATAGAATAGTGAGAATAAAATGATGTAGATTTACAAAGCGTTTAACACAATTTCTGGTCCATAGTAGGTGATTAATAAATGCTTGTTCGCTCTTCCCCTATACTCATGTAATGACTCTATATTATTGTCTGAACCATATATAACACTTCTCTTTGGCCTTTAAACCCTTTCCTAGCCTGATTCCTCCCTACCTTTTCATTCTTCTTGAACTGCAATCCAACAACATCTGTTATCTTGTTGACCCTCATACAGGACACTTCATCTTCCTACTGCATGCTATTTCAATGGTTATTCCCCATTCCTGGAAGAATCTCCCTCTTTCTTCAGCTTACTGGCTTCTCTGGCTCCCTTCAAGATTCAACTAAAACCTGATCTTCTACAGGAGGTGTAAGGTTCACATTGCAAGCGGTCGTGTCATGCCACAGGGAAGTGTTTGAGGCCCGGGAATTAGTTGGGTCACGTGGAGGTCAGGACATATTGCACAGTCCCCCACCAGGGGATACTGCATTGCTCAGGATTCTCTTGTGTGGTTACCCTCTGTTCCTGACTGGTGTCTCCACACCTTGGGGCCTTCATACCCTTGTAATTGCACTCCCTCTCTCACAATTCTGTTCAGCTGGGCTCTATCACATGTGGTAGGTGGATCTGGGGTCTATTTAAGACCAAGGGCTGGGAGGTATCTTGGAAGCCTGCCTTAGTATATGGCTTTAAGGTTTCCCCATGGAGAGACCTTAATAAACTTTTCTGTTTGGACCTCAGAATTGTGAGTCTTCTGTCCTAAAAGTTACGCTAGCGTCTTTGAGTTGGGTGTGTAACCGGTTGCCTCTGCTGGGAAGTTAGGGCACTCTAAGAGAGAATCCTGACAAGGAGGCCCTTCCCAGTCTCCTTTCCCATACCTGCAGACATGAATATACACAGACAAACATACATGTGTATTCATATAGTTAAAACATGTGAATGTATGTATGTAAATATGTGAACCATGGTTGTATGTATGTGTATACACACACACATACATATTCTAAAGATACAGCTGTTTGCATGTTGATCTCCTCTCCCCCATAAGAATGAGAGTCTTTGAGGGCAGGAACCATGTTTTGCCTTTTCTTTGTGTCCCTGGAAGTTAATCCTGTGGCTGTCAAATAATTGGTATGTAATAAATGTTTATTAACTGACCAATGACTAACTTTCTACACTGGGGTCAAGCTTTATATTGGCTACTGTGACCTCTATTTTCAGACTTTGTCTTTATCTTCTCATTTGTGTCATTCAAGATTTGATAGGTTGTAATCATATCCTTTTTCTTTATTTTTTCAAACTGGAAAGAAGTTTTTAGTTTGTTTTTATTTGGATTTATCTCACATCTCTTCAACCACCCCCAAGACATACAAATTCACCTTCCCTAATCTTTTATTTACCTTTTTCCAGATTGTCTTCTGCTTCTGAATCTTTTCTAAGATATAGTGACAAGACTTTTACAAAGTAATAGATATGGAGACACATAAAATTGACTTTTATACAATTGTTTTGTTCTTTTGCTTTCCACTAACTTTCTAGTTTATGAAGTGAATTTATTGAACTTTGTCTTTGTACCAAAATTATGTTAGAGAAAAATGACAGCATATAGTTCCCTGTTTACATGTGAAGAAAAGGAGGAAAGGGGAAAGGGAGATTAATAGGGGTTGTGGATTGGAACATAACTATTGGGGCACACAACTACTTAAATCCTACGATTTGCAAGCATACCCTTGGCACACTGGGCTTCTCTCTAATAAGGAAGAATCAGAAACTCACAGAATATCAGAGAAGGATAGGATGTCAGAGGATAGCTAGAGCATCCTATGTCTGAACAACATGTCTGCTCAAAGACCTCCAGACAAGGGGAACACACTGCCTCCCAAGACTGTCTTTCCACTTTTGGACAGTTCTCATTACTAAGGATTTTTTTTTTTAATGCTTTGTGGCTGATTGGAACAAGTAACCGGCCTACCTTTATAGACTGTAAATTCTACCTTTAGATGGTTATTATTGTTGTTAGAAAGTTTCCCCCCCCCCCCTACTTGAAAACTAAATTTGGAAATCCATTTTGAAATTCCACTCAGTCATCTAGGTCTACTCTCAGAGGCCAAGCAAAGCAAATTGAATACATTTTCCAAATGAAACCTCTTTAAATTTTATAGGCAACTATTATGTCTCCCCATCCCAAGTCAGTCAATCGATAAGAATTTATTTTTAAATACTTTGTGCCAGTCACAGTGCTAAGCTTTGGGGATGCAAAAGAAAGGCAAAATCGGGACATCATATTTTAATGAGTTGAGAAAACATACAAATAGCTATGAATACAAGATATAGGTGGCACTGTAAATAGAAGATGATTTCAGAGGAAAGGAACTAATAGAACAAGAGAGAAGAAAAGGACTGAGACAGAAGGTAAGATGAAAGCTGAAATTTGAGGAGAGTCAGGGAAATAAGGAGTCAGAGATGAGAAGACAGCTTCCAGGGACAGAGGACAGCCTGTTCAAATGCATGGATTTGGGCAATGGAATGCCTTGTATGAGGAACAGCAAGTCAGTCAGGGGAGTTGGATATCAGAATATCTGATGAGTTGTAAAGTGTAAGAAGACTATCAGAAAAACTTGGAAAGACTTACATTTATTGATGCAAAGTGAAATGAGCAGAACCAGAAGAATATACTAAACAGTAACAGCAACATTGTATGGTGACTAAGTTTGATAGACTTACCTCTTAGCAATGCAAGGATCTAAGACAACTCCAAAAGACTAATGATGGAAAATGCTGTCCACATTCCGACAAAGAACTATGGAAAGGACCTGATTATCGTGGGCTTTAAATGATAAAAGAATCAAGATTTTTTTTCCCCCCATAGCCTATATATTCAATGTTTCTTGAAGGATCCCTCTACCCAGACTGGTTACCTATGCCCAATTGCCATTAAAATGACTCCACAAAATGAGCAACTTTATATAATTTGATCATGGTCTCTCATCTTATATACATTATCCCATAAAGGAAAGAATGTAAATGTTTCTATTTATCTTTTTCCCCCTAAACCCAAACTTAAGTGAATTCATAATTTATACACAATGCTTCACATGAGTTAAAGCATTTTGGGTCAGGATTTGTGTTCCCAGTCAGAAAAGTTGAATACCATAAAATAGTTTGAAATACTATTAATATTAAAATAATTCATGAATTTAGGATTGCATAGAATTTGGAGGGAAAAGTATCCATTAAGGAAATGTTTTGAAAAAGCCATCATATACTATTCCCTAAACCATGGGAACTGGGCTTAAATTCTAGCCTTCATGTTTATTACCAGTTTTTCTGAACCTCAGTTTCCTCTTTTGTCATAAAGGGATAATTAGCAGTTTACACTATCTGCTTCTTGAATTCATATTAAGAAAATTGCTTTGTAAATCTTTTTTTTTTAATTTTTTATTCCATAAATTTACCCATTTATTGTCGGACTATGTGCTACAGATATTTGATAAGAAGATTTTACTGATCTTTCAATTCTTTCAGTCTTCTGCTGGCAGATTTGACTGTGACTGCAGAGTTGGCATTGTAGATCCATGCACCACCAGCTACTGTTTTCATATAGGATCCACAATGCCAGATATCCACAGCCCATCTATTCATTTTAGACTTGCCACAGAAGGAGCAGGTATACTTGGCATGCTGGCTAATTTCAATTTTTTTCATCATTTTTCTGAGGGATGCACCATAACATGTTCCATATTTACCAACAATTCTAACATTCTTGGTACTTTTCACCATGTTACTTGTTTTAGGCCTGGAGCTTGGGGAGAGTAAATCTTAAATTATCATAGAAACAATAGGTGTTTTGTTATTCAATTTATTTAAAATAGTGTTTCATTTTTTTCCAATTACATGTAAGGACAATTTTAGCAATTCATTTTTTTTTTAAATTTTGAGCTCCAGATTATCTCCCTCCCTTTGTCACTCCCCCCTTCCTAAAATGATAAGCAATTTGATATAGGTTATGCATGTATAATCATGTAAACCATATTTCCATATTAGTCAAGTTGTAAAAGATGAAACAGACCAAAAGAGAAGAACCACATTAAATAATATGTTTTGATCTACATTCAGACCTCATAAGTTCTTTCTCCGGATGAGGATAGCATTTTCCATTATGAGCCCTTTGGAATTGTCCTCGATCATTGTATTGCTAAGAAAACTTTAGTCTTCATAGTTGATCATAGCACAAGGTTGATGATACTGTGTACAATGTTCTCCCAGTTTTGTTCACTTCACTCTGCATCAGTACATGTAAGTCTTCTCAGCATTTTTTTCCTGAAATCTTCCTGCTTGTCATTTCTTACAACAGTATTCCATTACATTCATATACCACAACTTGTTCAGACATTTCCCAATTGATGGTCATCCCCTCAATTTCCAATTCTTTACCACCATAAAAAGAAGATCCAATCATTTTGGAGAACAATTTGGAAATACGCTCAAAGGGAAGTTAAACAGAGTACATACCTTTTAATCTAGATGTACTATAGAGTACATACCTTTCAATCTAGACATACTACTGCTAGGCCTATATCCCAAAGAGATCAGAAAAAGGGGAAAAAAAGGACCTACATGTACAAAAATATTATTGCTTGCTCCTTAGAGGAAAAGCTGGACAGCACACTAAAAAGCTGAGACATCACCCTGATAACAAAGGTCTGTATAGTCAAAGCTGTGGTTTTTCTAATAGCAATATGTGACTGGCAACACATGACTCTGAAAGTTGGACTATGAAGAAAAATAAGTGTGGTACCATTGGTGCTTTTGAATTTTGGTGCTGAAGACTTTTGAGAATCCCTTGGACAGCAAGGAGGTCAAATCAGTCAATAGTTAAAGAAAGCAATTTAGACTATTCACTGGAAAGTCAAATACTGAAGCTGAAGCTGAAAAACTGACCACATAATAAGAAGACAGGTCTCATTGGGAAGGGCCATGATGTTTGTGAAGATTAAAAGCAAAAGGAAAAGCAGACAGTGGAAGATGAAATAGATAGATAATGTCGAGGAAACAGGGAATGTGAACTTGAACAAAATTCAAGAGATAGTGGAGGATAAAAGGGCCTGGTGTGTTATGGTCCCTGGAGTCACAAAGAGTCAAACATGACTGACTGACCTAACACCACCAGCTGTACCCAATTATTCAATCTATATTCATATAATGTGGATTAAAAGCCTTTAAAAGTAACTAGGTAGTGCAGTGGATATCACACTGGACCTGGAGTCAGGAAAATCTGAGTTCAAATCCAGCTTTAGACACTCACTACCTGGGTGACCTGGAGAAGTCACTTACCCTCTCTCTGCCTTACTTCCTTAACTGTAAAATGGAAATATCACATACTTTACAGGATTGCTATGAGGATCAATGAAATCCTATTTGTAAAGCACTTAGCACAATTCTTGGCACATAGTAGTTGCCTAATAAATTTTTCCTTTCCCTCTCCTCCATGACTGTTTGCTCATCTCCAGATACACTTCAGCTTATTAATAGCCTTTGCAAATGATGTTGCCCCCAAATTAACACGTTTTTCCAGGTATGATCTGATCACATTCTTCCCATAAGTTTTAGCTTGCATGAAAACAAATAATACAACACTTGGGAGTTTCGTTTCTGACTTGTTCTTTATTGTTTTCCAGTCTATCTGCAAAAGGAAAGTTTTTGACCAGTACCAAGCTACACTGCACATAGCAGTGTCTGCAAAACATTCAGAAACGTGATGAACTTTGTTTACTAAGGGAGTCAGGTCCCACTGTTGTGGGTTACGGAGTCTGAAGGATGATAGCATCATAGCAAACCTGCACGTTTAGAGAGCTGAATGGCTGTTTAGAGTAGATAGAGGGCACTCTTTTCATATGTAATGATCTCGGGAATTTCTCAGTTCCTAAACTCACAGGGACTTCCTATTTTTAAAAATTTATATACCAAGAATCTTTTCTAAAATGAGTTAACCTACTGTGTATTTTTTAAATAAAATAAAATTGAATATAACAAAAATAAAAGGAAAATCATAAGAAAAACGAATGCCTCTCAGTATTAAAACAATTTGACAAACTGAAGAGTAGTAAGGTATACTGAAACTTCAAATTAGATTAGTTTCTGTCAAGTCTGTAGAAAAATCATGCCAACAAAACATATTTTATTTATCTGCATTATCAGGGGATGAAATATTCCAGATAAGTTGTCTTTTCCAGATAACTAAACCACATTCTTTTTGTTTTACATAGTATTGAAATTAATTTATTTTTAGTTTTCAAGATTCACTTCTATAAGTTTTAAATTTACTTTACTTCTCTCCCTTTCCCCCTCCCCAAGATGATGTGCATTCCAATATAAGCTCTACATATACATTCTTATTAAACATATTTTCACATCAGTCATGTTGTATAGAAGAATTAGCATTAATGGGAGGAACCATGAGAAAGAAAATTTTAAAAAGAACAAATAATGTGCTTCCATCTGCATTCAGACTCCATATTTCTTTCTCTGGATATGGATGGCATTTTCTATCATGAGTCTTTTGGAGTTGTTTTAGGTCCTTGGCATTGCTGAGAAGAGCTAAGTCTATCAAAGTCAGTCATCAGAAATGGGGCTGTCTGTTACTGTGTATAATGTTCTCCTATAAACCATGTTCTCTTCAGGTGCTCAGAGTTCTTTTAAAAAATTATGTACAGTTTTCTTAGAGAAATTTTAAAACATATTTTGTAAAATTTTGGGTTATTAATAAACTGAGGATATTAAATATACTCAGTGATTAACTGTGGATCTATTGTCCTAAAACTTGCCTAAATTCAGAGAGACTCATTACCAGGTCTGACTACAGGCTACATTTTTTAAAAGTTACAAAAACATAATTTATTTATATATATATGTAAATTAATATATATTTACATAAACATACATAAATTTCTACTTTAAATTATTGAATTATTTGTTAGTGGAAAGAGAGTCAAGGCTTTTGAAATTACAGATCATTGGATCATAGGTAGAGAGAAAGAAAGGACCTCAGAAGTCATATAGTCCAAACCCCTTATTTTACAGAGGAACAAATCTAGGCCCATTAATGTTAAGTAATTCATCCACAGATCCTTGAAGTAGTGAGCATAATCTGATTGATTCTTAATGATCTAAACTCAATATGATTAATATTAGTTGCACTGTAACAGAAGAAAGCAAATGAATTAAATCATGAGGTTCAAATCCAATATTCAAAATTACCAGTACAATTCATTCTGGGACAGTTAGGTGGGGCAGTGGATAGAGTACCAGACCTGTAGTTGGGAAGATTCATCTTCCTGAATTCAAATCCAGCCTCAGACACTTACTAACTGTGTGACCCTGGGTAAATCATTTAACCCTGTTTGCCTCAGTTTCCTCTTCTGTAAAATGAACCAGAGAAGGAAATGACAAATCATGTCAGTGTCTTTGCTAAGAAAACCCCAGGTGGGGCAATGAATAGTCAGATGGGACTGAAACAACTAAACAACAACAACAAACAAAAACAACTCATTTTGGGGTTCCTTTCCCACCCTTCCCCACCCCTACCCCAAGAAAGAAGGTAGCTATATCTTGTTCTTTTATTTTCTACTTAATTTTCTATTTACCAGGAATTAGCATCTGTCAGCACATCCATGTCCATTAGGTTAATAATATATATGGATAATTGTCCTGATAACAAATGGTTTCCTTTTCTGCTTGGTGTTGCCTAAAGGTTATTTTCACAGTTGCAAGGTTTAAGCAATCTGCCCAATGTCATCCACAAACAGGACCATCTGGAGGACATCAGACAAGGAGAATCTCTCTCCAGCTTTAATTCTTCACTGGATTTTCTCCAAAACAGTAGTGAACATCACACGTAATTAACACCCATAAAAATCTACTATGAATGGGAAAAGAGACATATGGGTTAATATTTATTAATGCTTTCTTAGCTGCTTTAAAAAAAAAAATTTAATATGAGATTTTCCCAACAAACCTTTGGTATCTTCCCCTCCTTAAATACCTCAAAAAGCATTTCTTCACTTCCCTTACAATTGCCAATCAATCAATATTGAAGCATTTGTTAAGCACCGCAGGCACTATGCTAAGTGCTGGGAAGACAAGGACAAAAGTGAAACACTCCTTTCCCTCAAGAAGCTTGCATTCTATTGGGGGAGATAACATGCAGATATGTACAAAATACAGATAAAATTAATAATAATTAAGTGACATATGATGGCAGAGAAGTCAGCCACTCCACAAAATTCTCTGAACACCTTTAAATAATGCCATAAAACAATTCCTGCAGCAGCAGAACAAACAAAAGAACGGGGTGAAATAATTTTCTACCTAAAGAATACTCAGAAGGTCAACAGGGAAGCCTCTGTTGCACTTGGGTGAAAGTGGAGCACAGTCCAGCATAGAATGTACCAGCATAGACCCAGTCCCAACAAATCAGGAACAGGACTTGTGAATGAATGAATCAAAAGTTGCAGCATCTGCTTCCAGAACTCTCAGCCCACAGAAAGGAAGGGGGATGGTGCATCAAACAACTGATTGGAAGGAGATTACAGGGGTCTCTTTGCTAGCAATGAGATAGGAATCTGTTGCTTTGTCCATATTCAGATACACGTCGTAGTCCTGCATGGTTGTCCCAGGGCAAAAAGGAACACTGTCACATAAGAGTTTATGGCTGCAGTGGAGACAGAACCCTCCTCACAGTTCTGGCAGAAAAGAGTGCTTGTGATCACTCACAGGTGAGAGCACAAGCTAGGAGAGTAGTAAACACACCTCTCCTTAGATCTTAGCACCTTGGAAGAACTGAAAACTTACAGGTCCCTAAAAATGTCTCTGAAAACAGCTGCACAAAACCCATGAACTTGGTACAGTGTGTTCTCCACCCTTGAGGGAGAACCCTACTTTAACAAAGAGCTAAACATCAGATAATAGGCTGAGAAAATGAACAAATGACAGAAAAAATTCTGGCTATAGAAAGTCACTATGGTAACAAGAAATATCAAAATATATGCTCAGAAGAAGATAACAAAGTCAAAGCTCCTATACTTTGCTCTTAGGCAATGGAAGAAAAATACAAATTGCTCTTAGGCCATGGAAGAGCTCAAAAAGGATTTTGAAAATCAAGTAAGAGGTAGAGGAAAAATTGGCAAGAGAAATGAGAGTGATGCAAAAAAAAAAATCATAAAAATAAGCCAACAGTTTGGTGAAGGAGAAACAAAAAAATACTAAAGGAACTAAAAAAAAAAAAGATACACTATGTCAAATGGCACCAAAAGCCAATGAGGAGAAGAATGCCTTAAAAAGAAGCACTGGCCAAATGGAAAAAAAGAGGCACAAAAGATCACAGAAGGAAATAATTCTGTAAAAATTAGAATGGAGTAGTATGGAGCAAATGGAAGCTAATGAGACATCAGGAAATAGAACAAAAGCCAAAGAATGGAAAAAGAAAAAGATGATGTATAATATCTCACTGGAAAAAACAATTGACCTTTGAAAATAGATCTAGAAGAAATAATTTAAAAAATAATTGAATTGCCTGAAAGCCATGCTAAGAAAAAAAAAAAAGAGCCTAGACATCACCTTTCAAGAAATTATCATAGAAAACTGCTCCAATATGCTAGGACCAGACAGTAAAATCAAAATTGAAAGAATCTATCAATTAGATCCTGAAAGAGATCCAAAATTGAAAACTCCTAAGAATATTATAGCCGAATTCCAGAGCTCAAGGTCAAGGACAAAATATTGCAAACTGCCAGAAACAATTCAAGTATCACAAAGCCACCGTAAGGATAACACAAGACTTAACAGCTTTTACATTGACTGATTGGAGGACTTGTAATATGGTATTCTGGAGGACAAAGAAGCTAGGATTACAAACAAGAATCACCCACCCAGCAAAACAGTGTAGTCCTTCAGGGGGAAAATGAATATTATACTTTGGGGGTGAGTGGGAATGAATTAAGACTTTCAAACATTCTTGATTGAAAAAAAACAGAGTTGAATAGAAAATTTAACTTTTAAACAAGACTCAAGCATAAAAAGGTAAACAAGAAAGGGAAATCAAAAAGGACTTAATAAGTTTAAACTGTTTATATTCCTACATGGGAAGATGATACGTGTTACTCATAAAAGCTTTCTCATTATTAGGGCAGTTAGAAGAAGTATAAATAGATAAAGGGCAAAGATGTTGGTTGAAAATGAAGGGATGATATAGAAAAGTAAAATTAAGGCTAGAGAGAGGAATGTACTGAGAGAGAAAGAGATAAGTAAAATGAGATAAATTGTCTCACATAAAAAAGGCAAAAAAAGCTTTTGTAGTGGAGGGGAAGAGGGGGGATATAAGGGGAAGTCAGTAAACCTTACAGTCTCATCAGAATTGGCTAAAAGAGGAAATAATAGGCACATTCAATTCTGTATAGAAATACATCTTACCCTACAGGAAGGTAGGAGAGGAAGGGGATAAAAGAAGGGGGTTGATAAAAGGGAGGTCAACTTGGGGAAGGCAGAAGTCAGAAGCAAAACACTTGAGGAGGGAAAGAGTGAAAAAAGAGAGAGAAAGAGAGAGAGAGAGAGCGAGAGAGAGAGAGAGAAAGGGAGAGAGAGAGAGAGAATAGAACAGATTGGGGGAGCAGGATGGAGGGAATACAGTCAGCAACAATAACTGTGTGTGGGGGGGGAAAACTTGAAGCAAGTTTCTCTGATAAGGGCCTCATTTCTCAAACATATAGAGGACTGAGTCAAATTTTTTTTAAAAAAGAGCCATTCCCCAATTGATAAATGATCTAAAGACAGAATAGTTTTAACACGAAGCAATCCAAGCTATCAGTAGCCATAATGAGGAAAAAAAAAAAGGCACTAAATCACTATTGATTGGAAAAATGCAAATTAAAACAATTCTGAGTTACTATCTCATACCTAATAGATTGGCTAATAGGACAGAAAAGGTATAGGACAAATATTGAAGGGGATGTGGGGAAAATGAGACATTAATACAGTGTTGGTGAAGTTGCACACTGATTCAACAATACCATAGAGGAATCTTCAACTATACTCAAAGGGCTATAAAACTATGTATATACTTCGATCTAGCAGTACCACTACTAGTATCCCAAAAGACATTGTAATAATAATGGGATTTGAAGATCTTCCATGCCTCTTGAACTTGCTGACATAGCAGGAAGGGGTAGAGTGAGAAAAAGCCAGAACCAAGGTAGTGTCCGTGCTGTGGTGACTGGAAGTAGCAGCAGCATCAGTGGCTGTGGTTGCAGCACGAAATCCTTTTTCTTTGAGCCTGCAAGAATCTCTGCTAAGGACTCCTGCTGAGGACTGCCATGTACAGGAACTGTGGAGGGGGGGTTGGAGCTTCTGGGAGCAAGCTGCCTGGATGCTGAGCAGTTGCCGTGAGTGAGGAGAGGAGAGTCTTTGCCTGAGGTAGCCTGTGCTGTTTGAAGGCTTGAGAATGTGGGTGTTTACTACTTTAACTACATGTGATAATTTCATAACTACTGTGTTGGCTTTGACTTTCTGGTTTTGGGACTCAGTTTTCTGGTATTTAAATAAATATTCTAGCTATATTTCTCATGAAGAGAGCCTGTTACATTTTGTGATTAATAACCATATCAGCATACTTATAGTTACTGTAGGCTTTGTGAATACTGCATTGTTGACACACATATGAAAAACAAAAAAAGAAAAAAATATGTATATGTACAAAAATTTTTATACCAGCTTTTTTCTGGTGGCAAAGAATTGGAAATTGAAGGCATGCCATCAATTGGGGAATGGCTGAACAAATTGTGGTATATGATTATGGTAGAACACTATTGTGCTACAATAAATGATGAGCAGGATGTTCTCAGAAAAACCTGGAAAGACTTAGGTGAGTTGATGCAAAGTGAAATGTACTGTGTACGAAGTAACAGCAATGTTGTAAGATGATCAGCTGTGAATGACTTAGCTATTCTCAGCAATACAAAGACTGAATACAGCTCTGAATGACTTACAATGAAAAATTCTATCCATCTCCAGAGAAAGAACTCGTGGTGCCTGAATACAGATTGAAACAAACTTTTTCTACTTAAAAAAAAAAAAATTCTTGAGTTTTTCTTTTTGTAGTTTTTTTTTTTTGTCTATTCTTTCTTTCACAACATGACTATTGTGGAAATGTTTATCATAAGTACACACATGTAATCTGTATTGAATTGTTTACCTTCTCAATGAGGGGGGTGAGGAAGGAGGAGAGAGAATGTAGAACTCAAAGTTTTAAAAACAAATAAGATATTAAATAAATTAAAAAAAAATAAAGTGACATTCAAAAGGAAAGCATGGGAAATTGAGACAACCTTGAATTGCCTTTTTTTTTTTTTAACTATGCTGTATTACAAATGTGCTCTAATATCTTATTCTAATACTTCATTATAGGGTAGAGGTAGCCTCTGGTTCTCAAATGCACTGTCAACTAAACTGATAAAGTTGTAAGAATGAACTCTAATGGTAGACTTTTTTTCCTTCTGTACACTAACCAGTCTAGCTTAATTCAGAAAATCTCCTAAACAAAAGTTAGCTCAACTGCCAGGGAGTAGGGGGAGTGAGGGAGGGATATGTGTATGTGTGTGCATTTTCTCAGCAATTGCCATGTATGGAACCATTGATTAAATCATAGAGGGCTTTTGTTCTGCATGAATGGAAGATATACCCATATCACTGAAATAGGTAAGGGATACTTTAAGTACTAAAGCTTTGTCAGCAAGGAATATCTATACCTTGAATGATTTTGATGTACAAATGGGATACATGTTGAAAAAGAGTCCATTACGTGGCATTTGTTCCTTCAAATCTGTAGGTCATGCCTGCAGGGTGAATGTACTTCTTCTATACAGTATAATTTATTGGATGGATGTATTTTGTGACAGCTCTCTGCCTTAACAATCATAGGATTTTTCTCTCTCATGTTTGTGTGTAGGTTATAGATGGCTGGAATTGCTGCGGTCTGACTACCAAACACACTGGGATATATTTAAACCAACCACATATACTTAGATTGTCTTTTTCTCACCTTCCTTTAAAATAATTGATTTTCTAGGTCTTCGATACTGATCCCATTAAGGAAAAAAAAGGGTAACAATCTCTGAGATCTATTTAATTTTAACTTTAGTTTGCATTAAAATAATAATAATACTTATTTCAATGGTATCTCAATGTTTACAACATACTTTCCTCACAAGAGTTCTGTGAGATAACAGAGAGCAAGTCTGACTTGATCTTTCATACAAATAAGGAAACCGACAATTCTTAAAAGTTGAGCCTTGTTGGGCTATAATTTCAGAGCTGGGATTTGAACTCAGGTCTCTTCATTCCAGAGCCATTATGCTTTCCATAGCAGGATGCCTCTCTTGTCCAGCATAGGCTAAGGAAACGTTATTCTGTGTATTCCATCACAATGTGCCAGTCATTTTCTGCTTCAGTGGTGCTGTCACAGCCTGAAGAGGCATCACATTTTCTCTGCCTGATCAATGCTGTAGCTAGAATCTATGCAAAAGCAAGAGACATTTAGAATGAATAAATAGGAATCATTGATTCTTGTATGCATAAAGCTGTAAGTCTTTTCCCAGGTGATACAAAATCTGCTGTTATAATGGCATCTACCTCTCCCTCCTCAAACAAACAAAACCAGTCAGTTTTCTCTTGCTGTCAATTTTCCACATCTAAAATATTATTTCTTTTGATGTGATCTTTAAAGAAAAGGTTTGTTTTTTTTTTTTTTTACTCTTGTTGCTTCTCCCTTCGAATATGAAGGAAATTCCCACTGTGTTTTATTTCCAGTTATTCTGCCCTTAGAGACATTTGTGAAGTAAGAGAGTTTTGTTTTTGAAGTTAATTTCTGAGGTGGGGGATGGGAAGTGGGATGTGTGTGTGTGTGTGTGTGTGTGTGTGTGTGTGTGTGTGGATGTGGGTGTGGATGTGGGTGTGTTGGGGAGGAGTAGATATTATTTAAATTTCCTGGAAGGGCTTTAATTGGTGACAGAACTTTTCTTATTTTCAGCAAATATGTAATGGATCCTGTAAATGCTTTCCTTTCTGAAGGATTACAAATCAGGATACATGTACATATACATATACATACACACACACATGTCTACCATTCCTACCTTTATTTTCTAAGATGAATTTAGCTCTGAACTTTATTATCAGGTAATTTACTTGAATTAGTGAGATGGTACTCTATATGAAACTTTTACATAGAAAATGTGAAAAGGGAACCAAAATAAACAACAACCCATAAGTCATAAGTTGAAATCTTTGCTCTGCTTCTGATTTGCTAAGTGTGAACACCAACCAGGCAACTTTTAATCAATGAAAATGTGAATTTTCCCTTTGGGGCATCAAAACTCAGCAAAATATAGAAAAAAAAATATTTGACTTTAGACTAGAGCATTGGGCTTTAGACTAGAGCTGAAATTGAAATAGGACTCAATAAACCTTATATAAAGATGTCTTCAAATTGCATATTGACTTAGAAAACAACAAATTTACATTTTGTTATATCAGCTGTCAGTGGATAGAGTACTGACCTTTCATTCAGGATGATCTGAATTCAAATTCATCCTCAGATGCTTCATAGTTGTATGACCCTAAGAAAATCAATTAACTGCCTCAGTTTCCTCATCTGTAAAATGAGCTGGAGAAGGAAAAGGTAAACCACTCCAGTATTTCTGCCAAGAAAACCCCAAATTACGTCAGAAAAAGTCAGACGAGACTAGTAGACTCAATAATAAACATCTTATTGTATTTTTATTTATTCTACCAAATGTTTCCCAATTACATTTTAATCTGGGCCATGTGTATGACGCCTCTAAATTTCAGGAATTAGCCTCCTCTTTACATTTGCTTTGTACGTTTGAGAGTGAATTCTGATGTGATAGTTTATAAATTGTGTATAAACCCAGGTGTCTATCATTATTTCCTTTCTACCCTTGATCCCTTTCCATAAGTCCCTTCTTAATTCTCCCCAACCCTCAAAACCAGGCTCCCAGTATTCTCTTCTCAACCCCGCACCGAAAGTCACTTCCATTCTCTGGTTCTAAGTTCCGTCATCTATATAATAAGGGGTTTGAATCTCATGACCACTAAGACCAGGGGTGTGCTGGTGAATATTTTACAACTAGCTCTCTAGGAAAAAAAAAAACACATACTTTTATGTTTTATTAACATTATTAACATTTTTCCCATCATTTTCAATCCAGACAATCAATAGAACAACAAATCAATCTCAAATTTGTAGTGGTTACCAATTTCTGAGGTTTAACTTTTCACACCGAAAATATAAAAGTCACTCTCACAAGCTTATATAAACCAGTTCCCACACATAACTGTCTAAGACACTTCCAAACTCAAAATCTGCCTTAATTTCATCAATTGTAAAACTGGGATGACTATAGCACCAACTTGCAGGCTTGTTGTGAGGACCAAATGAGATACCAATTGTCAAACTCTTAGCACAGTACCGAGCTTGTAATAAACATTATATAAATGCCAGCTATTATTATTTCTATGATTTTTCAAGCCCCTGAATTTTAAAACCTAAGCAAGCTCCTTTTATGTCCCCTCAACATACACAATTGGTTGCCAAGTCTTGTCAATTTTACCTTCACAATATTGCTCAGATTTGTTAGCTTTCCTCCTTTATAAAGTGTAGTCACCCCCCCTTTCCTGTAGTTGGAAATATAAAAATGCATCATTTCATGGGACACCTGTCTAGTCAGGCTCAGCAGATGAACAGTAATCTAATTTCAATTTTCATGGTATCCAAAGAGAACTATTATATAATAAAGTTACTATTTTCTTTTTTTTCTTTTGACTTTGAACAGTATTTTTCTTAATATTATTTTTAAATTACATGTAAAGATAGTTTTCAACATTCATTTTTGTAAAATTTTGAGTTTCAAATTTTCTCTACCTCTCCCTTCCCTTCTCAATCCCCAAGTCAGAAAATAATCTGATAAAGATTATATTTTCACATTAGTCATGTTGTGAAAGAAGAATCAGAAAAAAGGGAAAAACTACAAGAAAGGAAACACACACACACACACACACACACACACACACACACACACAGAAAATTGGAAATAGCATGATTTGATCTGCATTCAGCCTCCATAGTTCTTTCTCTGGAGGTGGATAGTATTTTCTATTACCAATCTTTTGGAATTACCTTGGATCATTGTATTGCTGAGAAGAACTAAATATATCAGACAGTCATTACACAGTGTTGCTGTTACTGTGTATAATTTTTTCCTGGTTCTGCTCACATCACTCAACATTGGTTCATGTAAGTCTTTCAAGGTTTGTTTGTTTTTTTTCCTGAAATCACCCCGCTCATCATTTTTTACAGAACAATAGTATTCCATTACAGTCATATACCACAATTGGTTCAGCTACTCCTCAAATGATAGGCATGTCCTCAATGTCCAATTTTTTGCCACCACAAAAAATAGTTGCTATAAATATTTTTGTATGTGTTAGTAGTTTTCCCATTTTTGTGATCTCTTTGTGATACAGACTTAATAATGGTATTGCTGCATCAAAGAAAGGGTAAGCATACTTTTATAGCCCTTTAGGCATAGTTTCAAATTGCCCTCCAGAATGGTTGAATTAGTTCACAACTCCAGCAACAATGCATTATTGTCCCAATTTTCCCAAATCTTCTCCAACATTTATAATTTTCCTTTACTCATACTAGTCAATCTGATAGGCGTGAAGTGGTGCCTCAGAGTTGTTTTAATTTGCATTTCTCTATTCAATAATGATTTAGAACATTTTTTCATATGACCATAGAAAGTTTTAATTTCTTCATCTGAAAATGCTTATTCATATCCTTTGATGATTTATCAATTGGGGGATGACTTGTATTCTTAAAAATTTAATTCAGTTCTCTGAATATTTTAGAAATGAGGCCTTTATTGGAAACACTGGCTGTAAAAATCATTTCTCAGCTTTCTGTTTCCCTTCTAATCTTGGTGGCTTTCTTTATGTTTGTGTAAAAAAAATTAAATTTAATGTAATCAAAATTATCCATTTTGCATTTCATGTTCTTTATCTCCTGTCTTGCCTTAAAGTCTTCCCTTCTCCATAAATCTGATAGGTAAACTATTCCTTGCTCTTCTAATTAGTTTATGGTATCATCCCTTATATCTAAATCATGTGCCCATTTGTATCAACAATGCAGTATTCACAATGCCTAAAGTAACTATAAATATGCTGATATAGTTATTAATCACAAAATGTAACAGGCTCTCTACATGGAAGATAAAGCTAGAGCATTTATTCAAATACCAGAAAACTGAGACCTAAAACCAGAAAATCAAAGCCATTACAGCAGTTATGGTGTTGGCACACATTGTTAATGTAGTAAACACTCAAATTCTCAAGCCTTCAAAACAGAAAAGGCTACTTTCGGCAAAGATCCTCCTTTCCTCACTCATGGCAACTGCTCAGCACCCACGCAGCTTGCTCCCAGGAGCTCTGGCCCCGTACACTTCCAGTCCCTGGCAGTCCTCAGCAGGAGTCCTTATCAGAAATTCTGGCTGGCTCAAAAAAAAAGGAGTTCGCACCCCAGCCATTTCCACTGCTTCCAGTCACCACACTGACTCCTGCTGGGCTCTGGCTTCCTGTTGCCCCACCCCTTCATGCCAGCCATGCCAGCAAGTTCAAGGGGCAAGTAAGATCTTCAAATCCCAAAACCATTACACCATTTCAACCTTATATTTGTATAGGATGTGAGATGTTGATCTATGCACAATTTGAGCCATATTATTTTCCAATTTTCTCAGTATTTTTTGTGAGTTCTTATCCAGAAGCTGGACTCTTCGTATTTATCAAAAATTAGATTGCTATGTTCATTTACTATATATATATATACTACATATACTATATATACTATATATACCTAACCTATTCCACACTGTTTCTTAGCCAATACCAAGTAGTTTGATGATTGCTGCTAATAATACAGTTTAAATTCTGGTGTGGCTGGCCCACCTTCTCCAGCATTTCTTTTCATTAATTCCTTTGATATTGTTGAACTTTAGCTCTTCCAGATGAATTTTGTTATTATTTTTTCTAGCTTTGTAAAATTTTTTTGGTAGTTTGATTGGTATGATACTGAATAAATATTTAATTTAGGTAGAACTTTCACTTTTATTATATTAGCTCAGCCCACCCAAGAAACCAATGTGTTTTTTTTTCAATTATTTAGATTAGACTTTATTTGTATGAAAAGTATTTTGTAATTGTGTTCATATAGTCCCTGGATCTGTCTTGACAGATATGTTCCCAAATATATTGTCTACAATTATTTAAATGGAATTTCTCTTTCTATCTCTTTCTGCTGGGCTTTGTTGATTATATATGTAGAAATGCTGATGATTTATGCGGCTTTATTTTTTAATTACAACTTTGCTAAAGCTGTT
Organism: Pseudochirops corinnae; assembly: GCA_028646515.1. Lineage (NCBI taxonomy): Eukaryota > Metazoa > Chordata > Mammalia > Diprotodontia > Pseudocheiridae > Pseudochirops > Pseudochirops corinnae. The sequence goes on along the minus strand of CM053591.1, from coordinate 114,344,633 downwards.
CATTGCTTCAAGTAGTTTTTTAGTCGATTCTCTAGGATTCTCTAAGTATACCATCATATTATCTTCAAAGAGTAGTAATTTTATTTCCTTATTGTCAATTACAATTCTTTTAATTTCTTTTTCTTCTCTTATTTCTATAATTTACATTTCCAACACAATATTGGATAATATTGATGATAATGGGCATCCTTGTTTTCACCCCTGCTCTTGTTGGGAATGCTCCTGGGTTATTCCCATTACATACAATGTCTGCTACTGACATTAGATAGGTACTGCTTATCATTTTAAGGAAAGCTCCATTTATTCCTATGTTCTCTATTGTTTTAGTAGGAATGGGTGGTATACTTTGTTAAAAGCTTTTTTCTGCATCTCTTTAAATAATCATGATTTCTGTTACTTTTGTTATTGATATGGAAAGTTATGCAGATTATTTTCCTAATATTGAACTAACCTTTCATTTCTGCTATGAATCCAACTTGGTCATAGTATATTATACTCATAACAAATTGCTGTACTTTCTTTGCTAATATTTTATTTAAATTTTTTGCATCAATATTTATTAGGGGAATTGGTCCATAATTGTCTTTCTCTGTTTTGGTTCTCTCTGGTTTAGGTGTCAGCACCATATTTGCATCATAAAAGGAATTTGCTTCTTCACCTATTTTTCCAAATACTTTGTAATTTGAAATTAATTGCTCTTTAAATGTTTCATTGAATTCACTTGTAAATCCATCTAGCCCTAGAGATTCTTCCCCACCCCTCTTAGGGAGTTCATTTATGGCTAATTCAATTTCTGTTTCTAAAATGGGGTTATTTATTTTATTTCTTTTGTTAATCTGGACAATTTATATCTTTAAAATATTCATTCATTTCACTTAGATTATTATATTTATTGGCCTACAGTTGGACAAAATAGCCACTAATTATTGTTTTAATTTCCTTGTTCATTTTTATGCTTGAGACCAATTCATATTCTCCTTTCAGGCTTCATTAGGCTTCAGATGTCAACATTTTGACATTGTTGTCTCTTCTCAGTTTGTGTTTTGAACTTCCCTGCTGCCATGGTAGCTTTGTATGGTCAGGGCTCTTTTCTATTCCTTCCTCATTTTCAACCTATTTCATGACTTTTTAAGTTGAGCTTTGCTCAGGGAACACTATGCCAAGCTTCTGATCCTGGTGACCTGACCTAGTTGCACCTGTTGTGCTTGGGTTCTGGAGCTTACAATTTCTGTGCTGGGGTTGGAGGCCTCACTGCTGGCCTACTGAGTCAGGACTGCAGGGCCTCAGTTGCTGATCTGTGCTGAGGCTAAGAGCCACCTACTGGCTTGCTGAACCCCATCTGCACTGGGCTATCCTCTCTTTTTACCTAACAGAGACAAATCTTTCCCAAAGTCCTTCTAAAGTCTGTTAAACTGGAAAATTGCATCCCTGTGTCTTTTTTGGGTTCTGTCCCTCCAGAATCTGATTTAACTTTGTTTCCAAGTATAATGGTAATGAAATTTAAAAATCCCCCTATATTGGCTTGGTTTTCAGATTGAGTGTTGAAACCCAGAGCTTGTGAATCCCACTTGTGAGATGGATTTGTTGACATAAAGAGAGAGGGCTGAACTGGGAGGAGCTGGTGCCATGGATTTAGAAAGAAGCCTAAACAGAGAGAAGCCCAAGCAGAGAGAGGCCAAAAGGACTTTCAGGATGCAGTATCATGGAAGCATAGAGAGAAAAGAACTGCCAGGGGCCACAGTTGCTGAGAGCCTGCTGAGGGCCAGTTGGAGCTGCCCAGGACTTTTGAGTACTGCCACCTGGAGCTGCCAAGGACTGAGGAGGCATGACAGTGCTGATAATATTTTGTCTGTCTGTTTTGATGTTGTTTTGCCAGATCTGTGTGCTAGTGAAGGACAATGCTGTTGTTGCACAGGTCCTGGAACCTTGCTGCTGGTTCAGAGGCCCTGAAGGATTTTCTTGTTGTATGTATACAGAGGGTCTTGCTGATATTTTCAGGGGTTCTGGGACTGTTCTGCAGGCAGAGATGAGGACACTGGCAATGTACATTGTGGCTTTGTTAAGCTTTGTCTCCCCAGGAATAGAGATTGCTGAGAATTTGCCTCTTGCCAAGATGAAGACAAGACCTCTCCTTGAGTATTCAATGCTGTGATGATATCTTAACATTGTTGAGCTTAAGAGTAGATGGTCTTTTGTCCTCTCCATTGCCCCTCTGGAGAAAAGTGCTTGGCATTAAAGCATGGTATTGTAATTCAGTTGTTATTCAGGGGTAGGAAACTTTTGACGTTTTTGAGCTCTGTGACTGACGAAATGAATGTATTTTGTTTATGATTGGAAACTAATCTCCATTTGAGAAAAGACACTTTGTTGACTGAATAAATGAATGTACTGCCCAGGGGTGGGGTATTTGGACCTTGGTACTTTACAATTGAATTGAGGACTTACTAAATTATTGAGTTATATTATATTTTTATTTTCTGTAAATGTTTTACCTGAATCTATCACTGAATAAGTGGAATTTGCTATGCTTGTAATCTGAACCTGGAAGTTGCTTTTCCTTGGCATTATAGCAGGCTAAACTGGGGAGAGCTCAGGCAACTCCTTGGCTTCTCTCTGCCATCTTGGCTCCCTCCTTTTTTCTTTCAATGTAACATCAAAGGCATAACATCTAAACATGGAAATTTTTTTTTTAATTTTATTATAGTTTGCATCATTCATTTCCACAAGATTTTGAGTTACATTGTCTCCTATGTCATTTCTTGGTAGGGCAGGATGGATCTCCCAACCACAGTGGCTGTGTATCTCAAGTTCCAGTTGGGTG
>CM053591.1:114313841-114341312 GCA_028646515.1 Pseudochirops corinnae | reverse complement strand
GCTGCCGTAGACTTCCGGCTGACTGGATAATGAAGACTCCAAGACCGAGGCCCAAGACGACAATCCGGATTCAGGCCGCTCAACACAAGAGCACTGGTCTGAAAACAATCGCTCAGTCCCCCTGCTTTTTGCAGGCCGAGGGCGGGAAGCTACAATGCGGAGGCGGGTGCAAAACCTCCGCCTTTTGCTTCTCTGCTCTGGAGACCTTTCGGCTGGACGCTTATCTCCCTCTTTCACAATCCCCCCTCGGGCATCTGGTGTTAATCCCTCACCTGAGAGCTTTCTCTGCACCTCCCATCCGGCCGCCCCCAGGGCACAGCCGTGGCTTCAGGCCAGGCTGGTTTCAGTTCGCAGTGCTGATATGGTTCCTCGTAGCTGAGCTGACTTTAGTGGGAAGTATCTTTGTGTGCGTTTTGGAGTTCTAGGTTGGTCCAGAGTCCTATTCCATGGGTATTTTGGGGTGGCTATGTGAGAGCTGCGATATATTGCTGCTGCTACGCCGCTGCCATCTTGGCTCTGCCCCCCCTGACCTACTATATTTGAAAACTCAAAGACTTGTCTTGGATTTCAAACTAGTCATATGAACTTGAATAAATCACTTAAATTCTCTTTTGTTTTTATAGAATTCAGGATAATGGATGCATGTGGCTTACTTTTTAAATAGAAATTACTCAGTAGAGACAATATATATACTATTTACTCTGCAGGCAATGTTACCCAAATTCTGAGCAGCACAGAAATATAATTTATTGGTAATATATTGACTTCCTGATCAATGATTCGGTAAAAATTCCACAATATATTTAGAAAATCTGAATTTTCCTTGCATGCTCTGTATGAAATACACAGAGATAAACTGCCAAGCTCTACCTTCATTTGAATTGGTGATCCCCTTTATTATGGCTAGAAGGACTCCCTCATAGACAAATATGTTCCTGCTTTTGCCCTCTCCTTAGGAATACTAGTGAATGGCTAAAGTCCCCTGGAGCATATTTTCCTTGCTACCATTTTAAGTTTGAAATTTCCCATAATAATGGTAATTTGATGCCTTATTGAATGCACAGATATCATTCAACTAATTAGAAGCCTACTGAGAAGGAGGCTATCTTCCTGAAGATAAGAAAATGACTTTTAAAAGCTTTTGTTTTATTTTTTTTTTACATTACTATGTTAGACCTCCTAGGAGAGCATCCTCATGTGCTGTTTTTCAGTTGTTTCAGTAGTACCTGAGTCTTTGTGACCCCATTTAGGGATTTCTTAGCAAAAATACTAGAGTGGTTTTGCCATTGCTTTCTCCAGTGCATTTTATAGATGAGGACACCAAGGCAAATAGGGTTAAGCGACTTGCCCAGGGTCATACAGCTACTTAAGTGTTGGAAGCCAGATTTGAACTCAGGAAGTTAAGTCTTCCTGAGTTCATGCCCCAGTGCTCTATCCACTGTGCTACCACTTGCCTTTCATTTGTAATCATGGAACATCATATGTGCAATTCAGAAACCTAGGAAGCAGGCAGGTAAGCAAGGCTCAAGGCTGTTGAAAGTTCTGATTGGTTAGTGCCTTGAGTGTTCCATTATACCTAAACAACAATTGACCATGCCAAAGAGCAGAATTGTTAAACTCCTCTGTATTTGTTTTGTCTCTCTCTAATGTAACATGAGTTCGTTGGGACAAGAACTGTATTTGCTTTTGTATTTGTATTCCAAAAGTTTGCACGGTGCTTGACACAGAATAATATGTATTTCACTGTGGTTTCTTTGCTGCAGAGAAATACAGGGTGAAGAATGTCCATCCTATCAATGCAGGTCTGCTATTTTCTGCAACCTACAGTCACAGAGAACACTGCATGTTTGAATGACTTGTCCAAGATTACATAGTCTCTGTGTCAGAGGTGGGATTTAAAGTCAGACTTCCCAGACCAGCTCTCTAACCACTACACTGAATTCAATAAATATTCTTTCATTCATTCAAGAGAAAATGACAAGGAAATTGGAGATCCCAGTTAATATCATTAGATAACAATCATTCAAGACCCATATGATAGGACTGGCGATTTTGAGTTTGAAGGAATTTTCAAGTTAACTGAGTACAAACCCATTTTTAAAATGAGAGAATTGAGGCCCAAAGAAGTGAAGGGCCTTGTCCAGGGTTATACCTGTGGTGAGCAGTGATTCTAGAATTCAAGCCCATGTCTCCTGACTCTACTGTATGTACTTTGTTACTTCTACAATCAATTGCAAAACTTTTGTAAACTCAGGACCCAGAAACCATTTTGACTGTCTAAAGAGATATTTAAGCTGACTCCAACTACCTTTCTAATGTTAGTTCCTCCTGTTTCTCTTTATGAATTCTATATTCCAGCCAAAATAAACAACCTCCTCCAGTCTTTTCCTGTCTTCACTGTCTTCTGTGCTTCTGCTGACAGTTGCCCATATCTCTAATACATTCCCTACAAACTTCAGTTTATTAAAATCCTCTTCTATCAAGATGCATCCCAATTGTCAATTCCAATAAGAAGCCATTCCTAATCTCTCCAACTTTAAGTGATTTCTTCTCCTCTAAATCTTTTATTAGATCCCTTGATTGTCCTTACCATAATCTATCTTGTATCTTACCACAATAAACGTCTTATTTCTCCTTCACCCATTAGAATGAAAATTTTTTGAGCAGTTATAGAATCAAAAATTTAGAGGCAGAAGGGATTTTAGAGGTTATTTAAACCAAACCCTACATTTTGCAAATGAAGAAATCATTTCCCTCAGTTGTTATGAGAAACTCAAACAGATAGTCAATCTCCTTTATATGATTTTCTTCCCTGAATTCCTAGATATGTTTCCTGTAGTCAATAACTCATTTCTTCCTTTAGAGTTTTTCTACCAGAATTTATGGTTTACTAATTTCCTCCTATAGAGTTTCTACCAGAACAACTCTTTGATCATTTCAGTGTCAAAAAGTTTTGTTAACTATTTTCTCCTCAAAGATAAAAATAAAATAAGAAATCCAAACTATCAATAGTCACATGAAAAAGTGTTCTAAATGACTATTGATTAGAGAAATGCAAATTAAAACATCTCTGAGATATGGGGCCTAGAAAGTTTAAATGATTCTTCCCAGATCATGTATCAGATTGGCTAACATGACAAAAAAGGAAAATGACAAATGTTAAAAGTAGGGGACATGAGAAATGAGGATATTAATATATTTTTGGCAGAATTGTGAACTAGTCCAAGCATTTTGGAGAACAATTTGTAACTATGCTAAAAGGGCTATAAAATTGTGCTCTGCCTTTTATATGTGTGAGTGTATGTGTGTGTGTGTGTGTGTGTGTGTATACACACACATATATACACATACATATATGCATATATACACATACACACATACATAAGTGCCTATCAATTGGGGAATGGCTGAATAAATTGTAGTATATGATTGTGATGGAATATTATTATGCTATAAGAAACGACAAACAAGATGATTTCAGAGAAACTTGGGAAGACTTATAAGAGCTGATGCAAAGTGAAGTAAGCAGAACCAGAAGAATATTGTACATAGTAATAGCAATATTGTGACAATGACTAACTTTGAAAGATTTTTGCCACTCTGATCTATACAATGATCCATGACAATTCCAAGTGACTCATGATGAAAAGTGTTACCCTCCAGAGAGAACTGAACTCTGAGCACAGATTGAAGTATATTTTCTTTCACTTCATTTTTCTTGCACCTCTTGCACTTCATTTAATTTGGAAATATATTTTGTACAATTTCATTTTATAATGACTATGGTTTTTGCTTTCTCAATGGGTGAGTGAAGGATGGACCAGAGGGAGGGAGAAAATTAGAAACTCAAAATAAAAATTACTTTAAAATTTGGTTTAAAAATGTGGCAATTGATGAAGACTTTCTATTAAGGGACCAGAAGTTTTGAGATGTGCATGAGAAGGTGGAATATTATTTGTAGTAGTAGTAGTAGTAGTAGTAGTAGTAGTAGTAGTAGTAGTAGTAGTAGTAATGGTAGTAGTAGAAGTAGTAGTAGTAGTAGTAGTAGTAGTAGTAGTAGTAGTAATAGTAGCAGTAGTAGCAGTAGTAGTAGTAGTAGTAGTAGCAGTAGTAGTAGTAGTAATAGCAGCAGCAGCAATAGTAGCAGTAGCAGTAGTAGTAGCAGCAGCAGCAAGAGGAAGAGGAGGAGGAGGAGGAGGAGTGGTGGTGGTGGTAGTGGTAGTAATAGTAGCAGTAATGGTGATAGTTATGAGTATTACTATCATTATTTTTATTTCTAGAATCTCTCTTATCATAGCATTGTCTAACCAGGGATTCAGAACGGAAAAGATTATCCAAGGGATTAGATATCTAGTAGTGTCCTTTGAATGCACCTGAGTTGTGATTATGTGTCCAATTAACAACTTGCCTCACGTAATTACCAGAAAAGAACCAACTACAGAAAGTCTGCCTGTTGCAACTTAATAAACAAGGCACTTTGCATATCATCATGCCTTTTTAGAAGTAGGTTCTTTAACCTCTTCATCATGGAGGCTTGCATCAGCAAACACACTGCCTCCTCATCTTCAAATTAAAGCAACAGCAATAACAACAACATCATTTTGAAAGGAAATACATTTTTGAATCATGAAATTTAGTACTTTAAAATTCTATAATCTGACTTTAGTTGCTTTTGAGAAGTTATTTGATGATAAAATATTTATCTTATCTTTTGGGGGGAAACAATTAAACAGTGTCACTTTACTAACCCTGCCACTGTCTTGCCTCCCACTAGAGGACATGCTTCCTCTCTCATTTTCTCCTCTTATGTATGTGTATTTATGTGTGCATGTGGGAGAGTGGGAGGGCTTAGGAAATTCCCAGAATCAATGTCTCATCCTAGTGTAAAAGTGCTTATCATAATGCCTGACACATAGATAGCACTACATAAATGGTCATTTCTTTCTCTTCTTCTTCACTCTCCCCCTAAACCTTGTAAAAATCTTTTCCTTTTTTTTTCATTTCTGTGGATATTTGTATGCTCCTTTTATGGAAAAATTAAATTACTCATCCAGAGTCCTTTTAGCATGACTTCAAGATACTTTTCTATCCTAGTTGCTCTCCTTGGGATATTTTCTACCTTATCAATTTCCTTTCTATAACTAAATGATATTCAAGCTGTTGTTTGACCAGGGCAGACAACAACTGAACTAACACTACTTGAGTTTTGAGTCTTTTACTTTTTAAATATAAATTGAGATATCATTAGTTGTTATTGGTGGTGGTGGTGGTGTTTGTGTGTGTGTGTGTGTGCATGTGTGCATGTGTATGGTTACCCACATTACATTATTTATTCATATCCGCTCGAATATCGATATCTTTTTTTCAGATAAACTGCTATCTATCCAGGCCTCCTCATTCTTGTACTCTAAATCCCTCTTGAAATGACTTTTAAAATGTCAAATGTCATGGAAACTGTGTTGCTTAAGAATAAACTGCTTGTTATACATGAACCATGAGCCTAAGACCATGTGCCCGAAGCATTTCATGACATAGAATTGTAGACACTTAAAATTTTAGAACTGAAAGGGATTTGTAGATATTTATAACTACTTATGCTTGTATTATACCCCTCTGTTTTACTCTTAAGTCCCAAAAGGCTACTACTCATTTCTAATAAATCTTTCTATATCTCATCAGGGATCTAGCCTATTCTTTTGTACACAGTACATGATTAACAATTAATTCTATGTATTCTCCTATATTTAGTTTAAGATCCAACTCTTCCTTTAGATGTCCCTGATGTCCCTAGCCCTCAATGGTATCTCCCTGCCAGAACCTCAATACTATTTTTTTTGGTCTCTACTAATATTTGGCACTTATCAACTTATAACCTCTAAATTTCTCTTCTCTTTAACAACAATCCATTGTCTATCTCAGTGCTGTGCACAGAGAAGATACTTAGAAAATAATGCTAGTTTGTAAGCTACTTGAGAACAAGAACTATCTTTTGTCTATTTTTGCATCCCCAGTACTTATCATGGTGCCTGGCACATAGTAGGAGCTTAATGAGTGTTGTTTATTGTTTGATAGATGGTTAATATTCTGAAAATATTTATGAAAATGCATAAATATAAAGCAAAATACAGAAACAAATAAATATTCTTATATTTCGAGAAAAACATATTCATCTTTATAGTATCTTCAGGCTACTTATTCCATGCAGTTTCCAAGCAATAAAAGTTAAATGTCACAACAGCTTTAGTAGTACTTAAACAAACTGACCTTCTGATGTGTTACTGTCTATAGAAATATAAAGGAAAAAAAGCCTGCACAAGCCTCTTCAACAAAATTATTTCATGTGCTATACAGTGTGATATTTGGAGGTCTAGCAGATTTTAGATTTTCCCTTTTGGTTAAATAGATTTTAAAAATCTTGATGTTAACAGATATTGTGTCATATAAAATATTCTGTGGCATCTTCCCCCTGCAGAGTGGATCTCTTGACCTCTATTCAATTCTCATCCTTCTTGACCTCTCTGAAGTCTTTGACACTGACATTCATCTTCTACTCCTTGACACTCTTCTTTCTGGGTTTTCATGACACTTCTCTATGACAATGTTTCTCCAACCTGAGTTTTTTTCTATGGTTTCTTTGTCAGATCTTTATCTATCTACCTTATACCCTCTAACTTTGGGTGTCCCTTAAGGCTCCATCCTAAACACTCTTCTCTATTGTCTTTATACTCTCTTCCTTGGTAATTTCATCTGCTTCCCTGAATTCAATGATCATTTCTATGTAGATGATTCTCAACTCTTTTTTTTTTTCCTCCAGCCCTACCCTTTTCCTTGATTGTAATGCCAAGCCAGAGCAGCTTCCAACATTCAGATTATAAGCATAGCAAATTCCACTTTTTCAGTGACTGATTAAGGCAAAACATTCACAGAAAATCAAAATACAGCATTTACCATGTGTAACTCAATCATTTAGCAAGTCCTCAATTCAATCACAAAGTACAAAGGTCAAAGTACTCCACCCTGGGTAGTACATTCATTTAGTTAATCACAGAGTCTTCTCTATACTCAACTGGAGATGAGTTTCCAATCATAAACAAAGTACAATCATTTGGTCCATGGAAAGCACAAAGGCCATCTACCCTTAGGTCACAACTAGGTTACAATATCATCACAGCATTTAATACCCAAGGAAAGGTCTTTTCTTCATCTTGACCCTATGCAAGTTCTCATCAGTTTCTGTTCCTGGGAAGATAAAGCTTAACAAAGACACCATAACATTCATGCAAATTGCCAGCATCCTCTTCAATTCACCTTCTGCCAGTGAAATCAATCTAGGCCCAAAGAGGTCTGAGACCTCTATCAAACAAATGAATCTGACAAGTAACATCAAAACAGATAGACAAAATACCAGCACCACAGTCATGCCTCCTCAGTTCTTGGCAACTCTGGGTGTCAGTTATCAGAAGTCCTGGGCAACTCCAACTGGCCCTTAGCAGTCCAGACAGCTTCAGCTGACAATTCTCTCTCTCTCTCTCTCTCTCTCTCTCTCTTTCTCTCTCTCTCTCTCTCTCTGGCTCTGTCTCTGTCTCTTTCTCTCTGTCTCTCTCGCTCTTAGCAACTATGGCCCCTGGAAATTCTCATTCCTGGCAGCTCTCTCTCTCTCTCTCTCTCTCTCTCTCTCTCTCTCTCTCTCTCTCTTTCTCTCTCTCTCTTTCTCTTTCTCTTTCTTTCTCTTTCTCTCTTCTTCTCTTTCTCTCCCAGAAGTTCTTCTATCCTCTCTCATCTTGTAGGCACCAGCTTCTCCCAGTTCAGCCCCCTCTTGTCTCGTCAACAAGTCCATCCGTCCTGTGGGGTTTGCAAGCTCTGGGTCTTAACACTTAACATGAAAACCAAGCCAATACAAGGTGATCTTTATATTCCACTACCATTACACTGTCTCCTAGTCTAATATCTCTAACTCCCTATTATATATTTTGAATGACATATTCTATATTTCAGCTCCTGAATCTGGCCATTTTCATTGGTTATCCTAAAGCCTAGAACTCTCTTCCCCCCTCATCTCTGCCTTTTGTTTGTTTCCCTTGTAAAAGTTCATAAAGGACAGCAAACTTCTGGATACTTGATACTGCCTTTCAAGTTAGTTAATTTTTTGCACTCTGTCATCATAAATCGAATAGTTTAATAATCTTTCTTGCAATGAATAATGTCAGTGAGCTGAAGATAACCTTTCTATTAATTTCCTCTGGCAAAGACTTGATCCTAAATGCCCACCATAAAAGGTATTGTTTCTGCAAAATAAATAAATAAACAAACAGACAGACAGATAGATAGACAGATAGATAAAGATCCAAATGACTTGGACATATGTTCAATGCTCCTTTGCCACCATATTTTGGGTTGATTTCCTCTAAATGTAGTCCATGAAATGCTTTTTGGTTCCCCTTTTAAATATTACCTATTTCAATCTATTTCATAAGTTCCATTCAGAAGAAATTACTTCTGGTCACATTGAAAAAAAAAAAGTGATATACATCTATTGTTCTCTTTTGAATGATAAAGTGATGTGCACTGGTTCCAGAAGTTTTTTTTTTTTTCTTTTAGGAGAGGGAGGGCAGGGCAATTGGGGTTAAGCAACTTACCCAAGTCACATGACTAGTAAGTATGAAGTGTCTGAGGCTGGATTTGAACTCAGGTCCTCCTAACCCCAGGGCCAGTGTTCTATTCACTGAGCCATCTACCCGTCCCCATAAGTATTTTTTAACAACTTTTCAAACTCTTTATCATGTGCTTTCAGAATATCTATCAATTGTTTTCCTTCATTTGATAAAGAAGTATGAATCTTTCTATAGCAATTTTTGGGAGAAAAGATTCTTTTTTCATTAGTAATACACAGGTTTTTGTTTGGATATTTTCTACATCAGTTGTCAACCATTTTACTGGTCCAAAAATATATGTTAAATCAAGATAACATAGGAGTTAATTGATCTACATCTATTCTTCTCAATGGACTTTGACTTTAGAAGGCCCATAAGTCTCTTGACAAATATGCTCACAGCTCTGACCTTTTCATCACTTTACCCTTGATTTATCTAACCTCTAGATTACCAAGATATTTGAATTTATCAACTTCATGCAACAATTATATTTAATGTAGAAATTTTAAACTCAAAACCTTTAGCTTTTCTATTTTTCCTTAGCATACATTAAGGATTTTGTAGTTTTGAAATACAAATAACATTTTAATATCACTGATTAATATAAAATATCAATATGCATACATACACATATGTGTCTGTACATACATACGATTTCATATCATTAACAACAGTTTATTATTTCTGTAAAATGTTTATTTTTTGAGGGAGGAAGGCAGGGCAATTAGGGTTAAGTGACTTATCCAAGGTCACACCGCTAGTAAGTGTTAAGAGTCTAAGGCCATATTTGAACTCAGGTCCTCCTGACTCCAGGACCAGTGCTCTATTCATTGAGCCTCCAAGGTGCCTTCATTTCTTTAAATGAAGAAGTTATTTAAAGAATCTTTGTTTAGAGTCATGTAACTTGAAGTTATAATGTGTGCATCACCTGATTAATATGTTTTGATATGCCCTTCCTCTATGGCTTAGGAATCATCTGCTGTTCCTTTCATCTATTATTATTGTTGTCATTTTTGTTGTTCAATTATTTTTCTCATATTTTTATGAAGTTAATAAACAACTAATCCAGAGACAAATCACTATCTTGCTACTATTATTTAATATCGGCTATTTTTCTCTCTGCATTCAGGTGGGCAAAATGACTGCTCTTCTAACTGAATAAAAATATTGGAATATAAGCACATTTTCTTTAAAACATCTTCAGGATACAACTAGTAGCAGAAAGGATGACAGAAGTGACATGTACCTTGTCTTGTTTCCACATGATTTTGGTTTCTTCCACTAGCTTGATATATTTTGAAAACTTTTCATTCCAGGTAGTTTGGAGATTTGAGCATTTGATAGGATGACATCTTTTAAAGCATGCTTCTTAGATTTCTATGGATTAATGTTATATCTAGGGTGTTGTGGGTGACAATCCTCTCTAAAATGATGCTCAATTTGTAGGAGAATTTATTTCTTCAATTTTCAGGACCATTTTGGGATTTGTAGGAAAATAGCTGTTAATTTATAAAGGCTAAGACTCTTATGGTGTCTAATTTTGGCCACTAGATTGTATTTTTCTATGTAGCTGGTAGATAATATTCTTTTTCAAGTTGCAATGACATGTTATATAGTTTCCATTATTTCATTGTATAATCTATATTTATCAATAAGTCTAGAGTGTCTAAGGATAATCCTTTTTGGAATTTCTAGTGACTGATATGACCTTGGATTGCAAAAATCAACTCTCATTTTTACAAACAAATTTGCATGACTTGACATTTGTTCAAAGAAACTTTACTAAAATATTTGTGTTTCATGTCTATGTTGCCCATGTAACACCTTTTGCATCTGATCTTGGATCTCACCTATTCCAAAGTTTCTATCTGGAGATAAATTATATTCAATAAATTCAATTGTGTAAGTTATTTGTGTAAGTTACAATTGTGTAAGTTTTAATTGTGAACGCCTGCTTGCAAAGTGAGCTCTCTTTGTTCCAAGTAGGGTGGTGATCTGGTAAATAGAGTTCCGGGCTTGGAGTTAGGAGGACCTGAGTTCCAATCTAGCCATAAACATTTGCTAGCTATGTGATTTTGGGCAAATCACTTCACCTCTTTCGGCTTCTCTTTCATTTCCTCATCTTTAAAATGGGAATAATAATATCTCATGTAGGTTGTTGTGAGAATTAAAGGCAAGGATAATTATAAAATACTTAGCCCAGTGCCTAGTACATAGCAAGTGCTATGTAGATATTAGCTATTATCATTTGATATGTAGCCCCTGTAAAACCTGAAGACCTTGCTCTTAACTCCTGTAGTCAGATGAGCATCAATCAGATCCAAGATCAAGCTCTTCTTTTCATGTTATATATAATTCACATATATATGTCTGCATGTCTATATATGTCTGTGCATATACACACATGTGCACAGGCATGTATACATATACAAACATGCTGTATACATACATATATATAGGCACATAGGCATGCATATGTGTATATAAGTTAATAAGTTTCGTTTTACTTTTGGTGTATCCTCTTATCTTTCTCTTCTCTTGAGATTTGACAATCTACCTTAACATAATTTGACCTCATATGTACATGTACAGTACATATATAACATACACACACACATATATATTTAGATAATTCAACAGGAAATATATATATATACATATATATATTTCCTGTTGAATTATCTAAAGCATCTCTAGACTAGATTTTATTCCACTCTTTTTTTTTTTTTTTTTTTTTTTGGTTAACAGGTAAGTCTCAATGTCTCCTCTAGAAGCTCTCAGTCTTTGTTTAGATCACAATAGTTCTGAGGCCCTGATTAGTCAGTGCTAGTGGCTGCTTATTCCTTTCATAACAGGCTTTGAATAATTAATGCATTTTCAATGCCTCAGACCAGAGAGTCTTTTTGTGGTGCAAAACAAACTTCAAAAAATTCCCTTCTATGAATGTTCCTATTATCAGGGGCTTTTTCCTACCTAATTTGTCCCTAAGCATTGCATTTGTTTTTTAGTTCCAAATTAATATTGATATGTGAAGCTGCATTGTAGAAAGCAACAAAAATATTGATCCAAAGTGTTCTATACTATAAACTCTCAAAGTATAAGATAGCCAATAACTAGACTTTTGTTTTCTTTGCTTATTGAGCTGAACTAGAAAAATTTTCCCTTCTAGTTTCATCCCAAACCATAAAATAATGGGGGAGGTAGGAGAAGGAGGTGAAGGGGATGTGTGTTTTCTTTCTGTAGATGCAATTCTTATGGGAAAAAAATTGCAAACCTGAGTGCCAAAAACACAAAGTGAATAAAAATTTACTCTTCTAAGAGGCAAAATCCCATTTGCAATTTAGCTATTAAATGCTGTGAAATAGTAAAAAAACAATTTATTTTGCATTATATAATTACATTAGGGTCAGTTACATAATTTTACTTAAATATGTACACACATATGTATAGATATACATGTACTACATATGTAATATTCACACATACATATACATATATTAGCACTTATAAACAACTGAACACCCATTTGTTGACTCATCTATAAGTCAGCCAAATTATCGACAGCTTAGCATTATATTTTTAAATACACAGAATTTAATTGAGTTATAGCTTTTTAATGAGACTCATAGTGACATAGAATAGAATTCCAGCCACATTGCTCACTAGAATTGCCATTTGACATCTCTGAATCATTATTCACCATACCAGGGAATACAGAGAAATATAACTTTGGAAACAGTCAAAAGTGTCTTGTTCTTCCATATTCATCTAATGTGAATTAGAGTAAAGCACCTAAATGTGTTGTGTATGGCATATAAAAATCCAATTATTTGAAAAACACCAGGTTTTATCAGGATTTGTGATATCATATAGAAACAACATAAACTTCAAAGTCAAACTGCACTGAGAAAAGAGGTTTAGTAAAAATATTTCTTTGAACTTTTCTGTTCTAGAGTAGTGAAGAAGGTATTTCTAGATCAAGCAGCTGATCATTAGTCATAAAATTTTTTAATCCGAAAATTCTTGGGTAAAGCAGGAATGATTTTCATAAGAGTTTGTCAATACTGGTTCTCTATTCAGTTTGAGGACATATTTTCCGTCAATTGGTTGTCTGTGGTCCATAAATAATGACCTTTTCAACCATTCCCTTTTATGTTGTTTCTCATATTTAGAGGTAAGAACAAGGACATTCTCTTCTCTCTCTCTCTCTCTCTCTCTCTCTCTCTCTCTCTCTCTCTCTCTCTCAATATAGACAGATATAGATACAATATATAATTTGTATTTGTATAACTGGCACTTAGCACAGTGCTTATCACACAACTCCTAATATGTTTTTTTATTCATTCATTCTTGAATAAAATCAGAACTATGCTGAATATTGACTACTGGACTTAATGCCTTCTTGTTGGGAGTGTGTTTATTTTACACATCATTGAAAAAAATATTAATTATACCTGACAAGAAGCCACTGATTAACTGTTTGGAATGCCAAGGCATTCTCACTTTACATCATAGTGACTTAAATGTCCATACAATTGGATTCAGAGAGTCTATTGCTAGGAATATGCCTCAAGGAGGTCAATGGCAAAAAGAAATATTCCATTTATTCTTAGATATTTATAGTGAAAAGTTTTGTAAATGGAAAGAACTGGAAGCATAGTCAATACCCAGAAAAACCTGACAGAACTTAAAGACAGTGGAACCTTAGTGCATGTCTATGGAGATGATTTATATGAATTTCTAAAACAAATTCAGAATAATTCTTCATTAGAAGTCTGGTTATGAACTTGCTCACACCAAGGCCTCCAGTTAGAAAGAAATATTCTTTAACAATGGACCAGAGGTGGAGATACCTGTCCTAAGCTAGGAAAGAACTCTCTCTTTTCTACGTCTCCATTGTAGCCTTCATGCATTCAAGCAAATAAATATCTGGCAAAACAAAGACAGTTTCAGCCACAGGTGTTTATGTGACATAATGTTAAATCTGATAAATATATCTAAATATATCCTTTAACAGAATTAAAAATATACAGTTAAGTATATGGCCATGTCAGGGTAGATACTACCCATACTTTTTTCTTTCTTGTTCCTCTCTGACTTCTTGCCACTAGAATGAACACCTACAATAAGATCACACATACATCCTGACATTCATTTAGATAGAAGTCATCTCTCATGATTCAAAGAAGGGGATTGCAATACATGTCAATTTCTTGCCAAGGTTTATTACAACTGTATTCTTGTGGGTATGCTTTGAAGGGTTTTGTATTGTAGAGCTGAGCAACTGCTTTTTCTTTCCTCCTTTTCTGGAAGACAAAAAAAGGAGTACCAAGTTCCCTCTCTTAGGACTGAGAGGCAGGGAAAAAGACTTTTCTTCATCTTCATTTCAAGACCTACTCTCTTTCTTATTCCTCTCTTGCAGGAGTTCAATCCACATTGTATTGTGTCAAACTAGACTCCGCTATGCCTAGGATACACAATCCAATTACATCCTATTTCCAAGAATGCTTTCGTATATTACGTTAATATGATTGTGATTAATAAGCATATTTTCAATGTATGAGGGATTTTAAAGAACAAATTGTTATTAATATAATAATGTAGAAAATGTTTCCTTAAAAGAGAAAATGGAGAAAGTGTTTCCCTAAAATCCTTGACAATCAATATGAAAGTCTGAAATGGATTATGCTGCAATTTTAAAATGCAAAATGAGAAATGCTAGAAAGGACAGTAAAGGAAGGGCTGTGAGATTTGAGATCTTAAAACAGATTCATCAAAGAATTATTCCCAGAAGGAAGAAACACTATATAATATTGGGAAGGTGAATTGCTTTACTGCTTTGAAAAATCCTCATTTTTGAATGTTTTTGAAAGACATCTTAGGGACTGAAATCTACCCCAAAGAAACAAGGAAGTGGTTTGGATGTTTAGATACCGTTCTTTATATGCATGGGCATAAATTTCTTCTTTCCTAAAATGCTAGTCTACTCTTTCATAGAGATGGTCAAACAAAATAATAACTCTCATTTATTCATCACTCCTGGTTTTGCTAAGTACTTGACAAATATTGTTTTATTTGATCCTCAAAGCAATCATGTGGGGTGGGAGCTATCATTAAAAGAGGCAGCATGGAGTAGCAGATTCAAATTATAAGCGAGTACTCTGACTATGTAACCATAGGCAAGTCACTTATGTGCCTTAGGTAGCACAGCTTCTCATCTGTAAAATTAAGAGCTCCTACTTTAAGGTATGTCTCTGGATCTATTATTCTTTTAAAATGAAGACCAAGTTCTGCACCTGCTAGTATGAGCAACACTGGAAGTATAAACCCCAGGGATTATGATAATAACACTAGGGCATAATTATGCCCTTTTTATGTTTATAATTATAACAATACCACTGTTATAATTATTCCCATTTTATAGATGAGAAGATTGAGGGTAAGAGAGGTTAACTGAATGGACTAGAGTCACACAGTTATTAAGTGTCTGAGGCAAGATTTGAACTCAGATTATTTCAACCCCAACTTGAGGTTTATATTAATTGTTTAAATCAATTTTTTTTCTATTAACAAAAGGCTATTTTCTCTCCCTCCCACATACCATTAGAAAAAAATAAAGGAAAGAAAAACAAAACCCTTGTGTCAAAAGAAATGCCAATCTGTACTTGAACTCATTATCTCTCTGTTAGAAGTGAGAGACCAGGTTTTATCATCATTCCGCTGGAATTGTTGGGGGTGATAGAGTAGCACCCAGATTTTCTCTAGTATGTTATAATGTAGTTTCCCGCCTATCCCTGGGGTGAGAAAAGTAGACTTCCTAAAACTAACAAAAGAAACTTTCAGGCCGAATAAGGCAGCAGAGAATCTAAATGCTGTGCAATGTAAGAATGTAGTATAGTGCAGTTCAGGGCACAAGAAAACAGTATATTGTAGCATTATGTCATTACCCCATGGTATACTTCCTTAAGAATCTAACGGATTCCTGCCTTCTCTCGCTTTCTGTCGGCGCTTCCCGTGGAGGGGCCACTGTCTCTTTGCCAGCGCCATGCCCATCCTCAGACCCCTGGAGAAGCCTAAGATCGTCAAGAAGAGGACCAAGAAATTCATCTGGCAGCAGTCTGACAGATAAGTCAAGATCAAGAGAAACGGGCGTAAACTAAGAGGCATTGACAACAGGGTGCGAAGGCGATTCAAAAAAAAAAAAAAAAGAATCTAACAGATTCCTGAACAACAACAAATCCTAGAGTGACCCAAGGGAATGGAGAGAGATCTATATGACTAATATAGATAGGTTTTATGCCATAGCTTTCTTGGAAAGTTTCAGAAAATATCTTTACCAGTAACTTTGAAATAGGGAGGGATACTTAATAAGTAAGGTGATTTTAAGGAAAATTAAGGAGACTTCTTAGTTGCTATACCTTATGGGGTAGCGTTGGTCCAAACTTAATCTCATTGGTTTATTGCCTTTCCACCAAACATTATACAAAAGTCTGTCACAAATAGCAAATAATTAGTAAAATAATTATCCAACCAGATAGTGAACAGAAATCAGAAAAGTGCTACAGATCAGAATATGACTGAAAAATGAATCAGCTCTTCAAAGGGGAGTCAAATGAGATTTCACCACAATCAAGATATATAGGCCCCCATCTCTGCCCCAAAGGAATTCTTTGGTTTTCAGGGCAGCAAGCTAGAAATCAGGGCCAAGATGAGAAGCCATCTTGTTTTAGCTTACAAGGTATTCCCTTTATTTCATAGGCATTCTCTTTACCATTTAAGAAAGTCTCATCCAAAATGCCACAGGCTTGGCTAAAAACCAAGCTTATATTCCTCAATATCTTATGATTATAAACATTAGACTTTCAGGGCTGAGAGGTTGGTCAGAGATTCCCTCACAATCCCCCTCCTCCCAGTTAGACATTTACTATGCCACGTAAATCAACTGAATTTTTTTTAATAAAGTCGATATTCACAAAACTGGATAGCTTTCTAGTTACTCGGGAAGATTCAAGTAGAGATAGTCCTTGTTTCCAATAATTTGTACAAAAATGTCTCATAAATATTTACATGATCTAGTTCTTAAAAATCTGGGAACAAGCATTCTTCAATAAATTGGTTAGCAAATAGTTGCTTTGTAACTATTGGTACAGCAAAACATATTCTGTGGCACTTGATCAACAACAAAATATGCAGTGACTTTGTGTGTGTGTGTGTGTGTGTGTGTGTGCGCGCGCCCACCTGCTCAAAGTAAGAAAATTCATAGAAAATTTGAGTTCCCAGAGGATGCAATTGTTTCAGACAAAATTTTACACACACACACACACACACACACACACACACACACGTGTGTGCATCTGCATATGTATGCATGTATGTCTATGCATACATGTCTGTATATGTCTATGTGTGTATATATGTCTATATGTATGTGTGTGTATTTTTTTTTTTCTTGAGCTACACATAAACCTGGTTTGAGAGAGTTAGCTAGGCTTGGAATAGGAGAAAGGTTTTCTTCTCTATATGACCAGGAAAGTCATTACCTTGCATCCTTAGAGACTTTCAGGGAAATAAAATTTGACCTTGGTAACTAATTATTTTCATACATTTTAGGCCACATTCAGTTTAGGGACATGACCCTTCTAGATTTCTTTTCCTTTAGAGATTTTAAACAAGTATTTAATAATGGCAAGAATTTTTTTAAGAGGTGTAATAAAATGTTCAGTTTGTAAGAGAGCTAATACAAGGTAAGCATCAAGCTTTAAGAGACTTAATTACCACTCTAGACAAAGGTTAAGTCATATAGCCATTCACATTTAATTGGTTATTTGAATATTAGACTCTCCTATGTAAAGAAAAATTCAGCTAGCTCAGTAAGAATTCAACAATATTTTCGTTTCAGATCTTTAAAATTTTTGGAAATGGTGGGCCAATTTCTATTCTGAGACAATGATTAGTTATTGAATTATCAACTCTAGGAGTGCTAGAAACAGAAACTAGTATTCTGTTGCTGTCTTGTATCTTTCCATTTCCCCAAAGATTTTTATTTTTCTAACAAGAAACTATTGATTTATGCCATCTGTTTTATAGTCCCCCAGACAAACTATTTTAGCATTCTATTTTCCTACTTGGCTTTTAAGGAGAGAACATTGATTTTTATTTTTCAAGATAGCTTTTTAAAATAGTTTCTCCCCCTTCCCCCCAAACTTTTCTTTCATTCTCTTTGGTAGCAGCAGTAGAAAAGAAAAAAAAAAGAAAAGGAAAGGAAAAAAAGGAAATAAAGTGGAGCAAAGTAAACTTCTTCATCATTGCAGGTGAAGGTATGGTTGATGCATGTAATATTTGAAGGATCACAGTATCTACTGTGTGTGAATCATTGCTAGACCGTGAAAGGTAAAACAACAATGAATCAATTATTTCTCTAGGACAAATTGTTTCAATATCATAAATCTAAATTTCCTTCTCTATTTTGTAGATTACTTTATAGAAACACGCTGGAAAGGACTTAAGCAATATTTTGGACAGCTCAAACCTTTGGAGTTTTGTTAACCCAAACTACTTGTGAAAGGCAGACGTTCTGAACTTCTGTTTTACCCATTATGGAGATTCTAGATTTCCAAAATCCATTCAACAGTGCTCCGTCTGAGAAACTCTTAGGAATTCTGTGAGTTTGAAACACTAACAGGCATTTTAAGCTATCTTTGAGGCTGGTGAACTTTTTTTTTTTTTAAGCTTGTGACTAGTTGAAAATTAGACCTTGACTTACAAGGGACCCCAGAAGCTCTCTAATCACTGCATCATAGACCTAGAGCTGAGAGGAGAATTAATGATCATCAAACCTAACCCTTCATCATAAAGTTGAGGAAACTAAGATGAAAAAAAAAATGATCAGCCAGCTATTAAACCAATTATTAAGTGTCTTAGGCAGGATATAAACCCACGTCTTTCTGATTCCCAAATCCAGGGTCTTATTCGTGTAATTCACCCATCCCCATTTTAAAGTTAATGAAATTGAGGTACAGTAGGTTGTTAGTAACTCAAGGTCACATATATAGTGAGGATCAGAATTGGGATTTAAACGCAAGTTCCCTGATGCCAGAGCCGATGCTTTTTCTATTCTACACTTTCAGTGTAATGTTGTCCTTTCTTTTCTTTTCTTCCTCCTCACCCCCACCCCATCAAGGCAAACTCTAACAGTAAAACTTATACTCAAAACTTGGACAGTTAAGTGGCATAGTGGATAGAGTAACAGGCCTGGAGTCAAGTTCCAATCCAGTCTCAAATATTTACTAGCTGTGTGACCCTGGGCAAATCACTTAACCCTGTTTGCCTCAGTTTCCTCATCTGTCAAATGATCTGGAGAAGGAAATGTCAAAACACTCTGGCACAGATTGTTGCACAGGATTTAACAACTACTGTATACTTAAAACTGATTGATAACCCTGTACTAACTCTCCTATGGTATTTACACATGTAAGCCTTTTATCTTTAATTATGGAAGTATTTTAACCCTGTTAAAGGGATTTCAGACCACAAAAAACAAGTGGGGAAGCCTTTGGGGATGGGGTTGAGAACATGAAAAGCTTATGTTTGCTTTTAAATTCATATTACACTATGATGATGGTGAACAGCTTTGGCTAGTAAACATTTCCCTGTTTTATGCTCGTCTGATAATTTGACATTGAAAACAATTAAATATGACAACTAAAAAAATATCCTTTTCAAATTACCATAAACAGACATGAGCAGATAGGTTTTGTTTTATTTAAACCGCATTAAATTCAATTTAAAGGGCAAAAGAATATGGTTTACATTGTAGCTATTTATGTTCAACAATAAAGGTTAAATATATTTTGATTTTACTGGAACAGAAAGTAACTAATTGATCAATTGTAGGAGTTTCTATCTAGAAATAATAATTTTCATACAAGTATTCATGGATACCTTCAAGGGCATTACATCATGAAACTATCATTCTTTTCTATTAGCAATCAGTATGCCAATTAACTAAAATCTTTATTTGTCTTGACTCCAAGAACAATTATTCATTTTATAGTCTCTTAATGGGTGTCATGTAATGACTAATTTACAGTAAGGAGATATCATGTCACCCCTTCAAATGGCAGTTATTGGAACTACAAGGGATTCCTGAAAAACCTGAAGCAGATGGGTGACAAGATTTAACATTATTCATGTCTCTCTTCATAGCATAACTTCTAAAAATAAATGACGCAATTTCCACCTTCTTATCTGATGTCTGTAAAGCAATCAAATAATTGTTTTGTTTTATTTTGAAAGTAATTCTATCTGTGACAGAAATAACTATAAAAGGAGGAAGTCAGTTAAAATCCAAATAATATTTTAAGGAAAAAATGGTAGTTTTTTTTACCTTACTTATTTCATCATATAGAACAAAATATTACTTGAAATATCATGACCAATAATAAAACTGTATTGCCGCTGGTTCAAAAGAAAAAAAGATAAAATAATGAGACAAAAGAATTTCATTTCATGTATGTCTATCAGATCCCAAGACATCTGAATGACAGCTAAAGAACTTGAGCAATCATTTGGGTCTTTGACCTAGGATCATTGGATTTTCAAGTTGAATAGGACCCTAAAGCTCACGTAGTCTTGATTTTTAATTTTAAACATAAAGAAATTGATGCCCAAAAGTAATGGAATAAATTGCCCATAAATCAAGCAGATAGTTAATAGTTGAAATAGAATTTGAAACCAGGTTTTCTGACACTTATATAGGCCCCTTGTTACTATAATATGTAAATAATTCAGTAAGCAATGATAATTTTGCAATTTTTTTATCTTACTAAATCGGAATAGAATGACAAAACTATTTGCCTCTCAGTCTCTCTCACCATAGAAATCCTGGTTTTCAAAGACAAAATTAATTTTGTTAGTTATTTTAGGTCATGGCAAACATCAAAAGGCATGTGTATAGATAGATAGATAGATAGATAGATAGATAGATAGATAGAGATAGATACATAGATAGATAGATAGATACATAGATAGATAGATAGATACATAGATAGATGGATAGATAGATAGATAGGTAGAGAGTTCTCAAAAGCACATGTAACTCCTTCCCCCCCCCCCAAAAAAAATAAACTTATTAGGAGTCAGTTTTTAAAAAAAAATATAGTTAAAGGTACAAGATATTATAAATCTACAATCCTTTGTCAATTTGCATATTACTCATGGCTTGCTTTCTTGCCCTTTTGAGTCTTTCTTTGATGTGGTATGGATTTTAGATTTTAAAGTCCATACAGGGGCAGCTAGGTGTTGCAGAGAATAGAACAATAGCCCTGCAGTCAGGAGGACCTGAGTTCAAATCCGGCCTAAGACACTTAACATAAAACTAGCTATGTGACCTTGGGAAAGTCACTTGATCCCAACTACCCTACCTTCCCTTCTCCAAAAAGCAAAAAATAAATAAAAAAAGTCTAAACCAACATAATTAAATAGATGATGTGTAGAATGCAACTTAAGTCAGGAAGACTTAGATTCATACTCTTCTTCATGTTCATTGTATAACTTTAGGAAGATCATTTAACTTCTTTTTTTATCAGTTTTTTTAATCAATATAATCAAGGGGTTGGACTTTGTGATTGTTAAGATCAACCCCTCTCTCAATCCATGATCTGATTTTCTTGTGGAAAATGCCATGTTCTTAAACTGTGGTTGCTAAATGAAGCTCCTCCCTGGACGAGAAGTGCTCCTCCTCCTCTCATCTTTGTTATATGTGAGGCATTAAGCATTTAAAATGTTAGGAGACAAAAAAAAGTGAAGTGAGGTGTTGAAGGGAAGAAAGGGGATTGACTTGATACTGCTGATATTCTCATACTATTTAATTTGTTACTTGGTCCCAGTGCAAGTACTTTGCTTCCATTTCTGCATAAGGAGGGATTAGACTAGGAGATTCCTGTCTATTTTTTTACTCACCTAGCAGTCTGTATACTTCCAGGGAGAGTTATAAAGAGCCAAGGAGAGTGAAAGAAAGGTATACCCATAGTGAGAAAATGACTGGGAAAAGGGAGTCTGCATCCAAGACTATTCTCTTTGAAGAATAAATATTTCCCTGGATAGAGAATAAATAGTTCCCTGGACAAGTTCCCAAAAAACTCAAAATTACCTATACCACATAAGGAAGAATTCGAGTAAGATTTTAATAGTGATAACATCATTCTTTACATTTGGCATAAGTACTAAATAAATATTTATTTGTACTAACCACTATGTAATACTATTGTGATTTTATATACCAGGCACATTAATGAATCTAGCGTAAGTTCATTATTTTAAAATGTTCAATTGCAGTGCTATATATTAAAAAAAATATCTAATGATAGAGTCTTCATAAAACTGAGTATTATTTGGAACATCTTTTAGGAAACTGGATAATTGGTATGAACACATAAATTCTAAGTTACTTTATTAAAGGTATCAGGAAATCTAGGTAAAACTTAATTTCCTACACTCCTGATATTCTAGCATCCTTTTCAAATGCCTACTTTGAGTCTCAAGTAATTGGAATGTAATCCCTCCTCCTCTCTACCTCCTAGAATCCCTTATTCTATTATGACTCATTGTAATCACCATGGTCTACATGAAAACTTTTATGATACCTCCAACTGCTAATTGTACACTTCCCTAAACTACCTTATTTGTCTTTTATTTTGTTTTGTTTTTCATTATTCTACATATACTTACATAAGTGTAGTGCTACTCTCTGGCCTCTAGAACAAGGCTGGCTACATAGCTTCCTATGGTTTGGGGGTAGATATAACTCAGGGTGGATTTCTATAGCTCAAATTCTTATTCTGCTCCTTATCCCCCACTCCTTACATTTAACTGACAGTGATAAATATCTAGGTTTCTTTCAACCTATAAACATCAATTAACTTTTACAAAGAGATATTTACTTCAAAAATATATCAAAAGCAGAATTGTAGACATCTCCCACCTCCTATCCCCTACAACAGTTGGGGAATGAGGCCCATTCCTACCTATACTATTTCAGTCCCTAGGAAGAGTGGACAATGCAGTATCTATATAGTTTGGGTTTCATCAAGTTCATGCCCAAGCAAGGTATAGCCACTGGATCAGTTACTGAAACAATCCCAATTCCTTCAATTGATCCTAAGGTCCTTCACCATTTTAGTTACTTTTCTCTGAACAGTCTCCAGTTTATCAATGTAATACCTATATCTGAACATAATATCACAAATGTGGCTTGGCTAGGCCATATCACAACCAAATTATTACCTCTTCATTCTTCTTTATGCAGCCTAAAATTTCTTAACCTTTCTTGGCTGTCATATTGCTGTTTACTCATTTTGAACTAGCGGTCTAGTAATATCCTCAGATTTTTTTCTCAATAGATTATTATCTAACCATTTCACTCTTTACTTGTGAAGTTGAAAATAAAAAAAAATATTTTGAAGAGATTGATATAGAGAAGAAATGGAAGAAGGAACATGGATCATCATAATCATGTAATGCCCTTTCCATAAAAATAGAAATTGTATCTTCTGGAGAAAAAGAACCTTTAATGCCCCAAGGAAGGTGTGAGGATCCACAAGCACCACTATGAAAGAAGAAACATAATACTGACTAGAAGAAAAGAAACAGGTTATGGGGATTCCAGATCCTTTCTGAGAGCTAAAAAGGCAGACAAAGGTTGACTTGCAAGAATAGAATAGTATGCTGTATTCCTGGAAAATGTATTCAGGATGTAATAAAGACTTGTCAAACCTGAGAGCCACTATCCTTTTTCATTGATTGATATCAAGGCAAATTACATTGAGAACTAGTACATCATTGTTAAATAAGGAACCGAAGATCACAGGTACACAGATGGTGTTTTCATCATTCATGTCAACTGAAGGTTGCTTTAGAAGAGATCGTGAGGTTTAGGAAGTAAACAACTGGTTATGAAGATGGGGCCTAAGAATGAGGTTTGGATTCTATACCTTAGTCTAAAATATATGAATTAGGACCCATTTCTAGGAATGGAAACCATGCACACAAAATGGAAACTTTTACACACAAACATAAAAAAATACAGATAATAAGTAAAGTGACAGAGATCTTAATATTTGGGGGTAAAACCGATCCCAAGAATCCCTGATATTTGGTAGAATATGGTTTATGAATGATTATAGAGGGGTAGCATGGTAGGCAATGCTGGAATCAGAATCACAGGACCTAGGTTTGAAATTCTCCCACTGCTACTTGCTTCCTACATGACCTTGAGAAAGTCACTTAGCCATTTAGGTTTCAGTTTTATAGTTATAATTCATTTTTCAGTCGTGTCTAAGTCTGCATGACCCCATTTGGAGTTTTCTTGGTAAAGATACTAAAATGGCATATCATTTTCCTTCTTCAGCTCATTTTACAGATGAAGAATTGAGGCAAATGGGATTAAGTTACTTGTCCAGGGTCACACAGCTAGTACGTGACTGAGACTAGATTTGAACTCAGGAAGGTAAGTCTTTCTAATTCTCAGCCCAGTGGTCTATCCACTACCAGTGTCTCAGTTTATTGTATATAAAATGATGCTGTTAGAGTATATGACTTCCCTAATATATTCCTTATTGAAAACAAATGCACTAAATTTGAAAGGATGAATATAATTATATTAAGGAGAGATATTCATGAGGGATCACATAGTAACTCCACCAATTAATCAATCAGTGACTGAAAAAGTACATGCTCACTATGTCCTAGCACATAATTAAGTCTCTGAAGCAAAATACAAATCCGTCTTGTATAACCTCATGTTCAATATCATGTATGCTAGAAATGGTGTATGCAGCAATTTACTCATTGTAAAGAACTATGTAATATGATGCATTATTCTCATTCTTTACTATCACTGCTACTATTACCACCAACACCACCACTACTACTACTACTACTACTACACTCTGAAAAATGACAGAGTAAACATAGCTTTTATTTTTTTTCCTCATTATCCAGACCCAAGGAATAATGTATAAATAATTCTCTTAGGTAATGATTTGCTGTAAATAGCCACTTTGATAATAGAACGGTTTCCAAGCAAGAGAGAGGAATGTCATGGAGTCAATCAGGGAACCACTGTGTAGGATACTTGAGAGCTACCCTGCCTCATCATTCCTCTTCTTCCTACTGGTCCACCTTAAACTGCATTCCTTCCCAGAATTATGAAAAATAGAGTAGTAATATGGTATCCTACCCAGCAGCTGTTTGGACAAAAAATATCTTCCATTCATATATGAGGGTGCCCTGGACATTCAATAGCTCACACATACCAAAACACTTTCTCGATAATCAAGATGAAAAAATAAATCTACCTTTCAGTCAATTAATCCGTTAAGTACTATTGGTTGCATGGCTATGAGTCCAAAAGATATAACAACCTTTCTGATTGTTTTTTTATCTTTAGAAAGCAATTTATATAAACACAGCAACTATATCTTCTATGTAAAATTAGCATATAAATCAGATGAGCAATGATATCATATCCCCTTAAGAAGTATAATAGGACTAGTTGTGAATCCATTAAATTATTTTTTTTTCTTCCTACCCCAAATCTCACCAACTCTTTCCATCAAATATGATATGAACAATCTACTATACATTTTGTGGTTTCTATTTTCAAATAATATGTGAAAAAATAACATATACTTTAGTAGCAATTTAGCTACTACCCTTCAGCTTGTAAATCTTATGTTACTTTTAGTTTTCTTGACTGTGACTCCTCAAAGTGTTTTCTACAGATTAGTGAAAAGAGTTTTATGTAACCTAAGGAAAAAAAAAAAGAGAGAAAACTACTCACTCTACATCATTGCTTTTTTTCAATGACTCCAAGCTGCTCACTGCCACAAGTCCATCATTTAAACAGTAACATTATTTCAGTGTTTTATCTCTTCTGAATTTTGTGGGGTTCTATGTGTATCCTGCATAACTCATAGAACCCCACAAAACTCAGAAGATTTAAAAATGGCAGAAACCCAAATTACAATGGAAAGATACATGTGCATGTAAATAGAATATATTACACAAATATTGTAAGTAAGAAATAGTGAAAGGATATATAATCAACGAAATAATAAGTAAAAAAGGAGGTGGCCAAGTCATATAGAAAGAGAAATGATAACAGCTGAATGGCCCATATGCTACAGTGGTATCTATTAAATATTTAAAGAGCTAGCACAGAACATTCATTTGGTAGGTTGTTTAAGGAAGATTTATAGAAGATAAGAACAGATATTACGTGGGTAAAAAAGAAGTATGGAAAGTTCTAACTGACCTAGAGGAAAGAGTATTATACTTAACATGACAGATCCATTAAATTATTGATTAATTTAGTTTTCAAATTCAAATTTTTATTTCCTCTAGTAACAAACGTGAATTTAAAATTGAGAAATTAACTCAGCAAATTAACTCAGTAAACCCAATTTCACTCATTTCTGTCTCAAAATGTTTTCATCCAGTGAAACATCTCAGTTTCTCACAGACACATGGTGGCCATAGAGCAAAAAGCAAATTTAGTGGCAGTGAACACGTTTCTATGAACAATACTAGTTTAACCCTTGCACATCCTTTTAAATAAATTTGATATGCTATTTATTGCACATTAACAGCAACTTGTCTTCTATCTAGTTCATAAAAAACAAGAAGAAATGCCCCAAATCAACTTAGGTTTTTTTTTTCCTTGCCTTTTTTTTTGGAGGGGGAAAGGTAGGGCAATTGGGGTTAAGTGACTTGCCCAAGGTCACAAAGTAAGTGTTAAGTGTCTAGGATCATATTTGAACTCAGCTCCTCCTGACTCCAGGACTGGTGCTCTATTCACTGTTTAAAGTCAGATTATACATGGCAATGATGATAGAGATGATAAATCACTTCCTCTTCACATCACAAAGGTACATAGGGAGCACCTTTCTGCACTTGAAAGGAAGACCCTAGCTAATAAGTTCAGGAACTTCAGAGACTATGTTGTAATGCTCATACCTGAACAACAACCTCTGTGTTCTCATTTCCACGTGGTCATTCCATCCTGGATTGGAAACTTCTAATTAGAGGGAGCCAATTACCCCCAGTTGGTTCTGCTTTGGGACAGGAAATTTTCTGTACCTTAAATCTAAATTGTCTTCTTTTCACCTTCTATCCATTATTTCCAGTTCAGTGTTCTTGTTTTAAGTAAATAAGTCTAATTTCTCTGGCATATAGCAGTCCTTCAAATACCATATCATCCCGTTGAGGCAGCTAGTGGCTAGAATGCTGAGTGGGGAGTCCAGAAGAACGCATATCAAACTCCACCTTAGATACTTACAAGCTTTGTGACCCTGGGAAAGTCATTTAACATCCATTTGCATCACTTTTCTCCAATGTAAAATGGGGAAAATAACAGTGCCTACCTCACAAGGTTGTTGCGAGGATCAAATGAGATAATGTTTGTAAAGTGATAATGATTAGTACAGTGTCAGGCAGCCAGGTGGCACAGTGGATAAAGTACCAGGCCTGGAAGAATCCTGAGTTCAAATTTGGCTTCTGGTAATTACTAAT
This sequence comes from Pseudochirops corinnae, assembly GCA_028646515.1. Taxonomy (NCBI): domain Eukaryota; kingdom Metazoa; phylum Chordata; class Mammalia; order Diprotodontia; family Pseudocheiridae; genus Pseudochirops; species Pseudochirops corinnae. Next base: position 114,314,091 of record CM053591.1, on the reverse strand, counting down.
TGTGTGACCCTGGACAAGTCACTTAACTTGTTTGCCTCAGTTTCATCATCTGCAAAATGAGCTGGAAAAGGAAATGGCAAGGGGCAGAGCTAACATGGCAGAGAGGAAGCAGTGACTTGAACAAACTCCCCAAGAATTTCATCCTTGGGAACTAAAAAGTAAATTTGAGCGGATTTAAGAGTGACAGAACCCATTGTGAGACAGACAGTGACAGATTCCCAGCCCAGAGAAGTGCCTAATCAGGTCGGGG
>CM053591.1:114278795-114313341 GCA_028646515.1 Pseudochirops corinnae | reverse complement strand
GTTTGATAGTATCTTGATTTCTGATAAAGTCATTTGCTTCCATTTGCTCCATTCAAATTTTGAAGGAGTTATTCTCTTCAGAATGCTTTTGAGATTCTTTTTCCATCTGGCAAAGTCGACTTTTTAAGGCATTCTTCTCCTCATTGGCTTTTTGGGCCTCCTTTGTCATTTGAGTTAATCTATTTTTTAAGGTGTTAATTTCTTCTGTCAGATTGCTGACTTTCTTTCCATGATTTTCTTGCAACATTCTTATTTCTCTTCCCAATTTTTCTTCCACTTCTCCCATTTGGTTTTCAAAATCCTTCTTCAGCTAATCTCTAGCTTTCAGGAAATCTTCATGTTTATTGGAAGCTTTTGGTGTGGGAGCTCCTACTGTGTTGTCCTCCTCCCTCTCCCTGCCTTGATCCTTCTTTTCCCCAAAGAAGGAATCTAGGGTTTGGTTGCTGTTCCTATTTTGCTTCTTATGCTTATTCTTATTCATGGTTGGTCAGTCTGTGATTTTTTTTGTTTTTTATCTCTGTAGAACTCTGCTTCCAGAGGGGAAACCTCTGTTCCAAATTACTGGGATTTTCCCAGCTGCCGGAGCTTTTAGGTGGCTGTTGGGTCCCTCCCCAACTCCAGCTCACTGAAAAAAAAACAACCCAGGACCAACGCCCAAGACCACGATCCGGATCCAGGCCGCTTAACATGAGAGCACGTGGCCTCTGAATGATTGCTTTGTCCCCCTGCAGTCTGTAGCCTGGGAGCTCTGAAGCGGCAGTGTGGAGGTGGGTGCAAAACCTCCGCTTCTGTGGCCTCGTTGCCCTTGAGGCGTTTTGGCTGGACCCGCTTTTCTCCCCAGATTTTGCTGAGCTCCACTAACCTAATTCTGAATACTGCCACAGCTGCTACAGATCCGCTCTCCTGAAGCTCCAGCAGAGGCTTGGCTCCTCTCATCCAGCCACCTCCGGGACAGAGCCGTGGTTTCAGGCTAGGCTGGTATCTGCTCGCAGAGCTGAGATGGTTCCTCATAGCCAAGCTGACTTTAGTGGAAAGTATATTTGTGTGTGTTTTAAGTTCTAGAATTTGTTTAGAGTCATATTTTATGGGTATTTTGGGGTGGCTATGTGAGAGCTGTGATATGTTGCTGCTCCTATGCCGCCATCTTGGCTCCACCTTTCCCTATTATTCTCATTTTATAATTGAGGAAACTGAGGCAGCCAAAAGTTAAGTGACCTTGCCAAGGCTCACACAGCTAGGTCTGAGGTGGGATTTGAATTCAGACCCCATTTCTTCCAGACCTAACCACCTAGCTGTTTCTGAAATCTTAGCTGTCTTTCTATTGTAGCTCATAGGCCTTTCTAATCTCTCCATTTATTAGTTTGTTTTTCTTTCTCAAATGATCACATTTATATTTATCTGTTTACATTTTGGGGGAGAAGACGGAAACTATTTTTTGTATCACCAACATCCAGTACAGAGACTTGCATATATTAATTGTATTGTGTGTGTGTGTGTGTGTGTGTGTATTTTACTCAGATATAATTTAGTTTTTCTAAGACAGAGTTAACTTTCAGGAAAGGTACATGCTTATTAATAGTGCGGGCATGGGTGAAATATGTATCTTCTGTGGGATAAATCAGTCCAATTCTAAAACTGAATAAGGAATTCTCTACTACCTTATGAACTCTTAAAAATGTCGAGTAAATCAAAGAAAGGAGAAGAAATTTTAAAAAGTTGCTTGAGCTCATTGATCATGTTCTATGATTCTTGGTTCTAGTTCAATTATTTCAACAAGTTGAGAGGAACTTTCAGCTGAAAACTTGGTAATAAAGTAGCAGTAGTGAGATTTTTCAACAATGCAAGGGTCATTTGTACTATGACTTGCATTTTCTGTCAGTCCATCTGTAGGAAGGATTGTGCTTCAAATCCAATGTCCTTCCCAGAGGTCAGCAGAGCACCTGGTGAAAATGCAGGCATCAAAATCAATAATCAATGATCTGACATTTAAGAGAAGGTGGAATGCAATCAGGAGCAATGGGAAAGATGTCCACAAATGGAGAACAGGATGAAGGGAGTAAACACAGCTAGTGCCTCTTTGTTCAAAGGTTCAGTAAAAGACAACATTTTTAGTAGTAACATTCTAGCCTTACTCCCCTTCAGTTGACAGCTATGTCTATATTTTAGTTATGTCTATTCAGGCAATTGTCAATAGAAATTAAAAGTAATCTAATGATGTAATCACCAGAATATAATTTATTTATTAAGATAGGAATATCATTTATTAAAAATTGTTTTCCTCTAAGAATGTTCATTTCACATAATTTCTCCACTAATTATCAAGACCTGTGTGTATGAAGCTAGAAAAGTCTTCTGTTAAGAAACAAACAACATAACCATATCTCTAAAATCAGTCAACATATATAAATATATATATATATGTATAAATGTATATGCATATGTATATGTACATGTGTGTATATGTGTATATATCCACCCAAGCTTTCAATTTTCCTAATAAACATCACTCTCCATCCAAGTTTGGAATATTCCCAGTATTCTTTACTTATCAAATGCATCTAAGTGTTTGTTTTGTTTTCTATAATTGGCCAAAACAAGTAACCATCTACTTCAGTAATCAGCTTTATTTATTTATTAACTTGTTCATTCATTCATTCATTTGTTCATTCATTCATCAATTTGCAGATCTAGTTTCATTAATTCAAGCACAAAAGCCTAGTTGTTATCATTTTTTTTTAAATTTATTTTGCCACATTAGAGTATATCTATGTGTCTTTCTCATATAAACAGTAGAAAGTCAGAATTGGAAAGGACCTTAGAGATCAAACACCAGCAAATCTAGTTGAAGTCATTGTCTTGCAAATAAGGAAACTGAGGTGCTGAAATTTTCTAGCAAGTTCCCTCATGCAATTTTCCTAGTTAAGTCTGTGGGAGGAAGATTAAAACATTCTCCAAAATAGTTTAATATTGTGTTAATTCTCTCCAATCTCCATTACATTTTGTCCACATAGGCACAGCCGAAACTCATGTGCCATATCATGTGGTGATATTATGCAACTTAGCAATAAGTGATTTAATATATGTGAAAGATCTTTACCAATTTGCTCCTATCTTCTTACTTTTTAAAGGTTGTTTTTTCACCCAAATTTTCACCCATAATTGACCACAAGTGAAGAAATGCACTCATTTATATTTCATCCATTTCATTTTCATTTTTGGAAATCTGTATGTTAATTCCTTTCTCTCGGCATCTATTGCCATACTTTTATCATTCCCTTTCTACAATGTCTTTAAGCATCCTTTTTGTTCATTCGTTTCTGGGAATAATATAAATTCTTTCCCCTGAAGGTAGCATGTGTCTAAAACTCAGCCACAATGCATGTTATTACAGTCTGTTTTTCATTTTCTCACATGTGCTGTCATTTTTCATTATTAAATTTACATCTGAGTACTATGGAAGAGGCTTAAATCTCATTCTATATTCCATGTCCCTGCTCTATGTTGTTGGTGCATTACTAGTTCAATAATGATGAACTTAGCTCTTTTATAAGATTTCACCTCATTTGCTACCTAGGAGGTGTTTTTTTTTATTTCAGTTCACTATTGTGCATTATCATCAAGAAGGTATATTTTACTGACCCCTAGTCATTCATGAGTGAGCTGTGGTGAGTGTCCTCTTGGGCCCTTTTGGGACATCATTAGCTTGCCTATTTTTCTGACTAGAGAGGGTCTTATCAAGACAGTTTATACTGAGTGTTTATTATTTCCTAAAGTGGTGAGAAATTGTCATTTATGATGAAAGGTTCCACTCAGTCATCGACATTATCTCTCTTTATATTGTAATAACCTCTCAAATAAGCATCCTGTCTCAAGTTCCTACCATTTTATTTTATTTCATTTCATTTCAATTTATTTTTATTACATTTAATTTTTAAAATTCACATATCCCTGTCTTCAATAAAAAACAATGTCAACAAGCAAAAATATGAAATGGAACCATCTTAAGAATGGCAAATACTATGACAGAGAGTAGGGTGGTAGGAAAGGATAGGAACTGCAACATATTTTATTGACTAAACTACTTTATTCTATCAGCAAACAGGAAACAGTGAAGGATTTAAACAGGAAAAGAACACAATAACATGTGAAAAATGGTAAACATTATTCTGGCAGAAAAATGAAGGCTGGCGAGAGGAGAGATTAAAAATAAGATTGCAATCAAACAGTACAATCCATATCTAGTGCTAAAACTATGGTTTAAGTAGAGGTATCACAAAGAAAGGTACAATTAAAGAGATATTTCAGGGCAGAATTTAAAAAGATATGATAACTGATTATATATCATGGGTGAGGGATAAGGAAGAGTCCAGGATTACCCAGGTGTGTTTGTGACTGGGATAGTACTATAAGTAAGTAAAGAAATCTAGGTGAAGAGACAAATTTAGGGAAAAGAAAGAAGAAAAGAGGGAGAGAGAACACTTGGGACATAAGTACAAATAAATAAACAAAAACCTCAAAAGTTGAGTAAGATTCTGATTCCCAAAGAGCTTGTATTGCATTAAAGGAAGACAATACATAAATGGCAACTGGCAAGGAGGGATGTAGAGTTGTGAAAAGGTGGAGAAAGACTACAATTACAGCAAGAATAAGGCAACTGATAGGGAGGAGAAGCAGTCCAGACAGCAAGAAGAGCAGGAATCAAAGTGGCCAACATGGCTGGTACTCCTTAAAGAAATAGTGATGCCATCCAAGAACTCACAAGTCTCAAGAGCAGGTTTCAGGATGGTGTCCTCCTGAAGGGAGTAAGGTACCTGGTGGGGAGGTGTATGATTTCAGTGTTGTACAGGTTAAGGTTGTAGCAAGACATATGCAGGAAATAGCTGGAAATGTGGAGTTGGAGGTCAAGGCAAGGGTCATGACTAGAAATAGAAATTTGGTTTCATTATCTACCCAGGGATGACAATTAAAGTCAATTGTATGGATAAGGTCAATGAAGGTAGAAAGGAAAGATGCCAAGGGAATGAACCTTGTTTGACGCCAATTTTTAGAAAGCATAATATTAGAAAAGGAACCAGAGAATAAGGAAGAAAAGGAGTAAACAGAAACGTACAAGGAGATCTCAGGGAATGTTATCGAATGTAATGGAAGAAAGCCTATACCCCAATATAGTAAAAGTGTCCAGTGCTGCAGAGAAGTAAAATAAAGTAAAATAAAGTAAAATGGACTGAAGAAAAATTGACCATTGGCTTTAACAATACTAAAGTAATTGGTATCTAAGGAAAGACCAATTTAAGTACAGTGGAAGGGAAGGAAGTTAAATTGTAAAGGGTTGAGGCATGAGTATATAGTATGGAAGCAAAAGACCTGCAAGTCAAGACTATTCTTTAGGGGTGGTGCCAAGATGGTGGGGTAGAAGCAAGAAAACTCTGTGGCTCCCCACATAACCACCTCAAATACCTATGCAATATGACTCTAAACAAATTTTAGGGCTATAGAACCTACAAAGTGATAGAGAGAAACAAATCTCCCACTAGGAAGCACAACAGTGGGACAGGAAGGATTCATCGCAGTACACTGGGAGCCCAACCCTGCATGAGCTTCAGGTTTTAGCCCCAGGGCAGCCTCCACCAGCAGCTGCAGCTGACTTCTGGAGAGTGGAACACCAGCACCAGTGGTGGTTTCCAGAATTATCAACCCATAAATGCCAAAGAAAAAGTGAGAGGTCAGTGTAGAACTCTGTTGGAACTGGGGGGGGGGGGGCGGGGCGGGAGGGACTAAAGAGAAGTCTGGCCTCTGACCACAGAGTTAGAAGTAGTAGAAGCGGCAGCCCTGCAGCCAACTCTAAGTGGCTGCTTCAGAGCTCCCAGCCGGCAGATTCTAGGGGGGCCAAGTGACCATTTAGAAGCTAAGCGCTCTTACCTTAACCTGCCTGGTTCTGGACCATGATCTTGGGTCGTGGTGCTAAAGTGTATAACCAGTGAGCCAGAGTTTGTGGGGACTGCACAGACTGCAGCAACCTAATAGCTTGGGCAGCTGTGAAAACCCCAGCAATTTGGGGAAAAGCTCTCCCCTCTGACAGCAGAGTTCTACTGTGGCAAAGAGCTCAAAAGTCAAGTAATTTACTGGCAATATAAGCAAACAAAGGAAACAAAGCAAACACAGCCATCCAACTTTAGATTCCTTTTTTGGGGACAAAAAAGATCAAAGTATGGAATGGGAGGAAGACAGTACAGTCAGAACTCCTGCACCAAAAGCTTCCAAGAAAAATATATGAATTGGTTACTGGCCATGGAGGAGTTCAAAAAGGATTTTGAAAATCAAATAAGAGAAGTGGAGGAAAAATTGGGAAGAGAAATGAGAGTGGTCGAAGAAAATCATGAAAAGAGATTCAACAACCTGACTGAAGGAAAAAAAAACTTAAAAAAACAGACTTACTCAAATGGCAAAAGAGGCCCAAAAAGCCAATGAGGAGAAGAATGCCTTAAAAATTTGAATTTGCCAGATGGGAAAAGAATATCAAAAGCTCACCAAAGAGATTAATTCCTTCTGAATTAGACTGGAGCAAATGGAAGCTAAGGACTTTATGAGAAATCAAGATACCATTAAAGAGATCCAAACAAATGGAAAAAATAGAAGGCAATGCGTAATATCTCATTGGAAAAACCACCGACCTGGAAAATAGATCCAGGGGAGACCATTTAAAAATTATTGGACCATTTGAAAGCCATCATCAAAAAAAGAACCTAGAAAGCATCCTTCATGAAATTTTCAAGGAAAATTACTCTGATATTTTAGAACCAGAGGGCAAAATAGAACTTGAAAGAATTCACTGGTCAACTCTTGAAAATGATCCCAAAAAAAAACTCCTAGGAATATCATAACCAGGTTCTGGAGTTCCCAGATCAAGGAATAGATATTACAAGCTCAGAAGAAACAATTTGAATATTGTGGAAACACAATCAGGATAACCCAGGATCTAGCAGCTTCTACATTAAGGGATTGAAAGGCTTGGAATATGATATTCTGGAGGTCAAAGGGGCTAGGATTAAAATCAAGAATTACCTACCCATCAAAACTGAGTATAATGTTTCAGGGGAAAATATGGTCATTCAATAAGGTGGAGGACTTTCAAGCATTCTTGATGAAAAAAACAGATTTGAATAGAAAATTTGACATTCAAATACAAGAAGCAAAAGAAGCATGAGAAAAGAAATCATAAGGAACTTATCAAATTTGAACATTTTACATGCCTACATGGAAAATCAATAATTTTCAATAATATGAAACCTTTCTCATTATGAGGATAGTTGAAGGGAATGTAAATGTATAAATATGTATGTATAGGAGGGCATATATGTGTGTGTGTGTATATATATATATATATATGTCTACATAATAGGGTATATATGTGTATGAATACATATGTGAGTGGGTGTATACAGTTATACATAGACAGAGGGTACAGGATCAATTGAATAGCAAGAGATAATATTTAAAAGGTGTAATCAAGAGGTGAGAGAGGAATATAATGAGAGGAGATGGGGAGAGATAGAATGGGGTAAATTATCTCATATAGAAGAGGCATGGGATAACAGTTACAATGGAGGGGGAGAAGGGGAAGGCAAAAGAGAATGGGTCAACCTTACTCTCATTGAATTTGGCTTAGGGAGGGAATGACACACACTCTAAGTTGGGTATGTTGCCCTACAAGAGAATAGGGAGGAGGGGATGAGAGAGGGTATGATGGATGGGAGGGCAGGTTGGGGGGCATAGTTAGAAGCACACACTTTTATAAAGGGACAGGGACAAAGTAGAACATAGAACAAGTAAGGCAAGTGATAGGATGGAGGGAAATATAGTCAGTCTTTCACAATATATCCATTATGGAAATGTTTTGCATAACTACACATGCATAACCTATATTGAATTGAATTATCTTCCCAATAAGGGTGGGTAAAGAGGGAGGAAGGGAAAGAATTTGGAATTCAAAGCTGTAAAATCAAATGTTTTTAAAAAATTATTATTACTATTATTTTTTACATGCAACCGGGAAATAAGATATATAAGCACTGGGGTATGGAGATCCATCTTGCCCTACCAGGAAGTGGGAAGAGAGATTGGGGTGGACATAGGAAAGTGCAGATTGGAGAAGGGGGTATACATTGGGGTCATGGGTAGGGGAAAGAAGGGGAGAAAATCTTTAACTCAAAATCTTGTGGAAATGAGTGATGTAAACTAAAAATAAACATAAAATTTAATTTAAAAAATACTTTTCTTTAGTTTGAAAATGGAGTAAAAGAAGAAAGACTGGATTAAAAAGGAGATCAAGGTCAAGGGGATACACACAGACAGTTAGATATGTTTATGTGTATATGTATGTGTGTATACATATATGTATTTATGTATGGTTTATATGTGTATGAATATAATGTAAATATACAAACATATATGAAAAATATATGTATAAATGCATCAGTTTTAGAATCTAAGCATACTTGTTGGCAGAGCATAAAGAGCCATTAAAGAGGGATAAATGTGTCAGTCAGTCAATAAACAATTTTTAAGCACCTACTATTTGCCAGCCATGGTAAGGATATAAAGAAAGGGAAAAAATAAAACAAAAGAAAATAAAATACCTTGCTCTTGAGCTTGCAATATAATTGGGGAGATAACATGCAAACAACCATGTACAAATAATCTATATACAGGATAAATCATACATACTCAACAGAGGTTAGATGTTAGAATCAAGACGAATTAGAAAAGGTTTCCTGTAGAAGGATGGATTTTATCTGGGGCTTCAAAGAATCCAGGGGAATCACTAGGCAAAGATAAGAAGGGTGTGCATTCCATTCATGGGGTGCCATGAAAATGGCTAGGGTTAAGAGAGAGAACATTTTTTTAGAAGAAGAGTTGGAAGGTCAGTTTCACTGGATGAAAAAGTACATGGGGGAGTCTGGGTGTAAGGTGTATGAAGACAAGACAGTTTGGGAGAGCAGGTTATGAAGAGTTTTGAACACCAAAGAGAGATTTTATATTTGATCCTAAAGATGATAGGATGTTATTGAACTGGATGTTATTGAGTAGGTGTGGGTGGGGTGGAGGTGGGGGTGAAGGTGGTGACATGATCTAACCCACCCTTTAGGAAGAACAAAATTTAACAATTGCATGCAGGATAGATTGGAATGGAGAAAGACTTCTGGTCATTAGACCAACCAGAAGGCTATTGCAATAGTCCAAGAATGAGGTAATAAGGGGCATGGCAGAGGAGAGAAAGGGGTATATGCAAGAAATATTACTAAAATAAAATCCATAGTTCTTGGCAACAGATTGGAGATCAATGATGAGATAAAGCAGAGTCAATGATGATACCTATGTTAAAACCCTGAGTGGCTAAAGGAATAAGAAAGATAGTTTAGAAGAAAATATAATGAATTGTATTTTGGACATGCTGAGTTTAAGATGTCTAGGGAGCTCCAATTTGAAATGTTCAATAAGTAATTGGTGATGCAAGACTGGAGGTTAACAGAGAGGTTAGGATAAGAAGATTTGAGAATCATTAGCATAGAGATGACAAAAGAATTTGTGAATTATATGAATTGCCACTAGAATAATTTGATGACTTTTCAAGATAGAAAGCACAACAGTCCCCCTAGGTAAATGGTAGAGTGTTATATTAATTTTACAGAGGAAGAAAGTGAATCTCAGAAAGTTTAACTGTTAAGTGTGGACACAAGATTTGAACCCAGATCTTCTGACTCCAAATCCAGCCCATTTTTTCTGTTCTGACATATGCTATCACTAACTTAATTATTTAAAGTAAATACTCAGATTCTGCTCATAAATTCCCAGAAGCATCCTGAAATACAAACATATATTTGACAAGACAGAAAACAACAAATAAGTTTCTCTTAAACCATTTCTCCTTTTTTTTTTTTTTAAAGTTCATAGGAACTTGGGGCTATACCTATTGGCTATTTCCCTGGCTGCTATAGAAATTTTCATATTAGAGGATCAGACCTTCAAAAAATTAAAGTCTCCAGTTATTATGGGCCAGATTTTTTCATAAACTTAAAAAATCATTTTGAGATTTTTGCTCTCACCACAGGTGACCTGCTACTCCAAAATGTTGATTGATCACAGACTCTGTTCATCAGGTACAATGGGCCTTAGGAGAGAAATAAAACTCTAGACTCTCAAGGACTCCTTACTGCTACCAAATTACCACTTTTCTCACAGGACTCGATCTATAGTCACTTTTAGTCATCGCTGCAGCACCATGAGGAATCCCTGAGGGATGTGTACAATCTCTAAAGCAATGGTATGCAAACATCAGAGGGTGATGTTCCTTTCCTCACTGAATTTCTCAGCATTCCTTATGCCATTGCCAATTCAATTCAATTCTACAAGCAATGACTACAAAGATGGAAAGAGTTAATTAAAACTCACATTCTCTATTGCAGGCTGATTGTAATGTAATATCAATTTTAACAGTGCTTGCAACAGTAATGATTTCAATTGTAGTCTGTCATGTCCACAATGTTAAAATTGCTTTAAAGTCTCTAAATTTTACCCATCTAGCCTTGCAAAGCAGATTCTATTATTCCAAGATACCAAGGGGCCAAAATGGGGAGAAAAAGAAGAACAAAGATTGTCTCTGCTTTTAAATTCCTTTGCTCTAGCAAATCAACAGTAAATCAGCACTGAACATTTGGTTTGCCTGAGGCAAACATGAAATCGGCTTCTCTTTTTTGGCAGCTTATACAGTCTTTTGTTCTAATCTGATAACTCTCCAAAAAAAAAAAATTGTGTGTTTCTCCTTTCTGGTAAATCCTAAGTACCACTGGTTTTCCCCTCTGAATTTATTCATTTCATCAAAATGATATGAAACTCTCCTGTCTGATTTTGTATTTGTGGAGAAGTGTTAGTGATACAGTTCAAAAGAAAAGTCCAATCTGGAATATGAATTATTTCCCCTGTAGCAGTTTTCCTTTAGATTAGAGTTCTCTCTCTAGGAGGTCATTACCTTTTGTTTAAGAATAGCAGACAAGTTTGTTGGGGGAAGCAACTTGGTCGACCAACAGTATTTTAGCATTCAGAGAGCACAGTACAATGGAGAGGATGCTGAAACTGGAATGACAAGATCTGAGCTCCAATATGGGCTCTGATGCTTAGTACTTATGTGACCTTGGACAGATCCTTTGACCTCTCTTAGACCTTACTTTCTTCATTTGTAAAATGAATTGCTTAAATCACCTCTGCATCCTTCTAGTTCTCCATCTATGAATCTAGAAAAGCTTAAACTGGTCATTTCTACAAATCCAGTTATATGGGCTAAATCAGAGTTTGTAGACAATTTCCTTTTTTTCCCCTTCCTGATTTATCTTGCCAGTCATATCCAGCTCTTATGATTAGTTTCCATCTTTTATGGGTCTAAGGCTGGGAGCAGGAAATTTCAAGCAATGGTGTATGGATTGTGCCTGAGAAGAATCAAGGAAGATGGAGGAAGCTTGAGAAAAAGATACATGAAACTGATTTATCTGAAACTGGCTTCATAAAGAATCACTTGAATGTGGTAAGCAGATGAATTAAGAATGGTATCTCATATTTCTATGCCTTATTTTCTATTTCTGTCACTCCCCCTTATACAGTGCTGGATGCAATGATAACATAAAACAGATTGCCATGAAGAAGAATAGTTTAATGGTGACAGCAAATCAATGGAAGTCAGAAGACTGCAGATATACATGCTTATCTGTTCTAATGCTATAGCTCTACCACCTATACTCAAGCCATATAACTTTAAATGATCCTTGTAAAACTCAAGGTGTACTGTAATATTCCCCAGAAGACTAAGTTGTACAAGCAATAGTGCTGAAAAACAAGACATAGCTTATGATGATAATGAGACTGAGAGGTGCCAGGCTTTGGAGACCAATATCTGCCAGGTTTTCATTACACAATCTATATCCTGATATGTGGACCAGCCACACAGAACTGGGAAAGGTGTAGAAGGTTCATTCAAGGGAACAATAGTTGTTGATCATACAAAATCTTAGTGACTAAGTCTTTTGATTCAGTCTATGCTCATGCCCTCAAGTAGCACATAGGACAGCCCAATAAAAGGAGAATTTCCCAAGAGCCAACCGATAACAAAAGGAAAACATTACAGGTAACCAGACTCCCTAGAATATTACTGCTCTTTTGTAGAGAAGTCTCACCTGACTTTCTTGCTTTTTCTCTTCCAATGCACACAGCTCAACCACTACAATATAATGTATCTACCTAACACTAGTTTGGGGATTCAACTTTACTTAGACAAGGTTTCTTAAACTGTTTTTGCATAACTGGACCCCTTTGGTATTTCTGAGACCTTTTCAGAATATTTGTTTTTTCCCCAAAGGTACAAAGTAGAATACATAGGATTACAAAGGGGAAAGTAGCACATTGAAATATAGTTGTCAAAATAAGTTCACAGACCCAAGGTTAAGTACTCAGGCAGCCTCAATATGGAAGAAAACCTTGTGTCTTTAAGTTAGGGACCTTGACAATAGCTGCTCCTTTCTGATGAGGTGAAGGCTCTGGGATCCCCCTTGAGCTCTCCTTGAATGTTCCCACTTAAGACATTTGCCTGAGGCCATAGGCCTTTCATTGTGGCTCTGCCCAAGTCTTTAGTTAGCCTTCTGGTCCAGCAATTTCCCACCCTTGATTCTCCTGTTCCACCTTTGAACTGGCCTATCCCACCATTGTCTGTCAACTCCAGGTAGCCTCCAACAAATTCCCACCCTCAAACACTCATTACTGGAGTCTGACCTCATTGACTCCTCCTGCAGACCCTCACCAAACTACCACCCCTAGATTCCTAAAACCTTTCTGTATATAAGATCCCATCTTCCTTTCATGTGGTGTGAGAGTGCCATAGAATGACTTAGCACAGACTTGCTCTGTGAGAGCACTGTAGAATGAGCTAGCATAGACTTAATCTGTCTTGCTTGCCCAATACAAGCCTCACAGATACCTAGGCTCCTTAAGAGTCTACCCCATATGGCGAACTTTCAATAAACTTTATTTTTCTTTGGCTGAGAGAAGACTTGATTGAAATTCTTTGGGCAGGACCCTGGCATTTTGTTATTTTGGGGTCTCCAGAGCAACCCTAACCCTCTTTATGGGTAACCTCTTCACTTTTGGCTGGTTTTCTTTCTTTTTTTTTTCAATCCTTTCACTTGCCCCTTTCCTGAAGAATTGATTTGTGCCAATAGTTTTTTCTCTTCCCATCTTGTACATTCAAGTTTCTCCCCAAAAGTTCAGTTTCAAGACTGATACCATCTAGGCCTCTCAAACTGTCATTGTTGTACCCAAACCCAAATCCCAGGTCACTACACACCACCTGATTTGTGGCCCACGATTAAGCCCCTTTTATATTTCTGTCTTTGTCTCTATCCTATATCTACCTTGTCACAGCTTGAAATGGCTTAAGGCATATCTGGGCATTGCTCAGCCATAGTTCCTTGCCCCCTCCTTCCTTGAATCAGCATTCTATATATCCTCCTTGAAACTGCATAAGTGTACAAGGATCAACTCAGACCACCCTGTCCTGTTCCACTGACCAAGCAGGATCCCCACACCCTTCACCCAGAATATGACCCTGGCCAGTTCTGGGGAATTCCAGTCCCTATTACCCCATGACCCTGTACCCTGTTCTGAAAAGCACTGACTATGATCCTCCACCCTGTGCTCTCCACCCTGTTCGAGGAGGGACTCCTAAGTCACAGGAAGATTGCACCCCTGTACTCTTGTACCATATTCCCAAATTAGCCTGGAGCTATAGATCTAACCAATGGCTGTTCTTTGCTTCTGTATGTCATGGCTTCTTCTGGCTCCCCTCCCTGATTGTGGTTTTTGTGGTTTTAGCCTTTATAACCAAAGTCTGTACCCTCAATGGCTACTACTGATTTAAGTGAACACTCCAGTAGTAATGCGCTTGCTTAATAAATCCACACTTAAATTTACCTTGAACCCAGGTCTCAGCTTGCTCTTATTCTCTGTGCAACATCATGAAGAATTTAACTTTTACCTCCCTCTTTAAATGATGTCTCAATTTTCTCATTCTCAATGACAGAAAGACATTGATTGGCTTCCTCCCTAATGTTGGTTTGAATCAAGGTTCCAACTTTTCTTTTGGGATCTCAGGAGGAGTTTGAAGAGTTATTGCAGCCCAGACTTTATTGCTGATATGATCCTGTTAATATTGTTCAAAATTAGTCAATGTGGGTGGACCCTTGACTATAAGGTATCAAAAATAGTTTGTAGTAAATAAGCTCTCCTCCCAGATGTCTCCTTTTAGCCATGAAAACTAATTCAGGGACAAACTTTAAAATGACATGCTCCACTTCACCATTAAGATGTGGGAAATGTAATTTATTTGGGCCCAAGTTAAAAGATCCTGGGCTTACCTAGACTCAGCCCCAGTTTCAGGTAAATTACTCCTTTGGGGCATGTCAACTATTTCCCTGATAATAACAATCACCATTCCCTCTACCTTCAGGTCAAATATACTCTTTCCTAGTTACCACTACCCTAACTCCAAAGCCATACTGTATTAGAATGTAAACTCCTTGAGGCCAAGGACTGTCTTATTTCCTTGTATTTGCATCTTGTGCACTTAACACAATGCCTGGTATGTGGAAGTACTTAATGATTTCTTTTTCTTTAATTCATTCTTTTTCTATCCATTAAATATCAACAATAGAGATCTCTTTCTTCCCCCCCCTCCCAATCTATATCCCCAAGACTTCATTCTCTGTCTCTTGCTCTCATGTAGTTTCTGTTTGCACTACTTGGTTGGTTGACATGGGCCCTGTACCAGAAGCTCAGGTTCAGATAATTCTGCTTGTGATGGTGCATTGGAATACCGAGTCTAACACTAGTTTCTCCTAATGAGTCCAAGACCTCTCTAACCCATCTCCTCCATTGTTTCTACCCAAAGAAGTAGAGGCCTGGGACTAAAGATAGGACAAGTAAGGCAGCCACAGCACCATCAATTCTGAGGTCTAGGGGAATTATATTTGCCACTGTTTACTGGTTTTTTTCTGTAACTGCTTAATAAATGTTTATTGTCATGACTTGTCCTGATCCCTAGATTATAGGCATCAATGGCCTATCATCAGAGACATAAAATTACAAGTATAAGCTCTGGTACATATAAAACTACCACTTATTAGGGATCAGTAATCACTGACTGACCTCTGACTATGGGACTCAGAACCACTACTGTGTCATGCCTCCATACAATTTTCCCAGTGACAATTTTACTCTTTACTTCTGTCTTCTAGCCAGCCATTCAACTGAAAGGTAATGTCCACAGTCTGTAGCCTTTATAAATATTCCCATCACCATCACCTTATTCCAGTCCCAAATGGCCTTTAGTTGATAAATTCTTTCATATTAACTAGGAAAGTATATCTTTCTTGAGGGAGAAGGAAAGGAAATAACTAAATCCTACTTGGGATCATGGTAGCTAAAACCATAATAATTCTACTATTCTGTAGTAGAACTAAGCAATACAAGGGTATGATCTAACATGTTCACATGTTAAGGCCACTCTTGATTAGACCTATTGAGAAGATACATGGCTGCATCTTAAAGATTAGTTCAGACTAACTAAGGAGGCTAGTGTCTACTCCTGTTGCCCTTAATCCTCGAGTTAGGAAATAAGGATGGGATCATGAAGCAGTCAGGCAATTCATGGAGCCATTGTCATCACCTAAAGGGGATTATTTTGTTATACCACAATCTATAACTATCTGTGTTATACCACAATCTATAACTATTTTTGAAGCTGTTTGTTTAGCTTTATACACACACACACACACACACACACAATTTATGTTATATCCATTGGCTGATCTGTCAACCTGAATTATGAGACAGTCCCTTTAAATTTGAACCCCTTGGGAAATGTGCCTATATTGGACAAAGAGTAGAAGGGGAAGATGATGCTTTCTTTCCATCCAAATAGCCTCATGGTGCCAGTGGTCAGCTACTGCATGATAGTGCCAAGGACAATGGGGAGCTGAGGAAGATTGTTTGCAAGACAATCCTCACTGAGCAGCGCCTAGCTACATTGTATTCCAGGGGGGACCTTAAAGCACAGCTTTATGTATGGGACTTTCCTCCCCAAAAACAAATATGGTCATCAATGTCCCCAGATGTTTGATCCTGTGCTGCAAAGCGACTACCTTTTGACCCTCTTGTCTCCATTGAAAACAAATAATTCAATCCCCAGTGCATTGTGGGCTAGCCAAACAACAATCCAGCGGTTCCAGGTCTCCCTTTTTTTATGTGATGCTTATGGTCAGCCCTAGAGTGGAATAAAAAAATGGTGCTCATTAGCATTTTATGAAACAGCTCTTGCCTTCAAATCAATTGCTTTCCCTTCCTTTTGTGGAAGTAGTTGGGATAAATTATTTTGCTCCTCACTAACCTGATCCTTTTAAAATTTGTTTGAAGTTACAAAAAAATGAATACTGAGTTATCAGATGTGCTAATTTTGTAATGATTTAAAGAAGATTTAAAAAAAATATTTAAGTAAGTCTTTTTAATTTAAATAACTTTTCCTTTTCAAGTGTTCCAATTTGGTTACAATAATTATATCCTAAGTCCCTACATGACCTTTTTGAGGTGACTACTTGATTTTTTTTTCAAAGTCAATGTTTCATATAGATTAGGGCAGGAATTCCTGTGTGTGTGTGTGTGTGTGTGTGTGTGTGTGTGTGTGTGAGAGAGAGAGAGAGAGAGAGAGAGAGAGAGAGAGAGAGAAAGAGAGATCCTTCTAACAGTGTTGTGAAGTTTATAGATTCTTACTTAGAATAATGTTTTTAAATGCATAACATATACAAGATAACAAAGGAAACCAATTACATTGAAAAAAATTATCAAAAATAAATTAAGGGACACTGGTAGAAGGATGCTATATACCAGAAAATGACTTTCCAAAGTTATGTGAAGATTTAAAGTAGCTTATCTTTTCTAACATTCTTTGGTTCTACTCTTTCTTACTTATGTGAAAAGCACATTATTTTGATGTCTTTTAAGGCAATGCCTGGCACATAGTAAGGAATTATTATTATTTTTTGATTGATTAACTTTCTTTTCTCTACCTACTGGTAGGCTGGAAGGCAAAACTTACTCCTCTGGCAGCTCTTGGTTCCCTAACTCCACTTTCCTCAGATCAAAAAAGCAGGAGAGAAAACTTTGCCTTAATCTCAAGCACGGGCTTTCTTAGGATGTTCCACTAGAGGTTATAATGATAATGGAAATTTAGGGTCTTTTAGTCACCAGGGCTATAAATGGTCCAGATATACATGGAATTCTGTCGCTTCTCTTTTATTTAAAAAGTTATAAAAGTTGTAATAATATTAGATCATGAGGCCCCTTGGCCGTCTCTTAGATCAGTGGTATCAACTTCAAATAGAAATGGGGTCTGCTAAACTGTATAAAAAGATTCCTGTGGCTACATATGGACTTAGGAAACAATGTGTTAATTTCTGTTGAATTTTGACTTATTTTGTTAAATATTTTCCAATTATATTTTAATCTGGTTCAGGCCAGATTTTGGAGTGTTGTAGCCTGTATTTGACACCTCTGTGTTAGATCACTAAGCTAGGATGTCCTAACATATATTCTATGGCAAATACAACCTTTTCAGAAGTACCCTCTTTTAATCAGTTTATTCTGATAGGTTTAAAGAGGCAACAACTAATCAGTGGGGAAGAGTCCTTTTTCTAAAGAATCAGGATCACAAAATTCCATTTGCCACATTGAAAAAAGAGTTTAAAAGGGAAATAAGACAACTTGACTTCAAATTCAGTTGCTTTGGTCAGCTGCAAGACCAGGAAGAGACTAGATGAGGAGACAGAATGTGCCCCCAAGTTATTTGAATTCACAGTTTAGGGGGATTGGGAGATTGAGTGGAAAGTCTACAATCTGCTTATCAGTAGTTGTTAATTGCTGAGCAATGTCTGCCTGGGTTGGTCCCTAAGTGTGTGAGTAGTTTTAGCTTCCACTCCCTGGCATCTTTCAGCTCTGCTCTCCCACTTGCTCTCTGCTCTCTCTCTCTATCTCTCTTAGTTGATGTCTCGCTTCTTGCTACTGCTCTGGGCACTCTTGGCATGCTACTCTCATAGTCCAAACCTCTGTCCTCCTTGTAAACTTTGTAGACTGAAAGATCCCCTCATCCTAGGGGATTAGGCCCTAATACTACATGAAATCTTAATAAGGATATGATTAATCCCTTGAAGTTTATGGACTGTTGGAGGGGAAGAGGATTCCATCTATAAAGTGTTTTGCAAACTTGAATGACTATATTAATGCCAACTATAATTATTACTGAAAAAAAATTATATCCATTTGATCAAGAGTATTACCTAACTATGCCTTCTCTGAGCCTGAGAAACTTGATGGTAGCAAATTAAGTCTTTCAAAATACATGTTTTTTGTTTGCTTGTTTGTATTTGTTTTTAATGGCAGATGAAAACAAAATTTGATTAGTTATAGGGTTTGAAAGGGCAGGGCCTGACATGAAACCAAACATTCATAATTCGTTGATTATCCTGATCCTTGACTAAAATTTTCTGGTTTTGATCTATTTTATTTGCTTTATATAGACATAGTTCAGTGCATTTTTATTCTAGTAACAGGTGAAAGTTGAAATGTTTTCAATGGTTGAAGGAATGAATGGACCACTCTAACCCCTTCTCTAACAGAGAGCTCCTTCAATTCTGCGGAAAACGTGGTTCAGTGATTATTCAAAGTGCCCTTAGAACTACCAGTATTTGCTGCATGATGAATATTTAATTCTCGGTCTGAAAACACAACGTGAATACTGATATTTATAGAATGCCTGTGTGCAAGATATTTAGCAAAAGATATAATTTTAATTAACTAAACTGAACCAATATAAATACAAATTAGACAAGCTTTGGTTGAAGGAGAGATTTGTTCTCCAAAGAAATATATAAAAGGGAAAACAACAAGATGCTTTTAAATCTCCTGCTTTACTTTGGTTCTTTAGCCACAATTGACTTCGTAAGTATAAAATTTTGAAGTCTTTTAAGTTTATTCAAAAAGATATAAATTCATCGTATGCAGAACTTTACTACAACTTAATTATTCTTCCAGAGTGAGCCATTCCATATACAATGTTTTTCTTAACTAGGTCCTCCAAATAAGAGAGACCTGCTCTATACTTACCATCAATATAGTTGTTGTAAGACAGGTCACACCAACTATGTCAATTGTAAGGTGGGAGGTAACACAAGGAAACTTCTGTCAGGTTCACACTTGATCTGGGCAGCCAGAAGGACAGGAAGGGAGACAAAATAAGGTGTTAAATTTACTTTTTTCTAGGCTTCCCAATGGGATTGCTGATAATGGGAGCACAACTCCTACAGTACCCTCTAATTATTTTCTCCCAGGGGCAGGTGAGAATGGGAGTTCCAATTCTGACAGGGTCCCCTAAGTCTCAGTGGGGGCCAATCAAGGCACTTGATTTATGTGCTAACACACAAAGAAGGCAATTTTCCACCAAGAACCTCACAAGTTTACATTAATTTAACGATATCATGGTGACTTAGCACAGTGCACATGCATGGGGCTGTTTGCAATTTAACTCAAATGTTTATATTATTTATCATTATATCACTGTGCAATCATGGTGAGAAGATGTTTATATAAGTCATGAACTGGGAACTAGTAGATTATGGGAACCTGGGATCCTGGGAACTATTGTCTATGGTGTTGGGAATTATCGTCTAAAACATAATAACAAAATCCACCTTACATACAGTTGTCTAGTTTTCTCTTTTTAAAAATCAAAGTAATTCAGACATCATACCTTTTCTTCTTCACTTTCCAAGAGAGATGCATAAGCATTTTTCTGACACAGAAAATTTCAAAATCAAGCCAACAGTTATCTTAAGCCAAATCTTCTGAGCAAGGTGGAATGGGTGACCACATGCATACAGGGTGTTGCAAAAGTCTTAGAGAAAGCTTAAACTTTAATAATATAAAATTCTATGAAGACTTTTGTAATGCCCTTGTTGTTATTATTGTGTCATTTCAGTTGTGTCTGACTCTTTGTGACTCTATTTTATGGTTTTCTTTGCAAAGATACTGGAGTGGCTAGCCATTTCCTTTTCCATTTCATTTTATAGATGAAGAATTGAGTTGTCCAGGGTTGCACAGTATAATGGTAATGGTAATTTGAAGATGTTCCCTGCCCCTTAAGAGGCCGAATGTAATCACATGGAGCCTGTGGTGGGAGGAGGTTGCTGAAGGATGGAGCAGAGCCAACAGGAAGCTGGGAGTCAGAGCAGTTAGCACGGTGGAAGAGAGAGATGCAGGCAAGGAGACACCTAGGCTTGTGAGTGTCTGCGGGAAGGCTATAGGATGGTCTGGCTCCCTGCTCTGTTATGATGTATTTATTTTGTTGCTAGGATGGATTTGATTTTCTGGTGTTGGGATTTGGCTTTCTGGTATTTGAATAAATGTTTTGCTTCTGTCTTCTATATGGAGAGGCTGATATATTTTATGATTCAGAACTGTGCTGGCATATTCATAGTTGCTGTCAGTGCTGTGAATATTATATTGGCACTAGACACAGCTCATTAACTATTTGAGGCTATATTTGAACTCATGAAGAAGAGAATCTTCCTACTTCCGATCTCAGTGCTCTATTCCTAATTCCAATCCCAGTGCTCTATCTACTGCACCATCTTGTTGACCCTATAAAGGACTAATATTTTCCCTTATTCTCAAATATCTCCTTAAACTTCCTTGTTATAATTTGTAAAATAGTTTAATTATTCACTCAATTCCTTTGGTTAAATATATTGAAGGTTCCTTTTAAAACTGAAATATGTTTAAAGTAATGCTATATTTGGAATCAGAGGACTTAGATTAAAAAGATTTACCAATTGCTAGCATGACCTGGGGCAGGTAATTTCATTTCTCTGAGCTTCTGTTTCTTCATCTGAAAAATAAAGGGGTTGGCGGAGATGATCTTTAAGATTTCTTCTAACTCTAAATCTGGAACCCTGTGATCTTATTCTCTGAAAAGAAGAACACATTAAGCTACCTTCAACCAATACCATAAATCAGATTTGCTAATAAGATGAACTAAACAATCACTTTATAGAACTGGAAGAAAGAAAATAGGTCACTTTTGACTGAAGGGGAGAGGAAAGGTGTGTACCATAAGACTTTACTCAAAATATCAGGTCCCAGGATGCTCAGCATGGCAAGCTTTGGGTTGCTGGGGAGCAGCATAAGGATACTGGATATATGAGCAATCTAAGAGTCATCAATATTTGAATACATTCAAGAATGAGGAGAACATTAAACTGAAGCAAGATACTTCTTCCAGACTTGAGCTGGACTTTAAGGTTCAGTAAAACATTCAGTTAATTTAAGAAATATTTTGATAGTACACAAATATATTTAGAAAACAAAGGTCATTGAATATATTGTGTCCCGACCATCCCACTGCCATGCAGGAACAGCTATAAATTCTGTATCAAGATAATTAAGCAGCAGTAGTGATTGTTTCAGGCAGGCATGCTTGCCCAGAATTTTGTATGATTTTTCTATGAAACCCATGGAGATTAACATCTTTGGGGTTTTAAAGTGTTATAGGCAAAGAGAGACAGAATCTTTTTCATAAGCAAAAATCAAGGATTAGCAGACACCAACTGCTTTTAAATCCACCAGTCATTGTGATGGAAATAAAGATGTCCTGATTGGTGACTACCTGCATTTTACCAACTATGTCACATCCCAGTCATGCTTCACTTCATAACTTACTGCACAGAAACCTTTTCACCAATCACTTTTACTGTAACACATACCCTCTCTAGTTCTGGAACCACAAACAAATCAAATTTATCATTGCTCCTAGAAGGAATATGTCTATTTACTGCTCCATGATTAGGCTCAACTTCCCTGTAACTTTCTGGTTCAAAGTTCCTCTCTGACCTAAGTAAATTAGATCTGTGGCATGACTTGTGTTCCTGATCAAGGAAGGAAGGAAGGAATACAGGCCGAAAGACTTAGAAAGAAAGACAAAAAGGAAGGAGGGAGGGAAGGATACATTATTATGTACTTACTATGTTCCAGAAATTATGCTAAACACTTTACAAATATTATCTAATTTGTCCCTCACAGCCCAGGAAAATGTGTATCATTTTTATCCTCATTTTACAGTTGAGGAAACTGAGGTAGAGAAATGTCGTGACTTGTCCAGGGTCACACAGTTAGTAGATGTCTGAAACTAGGTTTGAAATCAGGTCTTCCTGACCTAAGTCCTGTACTATATTCACTGAACAACCTAGCTGCCTTGAAGGTGTCCTGCCCCCTCCTTTTAAAAATAGAATTTTATTGATATATTTTGTTTTTACATCTATTAGGTTTCTCCATGAATACCTTTACCTCCTTCTTCCAAGAGAGTCATTCCTACAGATAATTATAAAGAAAAATCAATAAATAAATTTAGGATATTGATAAAATGAAGAATATAAAATATTGATTTAGAAGTAGTGATGTACCCATTTATCAAGTCATTCCCTTCATTCCTCCACCCAATAGCAATTTCATTTCTTCTCCTCAAGCTGCCCATCAATAACGTTTTCACAGAGCTTATCTTATTAAACAATTTAATAAGATTGAAGGATAGCAATAATTAGGGATAGAAATATGTACCTAGGAAGCAGCAATCATCACAATTTCACCCATTCCTCACTGAGAAGCACTATCAACCTCACTGGCACCAACTAATCATAGGAAAAGTAACAAAAGAATCAGATGCTCAAGCAAGCCTTATTTCTGGAGGATGAAAGTGGAATGGGTCTTATTCACTCACAGATTCCCCACCCAATTCTTGACTGTGAGTTGGGATTTTGTTTGTTGCTCTCATACCAGCAAGAATCTGGATCTCCTCTCAAATGTCACTTTTTTGTAGCTCCCTATCTGTGTGACTGGATGGGACCACACTGACTTTGCTACTCATACCTGTTGCTATCGCTTTTATAGAATTGGATATTTCTTCTTTATGTGCAGAGACAGGATAAAAAGTAGAGAGAAATTACTCCCTTGGGGAGCAATTCCCCATGTGCCTGACTTCCAGACTTTACTTTCAAAGTCAGGGAAAGGCCCTTCGGAAAAGATATATACACACACACACACTCACACACACACACACACACACAGACACACACACTCATATATGAGGTAGTAATAAAGCTATCTGAAGATGAAGTTCATGGACAAAAGCAAGCATCTACCAAATACATTTTTAAAAAATACGTATTCAAGTGCTTAATGCTTAATATTCACTCTATTTTAAAAATATATTATGTATTTATTTTAAAGATTTCTCTTTGTTTTGAATTTTGAGTTCCAAATTCTCTCCCTCCCTCCTACTCCCAGAAATTTGATACCAATTATGCATGTGAAATCATGCAAAACCTAATTTCATATTTACCATTTTTTCAAAAATGCAATAAAAATAAAGAAAATGAGAAATTTATATTTCAATTTGCCCTCAAAATCAAGCAGTTCTCTCTCTGGAGGTGGATAGCAGTTTTTCATCATAAGCCTTTTGGAATAATCTGGGATCATTGTATCGATCAGAATAACCAAGTCTTTCATAGTTAATCATCTTTACTATGTTGTTGTTGTTATGCAAAATGGTCTCCTGGTTCTTCCACTTCACTTTGCCTCAGTGGATTTTTTTGAATTTATATTTTGCCCTCTGGATCTAAGATATTGGGGCAATTTTCCATGATAATTTCATAAAATTTGATGTCTATGCTCTTTCTTTGATGATGGCTTTCAGGAAGTACAATAATTTTTTGATTATCTGTGCTGGATCTATTTTCTAGGTCAGTTGTATTTCTTATGATATAGTTCACATTTTCTTCCTTTTTTTTATTTCTTTTGACTTTGTTTTATTGTTTCTTTATGTCTTCTGGAGTAATTAGCTTCTTCTTGCCCAGTTCTAATTTTTATGGAATTATTTTCTTCAATGAACTCTTGTTCCTATATTTTTTGGATTATTTGGTCCCATTATTTGGTCAATTACGCTTTTAAAGGAGGCATTTTCTTTAGAGCATTTTTGTACCTCCTTTTTCCATTTAGCCTCTTTGAATTTTTAAGGAGTTCTTTCTTTATGTAAATTTTTGTGCTTTTTTTTTAACCTTTAGGCCAATTTTGTTTTTTAAGTTGTTATTTTCTTCAGTACTTCTGTGCCTCTTTTATCAACTTATTCATTTTCTTTTGATAATTGTTTTTCATCACTCCCATTCCCCAACCCCCAATTTTTCCTCTTCCACTCATCTCTTTTTTTTTTTAAACTCTTCCAGGAACTCTTATTAGACCTGTATCCAATTAACATTGTCCTGTGAGGCTTTGTTTGTAGCTCTTTTCACATTAATATCTTCTTTTGAGTCTAAGTCTTGGTCTTCCCTACCACTGTAGTAGCTTTTTATGGTCATTTTTTTTGCTGATTTTCCTAGCCTATTTCTAAACTTTGAACTTTATGTTAAAGTTGGACTGTGCTCCCCTGGGAACAGGGAAGAATTATTCCAAGCTTCAGGCTTTTTTTTTTTTTTTGTATTGCTTTTTCATAGAATGTTCTGAGAGTCTGAAAGTTTCTAGTGTTTCCAAGGTGGTGGGATATTGGGAAACCTTAGTCACTGTTCTCCAGGTAAATACTCTGGTCTTTACCCAAGAAAGGCTCCTAATAACAGGAATCCACAAGTATTATTGCTCTCTTTGCCTTGGAACTGTGACCAGAGCCCTTGCTATATTCTGACTAATCCCCAGAGGTGCTCTTCATTCTGGAACTGTGGCCCATAACTCCGTATGGACAATAGTATTGCCAATTAATGCCAACTGTACCCAGTGTCAGCAAAGAGTCTCCTGTAATCTCTTTGTGACCAATTGTCCAACCGTTCCACTGCTCCTGGTTTGAGAAGCACTGAAGCTGTTGCTGTTGAAATGGCAGAGGTGTGTGTGTGTGTATGTGTGTGCTACAGCCAGACTTCCATCCCATGTCACAAACTTCTGTCAACCTCCTAAGTTATTTTAGGCAAGAAAAATATCTCTCCCTAACCTTTTGTTGTCTCTGTTGCTCCACAATTTTATTTGAGGGACTATTTTGAAGCTGCTCAGAGGTTAATGTCGTAAAAGTTCAGCTGGTTTGCATCTAATCTCTTGTCTTGACTCTGCTTCATGCCATGATATCTATTTTATAATGATAGGCAATAAGTGTGAGTGTGTTCCCCTCACCAAAGAAATAATACATAATCAAAAGTATCCAACAGCATTGCAATGATCAGTCCAGAACATGTAATCATTGAGATTAGAGGTATCAAACACACCACAAGAGCACAGCTTTGAAGGCCAAAACTCTCACAACTAGAACCTGAAATTGATTAAAATGTCATTGGGAAATATTTAACAAATAAATAAGATATATTAGAACATAGGTAGTGTTAATATGTGGTTTTGTAAGTCAATAAACATCCCACAAGGATCCAAGTGAATGGTTTAGTGGCCCCATCTCTACTTATGTTTGATACCACTGAGATTACTCATAGGAAAAAAAAAATATGAACAAATAAAAAACATATATATGGCATTAGTATTTAGACCACAAATAAAAAACAAAGAAAAGTACATTGAAGAAAAATTACATAGGTCATCAACAATAAAACATGTGGTTAATAATAATGATAACAACTAGCATTTATATACTACTCAGATTTGTAAAACGCTTTTCATCTGTAATCTAATCTGATCCTCATAACCATGCTATGTGGTAGGTATAATTATCTCAGTTTTATATATGAGGAAACTGAGGCTGAGAAAGGTTAAGTGTCTAACTCAGGATTACAGAGGTAATAAGTGTCTGAGGCAGGTTTTACAAAGCACACATCACAAGCACTCTGTCAATGGACACCAACTGCCTGAATAGGTAGTGGCTTCCATGGCTCCTTGATGACCATTAAATTGGTTTAGTAAAATGAATTATGTGACTTATGTTGTGTTTGTAGATTACATAATATGATTCTTCATGCCCCCTTTTCCATTATGTTGCAGCTCTCATTTAAGCTCTGGGTTGGCCCATAATTTAGTGACAGCTTTAGGATTTATCTCTCTTCCCACTAATATGGAGAGAAGTTCCCTCAGACTGAAACACTCAATTGACTTCCATGATATTCTATTGGGTGCCAACCCAATGTCCCGCTTACCTGGAATATTGTCCAAGAATCTCATTATATAAGCAGTTGTCTAGTTGGTAGACAAATTCTTCTTGGAATCCACTTAATTCTATCGTGACACTTTTCCTTCTGTTTACCAGGGAGTCTGACAGTCTCTCTATAGGTAGTTTTGCTTTGCTTTTCATAGGGCCCTGACCATTTTCTGGGCCTTTTGTGCATATTGGCATGCTGCCTATTATTGTAATAACATGGAGTAGGATGGGATGGTTTGTAATTGGTTCACTATCTTATGTCTTCTCTCCATATCAAGATTTCTTGGAATAAATCTCTCCCCTTTCCAAATTTTGCAACAATAAATTTTTAAAAATCATGCTGTTACTTGTTTTCTATCAGAAATTTCCTGAACAAGAGAACACAGAACAAACAAAGCTAAGCAAAAGATCTCCAACTCAGGATCCTATTGTTAATCTTTTTATTCTTCACATGCACAAAAAGACATTAAAAAATTTAAGGAGGGGCAGCTAGGTGGCACAGTGAATAGAGCACCGGGCCTGTAGTCAGGAGGACCTGAATTCAAATCCAGCCTCAGACACTTAACACTTACTAGCAGTGTGACCTTAAGCAAGTCCCTTAACATCAATCGCCCGGCTTTACCCCTTCCAAAAAAAAATTCAAAAATTCAATAATCTTTTAATTTAGAGTCTCTAGGAAGTGAGAGTAGACATGATGATAGAACATTATCATGATGATTTCAAAGGATAATCCAATAGGTGGAGATGTGCTTTCATTCAAATATCAATTGGCATATGGTGGAACCTGTCATTCTTGGTAGTATCATATACATATCAGAGGAATGGTACATATTGCTGGCATTGCGTCTTTTGTGTGTTTACTAATAAACCATTAGATTCATGTCCTCATCTACTAGTAACTCCCTTCTCTTCTTTCTCAGTCCCTATTAACAAAACATCATTATTTTAGTAAAAAGTTTTATCTGATTAGATTGTCATTCTTCCTTCGTTTTCAAAGAAGATCAATGACATCATGGGGTGATGTCTTGACTTGCACTTGAATTGGATTTAAGTGAGGCAGAGTTGTACAAAGTGATCAGATTCACTCTCTTCCAGAGCCATCAAAGTCTAGTGACAAGACAAAAGTCCAGATTCCTGGTGATAGCCTGGGATGGAGTGGATGACCTTGGTGTCTTTGATGACCAACCAAGCTCTAAGCATTTCCTAGCACCTGATTCAGGATCCCTCGTGGCTGTTGGAAATAATTTTTCTCAATCATCCACTTAACCAGGGAAAGTCTTCACATGCTTAGGATAGACATTTTCTTAACTCACTTACAGGTTTGAAGCATGCCAATTACTCTCAACCTGATTTAGCCTATCCACCCAGATAGTTTTACCTAGGTACGGTTACTGCACATGCTAGGATTTCTTGGACCCACAGGTAAGAGCTAGGTGAAAGATGAACAACAAATATAGAGGAGCAGTTCTGAAAAAGGCTTGGCAGCCCTCACCCCAGAGGCCCTAGTCCTCCCTGAACACCCCATTCACTCCTTCCAACTAGATGAAAAGGTAATCAAAAGTAAGGAGAGCCTAACATATCTCAGAAGTGGCCTCTGTGTCAGTTCCTCCCAACATACACTGGGATAATAAAAAATAATAATAATTATAACAATAATGATAATAATAAAAATGAAGCTTTAAAGTTTGCAAAATACTTTACAAAAATCTTATTTTATCCTCACTAAAACCTCTGTTTTCCATTTTCTACAGATGAGGAAACTGGGATCTCACTTGTAACTCTTGATGACAGCAGGAAGCTGGTTCCCACTCTGTAATGCCAAGCAAAGACAACTTCCAAGGTTCAGAATACCAGCATAGCAAACTCTATTTATTCAGTGATAGATTAAGGCAAAACATTCACAGGACAGAGAAAATCAAAATACAGTTTAACTCATTCATGTAGCAATTAAGTTCTCAATTCAATCCAAGTACTAGTCCACCCCTGGACAGTACATTCACTTGGTCAGGCAAAGTGCACAAAAAGTCAAGTTTTTCACCCCTAGATCACAAATGAATTACAATACCATCCGTTAATGCCAAGCACTTTCTCAAAAGGGGCAGGAGAGCACAAAAGGCCATATACCCTTAAGCTACAACAAGCTTAAGATACCATCACAGCATTGAAAAACCAAGAAAAGGTCCTTCCTTCATTTTGACATGAGGCAAGTTTTCATCAATCTCTGTTCTTGGGGAGACAAAGCTTAACAAAGCCACAATATACATTGCCAGGGTCCTCACTAATTCACTCTCTGCCTGCAGAACAGTCCCAGAACCCCTGACAATATCAGCAAGACTCTCTTCCAGGATTTCTGTAAACATATAAGAAAAAAATCCTCCTTCAGGGCTTCTGAACCAACAGCAAGGTTCCTGGACCTCTGCAACAGCAGCACTGTCCTTCACCAGCAGACAAATCTGGCAAAAAAACATTAAAGCAGACAGACAAAATACTGACATCATAGCCATGCCTCCTCAGTTCTCAGTAGCTCTGTGAGACACTTCTCAAAAGTCCTGGGCAGCTCCAACTGGCCCTCAGCAGTCTTTCACTCAGCAACTCTGGCCCCTGGGAATTCTCTCTCTCTTCCTCCACGATACTGTTCCCCAAAAGTCCTTCTGGCCTCCTCTGCTTGGGCCTTCTCTCTGCTTGGACTTCTCTCTAAAATCCATAGCACCAGCTCCTCCCAGTTCAGCCCTCTGTCTTCATATCAACAAGTCCATTCTACAAGTGGGATTCACCAGCTCTGGGTTTTAACACTCAACCCAAAAAACCAAGCCAATACAGGGGGATCTTTGAATTCCATTACCATTACATTCCACCCCTCCAGGATCCTTAATCTCAATCTAAATGGCCATGTATCCTGGAACAAATAGAGGCACTCTGCTTTGTAATCCTTGCTGACTGCACCCTACGGTAATGCCAGGACAAGCAGCTTTTAAGGTTCTGATTACACGGAATAGTGAATACTCCATTTCTTCCATAACAAATCAAGGCAAACATTCACAACAAGTCAAAATATAATATTCACAGCATTACATCTTATCATAGAAAATCACAATATAACATTCACAACAGCTTAACATTAAAATGGCCACATAGTTTTCACCAAAGGGGTGATAGTATTAAGAA
Organism: Pseudochirops corinnae; assembly: GCA_028646515.1. NCBI lineage: Eukaryota > Metazoa > Chordata > Mammalia > Diprotodontia > Pseudocheiridae > Pseudochirops > Pseudochirops corinnae. The sequence goes on along the minus strand of CM053591.1, from coordinate 114,283,865 downwards.
CAAAGAATAAAAGGAAAATCATCTGGTATCCCTAAGTAGGTTTGCCTCCTTACTCAGTCATTCAGTCATCTCAAAATACAATAGTTAGTCTTCCACTCATGGGGCAATCATAGGTTAACTTGATCAGTCACTTATCTAGCAATTAGTCACTAAGTATAGTTAATCACTAAATACAATCATTAGAAAATTAAACAAAACCTCTACCCTTCAGTCTCTAGTAAACTTCAATTTCATCACTGCATTCAATATCCAAGGACAGGCCTTTTCTTCATCTTGACTTGGGGTGGTCTCTCAGATTCCCTGGATCCCCTTCCATGGTCCCAGCTCCTACCTGAATCCACCAAACAGTCACCTTATTCAGAGGCAGACAGCTCCCAGGTCCTTGGCCAGTCCTCCAGGCAGTTTCTGCTACACACTAAAGTTCACAGGTTCCAGAACATCTCGAAACCTTCACATGTTCTGTGCCTGGGAACTCAAGGATTCACAAAGCCACAAACAAACAAAGTCTTATTCTGGTCATGCTTCTTCAGTCCTCTGGCAGTTTGGCTGGCCCTAGGATCCAGAAGAAATCTCAGCCTTCTAGGGGGCCTTCTTAACAGCAACTTCAGCCTTCATCAGATTCTGGTCTCAAGGAAATCCTCTCAGCTTCCAGGTGCTCACTGAGAGAAACTCTCTCTCTCCTCCACCAGGAGCCCCCCAGGAGAAAAAAAAATTCTAATTCTGCTTCTGTGGGGCTTTTCTTATATATACACACAGAGCATTGGCTTCTTGTTTCAGCCAAACCCTTCCTGTTACGTCAGCAACAGGATACAGAGTTCATATCCTCCGCCTCTTTAACAGAGGCTTGACTAAGGCATAAGTACCTGCTTACTTGACATAACAAAAAGGAGTCTTTGAATTTAAATTAATTACCATTACACTCTCCTCATGTTTTTCTGCACTGTTCCCCACAAACTTGACTGGAATAGATGTTACCCACTCTCTTACTTATGCTTGGTGACTTTTCTGCTATGGAACAAGCCATTTCTTCAATGGATATAAAACTTGGTCAAAGCATGGAGATGCCATTCCTATGTACCTCTTCCTCCTGACTTTTTTTTTTTTTTGGATAGTCCTGCCTCTAGAGATAGTCATGTGTCTTATGTGAATACCTGGGAAGACCTTGAGAATTCATTTGCTAGAGAGCCATAAATCTGCCTAGGAGACATAACCCAGTTAAAAGCCAGCAAGTCACCAATACATCAGCTATATGTTTGTAAAATTGAAATTTCTAACTAATTTCTATTTTGTGCTTCTCAGAAATCACTTGCTCTTTTAAAAGTTTAACTGGTTGCATGTTTAAAGAACAACTCTTATAAGTTTTAAAAGTTAAGCCATATTTCTACTACGGGTAGTCAAGATTGTATATTATAACTTACCAAAGGAAATGCATTGGTAGATTTGTGATAGAACAAATTATATGATACCATATATCCAACATGGATCTGAAAATCCTATTTTTAAGTATTATATTAATATAATAAATTTTCATGTGGAAATAAAATTTCTAGAAAATTTTTGCTGATAGATCCTATTACTTGCCTTTATTTTTTAATGCCAACAAGGTGTTATCTGTTGTGTGAATCATCTTCAGTAAATTGCCTGACATAAATTTGTTTAGAAAAATTGCATATACATTTAATATGACATAACAATGATTGCTTCTCATTTGTCATTCCTTCTCTGTATAAATTCATAACGTAAATAATACAATTTAAAATATAGTTCAAAAAATCAACGAGCCTACTTAATCTTTCCACAGCCTGAAAGATTTAATCATGTACAATAGCTTTAAATCTTGGTTCACTTCACTACTATGCTATATCATAGTCATGTGTTTTTGGAATGCATTATGTCTAGTTGCCTTTATGTACCACCAGTGAATTCACGGGAACATGATAAATCTAATTAGCTTACAATATGTTTCCCATTCCATTTATTTTGGCATTATTTATACAGTTTGTCTTTTTCTGGAGTGGGAATATTCAATATAGAATAGTTTCTAAAACCATTTTGCTTCAGCTATTTTATGTTAATTCACACAGATATAGCAAAAAGGGTAATTTGCAGGTTTTTTCTAATATTATAAAATGTTTTCTTTTAAAATATAAGGAAGCAGGGAGCCTAGGTAGCACTGTGTATAGACCAGTGGCTATAGAGTCAAGAGGACCTGGGTTCAAATCTGGCCTCAGACATTTAGCAGGGGTCTTTTTGCTAGCACTGAGGCAGGACTCAGTTGCTTTGACCATACTCAGATCCAGGTCACAATCCTAGGTGGCAGTCCCAAGACAAGGAACACTAACACATGACAGTTTGTGGCCACAGTGGAGCAGAGACATTCCTCACAGTTTCAGGGCAGAAAAGAGTAGCTGGGGTCACTCAGACAAGAGCATAGGCCAACAGAGTAGGAAACACCTCTCCTTACATCATATCAGCTTGGAAGAACTGAAAATTTACAGGTCCCCAGTAATATCTATGAAAACAGCTTGCATAAAACCCCTAATGCTTGGAACAATGTGCTCTCCACTCTGGAAGCAGAAGCCTACTTTAACAAAAAGTTAAAAGTCAATAGGCTGTGAAAATGAGCAAACAATGGAGGTGAGTTTAAGTGAGGTAGAATTGCAAAAAGTCCTCAGCCTCACTCTCTCTTTCAGAGTCATTAGAGTATGGTGGCAAGAGAAAAATTGAGATAACTGGTGATGGCCTGGCATGGAGTGGATGACTTTGTTGTCTTTGATGTCTGACCAAGCTCTAAGTACTCCCCAGTACTTGATTCAGTAACCTTCATGGCTGTTGGAACAAACTGTTCTCATCTTCCCATTCTTCCAGGAAGAAATCTTCACATGCTTGTGCAGTCATTTTCCTAACTCACTGACAGATTTGAGGGCTGTCAGTTTCAACCTGGTTTAGCCTGTCTGTTAAGATGGCCTGTGTCTACTGTGCATGCTACAACCTCTTAGAGTCACAGGACAGAGTTGGGTGAAAGGTGGATACCAAAGGTGAATGAGCAGCCCTGACAGCCCTCAAACCAGAGGTAGTGATCCTTCCTGAAGGCTCTATATAACACTCTATGCCTAAAACATAGAAGAGAAAGGAAATAATCATTAGTAAGTATTTTCTATGGGACAGACACTGTCCTAAGCACTTTAAAAATATTATTTCATTTATTCCTCATAACAGCCCTGGGAGGTAGTTACTATTATTATTATCTTTGTTTTACAGGTAAGAAAATTGAGGCAGAGGTTAAATGACTTATCCAGAGTCACACAACTAATGTGTGAGGCTAGATTTCACTTCAGGATTTTCTGATTCCATGCCCAGTGCTCCATCCATTGAGTTACCTACATGTTTTTTAGAGATTAATCAAAGGAGAAAGGACTGGGAAGTACAAAAAAAAAGTAGTAGCTTGCTTTTTTTGTATTTGAAGAGTAGGGAAACTGACCATCAAGTGACTACCGGTGGAAGAAATTATCATTTGTCAATTACATTATCAAAATATTATTTGTCAGTAATGTTGAATATTGTTAAGTCATAAGAAAAAACAAAGTGATAGTTTCTGGAAAAAAAAAAAGATTAAGAAGAATTATATGAACCAATGCAGAGTAAAGTATGCTGAATCAGAAGATTGATACAATAACAATAATATTGAAAAAATGAAAAACTTTGAAAAAAAGTAAAAATTCTAGCACACTTGTATATGTGCGTTGCAAAAGTTTTATTCTGTTTTTCCTGTGAGGGATGGAGGTATAGAAAATGCTTTCTAGGGGGCAGAGCCAAGATGGCAGTTAAGAAGCAACAAGATTCTGCAGCTCCCACATAGCCACCTCAAATACCATAAAATATGAATCTAAACAAATTTTAGGACTCCGAAACTCACAAAAATACAGAAAAACACATCTCCTCCTGAAGGCAGCTCGGCAGGAAGTACTCCTTGCAGCATGCTGGGAGCCGAAACCAGCCAAGTCTGGAACCATGGCTTGGTCCTGGGGTGGCCAGAAGAAGCCAAAGCTGGAGCCTTCAGGAGAGTGGATCAGTGGCAGCTATGGCAGTTTCCAGAATTATCAAGCCATAAGAAACAAGGATAAAGTGAAAGGTCAGTGGAACCCAGCTAAATTTGGGGGAGAAAAGCGGTCTGGCCAAACTGCCTCCAGGGCAAGGAAGCAGAAGAAGTGGCGGCCCTACAGTTGCCTCTACGTGTCTGCTTCACAGCTCCCAGCCTGTAGATTGCAGGGGGGCCAACCGATTGTTCAGAGGCTAAGTGATGTTGCATTGAGCAGCCTGGATCTGGATTGTGGTCTTGGGTGGTGGTCCTGGGGTGCGTTTTCAGTGAGCCAAAGCCAGTGGAGGCTACAAAAAAACAGCAGCCTCCTAATAGCTCCAGCAGTTGTGAAAACCCCAGCAATTTGGGACAGAGCTTTCTCCTATGGAAACAGAGTTCCACAGAGATAAAAAATCAAGTAATTGACTGTCAAAACAAGCAGGCAAAGGAAGCAAAGTAAGAACAGCAACTGAACATTAGATTCTTTCTTAGGGGACAAAAAGGACAAAAACATGGAATGGAAAGAATACAAAACAGTCAGAACTCCCACACTAAAAGCTTCCAAGAAACATGAAGATTTTCTACAAGCCACAGAGGAGCTTGAGAAGGATTTTGAAAAACAAATAAGAGAAGTGGAGTAAAAATTGGGAAGAGAAATGAAGATGATACAAGAAAATCATGAAAAGAGTCAATAACCTGAGCGAAGAAAATAACACCTTAAAAAATAAATTAACTCAAATGGCAAAAGAGGCCCAAAAAGCCAATGAGGAGAAGAATGCCTTAAAAAGTCGACTTTGCCAGATGGAGAAAGAATCTCAAAAGCTTTCTGAAGAGAATAATTCCTTCAGAATTAGAGTGAAACAAATGGAAACTAATGACTTTATGAAAAATCAAGATACTATCAAACAGATCCAAACAAATGAAAAAATAGAAGGCAATGTGAAATATCTCCTTGAAAAAACCATTGACATGGAAAATAGATCCAGGAGTGA
>CM053591.1:114236811-114278295 GCA_028646515.1 Pseudochirops corinnae | reverse complement strand
ATTGGGCAAAATAATTCCTAATTATTGTTTTAATTTCCTCTTCATTGGAGCTACATTCATCCTTTTCATTTTGGAGACTCGAATTTTGGTTTTATTCTTTTTTTTTTATCATATTGACTAAGGGTCTATCAATTTTATTGTTTTTTTCATAAAACCAACTCTTAGTTTTATTTATAAGTTCAATAGCTTTCTTTCAATTTTGTTAATCTCTCCTTGGGTTCTCATTATTTCTAATTTAGTATTTAATTGGGGATTTTCAATTTGTTCTTTTTCTAGCTTTTTCAATTGCATGCCCAATTCATTGACCTCTATTTTCTCTACTTTTTTCATGTATGCATCATCTTCATTTTCCTTTAGCATTTAAAGGCATTTCTTTCTGTAAATTGCTACTCTGTTCCTGCTTTTGAAAACTCTTTCTTCCTTTGTCTTCTATGATACTACAAAATCCTTTTTTTTACTGAACCAATTTAATTTCACATTTCTTCTTTAACTAGTGTTCTTCCTCCCAAACCTCATACCTGAACACTCAAGAAACATTTAAAATCATAAAATCACATAATTGGAGAGAAGACAAGTCAAAAGTTGTCCAGTCCAAACCATTTTTGAACAGGAATCTGCCTTATGATGTTCATAAAAATGTTTAACCTTCATTTGAAGATCTTCCATGATGAGCAATTCACTAGCTCCTAAGGCAAACTATGGTGTTTTTGAACATTTTTAATTGCTCAGAAGATATCAGAAGACAATATTCTATTAAAAATATATAGTGTATATATATATATATATATACATATATGTACATACACACATATATATTTGTGAATATCAATGATATACTATTATGATAGTATATGAAAGAATTAAGGAATTTGAACTTTGGAGGTGACAAGTGAATCAAAAAGTGGGGGGAAGAAGAGCAGATAAGACAGAAACTGGGAAAGTTTAGCATTGAGTAGATAGAAGTGGTGATAATGAAGGAAATGCCAAATATGAGTTTGAGTTTTCAAGTTCAAGTGACTAAAGAAAGATTAGTAACATAAAAATAAATAGGCAAGTAAGGAGAAAAACAAGTGGGGGATGAGGGTGATGATTAATATGGGATTGTACGTGTTGGTCTGAGATGTCAACATCTAGGAGGTAGTGAGAGACATGGATCACATTTTCTATCATCTGCCATTCTCCTGGAATACTTACTTCTTACTTCCTACATTGATACTGCCCAACATTCATGATATGTCTCTGTGAGGAATTTTTTAGCTTTGGAATGTATCACAATACACTTACACTTTAATCATTATCTTCATGAGTTGCAGTGCGCAAAGATTAATCACATACTGGTCAACAGTGATGGCCGACATTTCTATCATATTTTTACTACGACAAAAACTCTAACAACAACAACTACTACGACGACGACGATGATGATGACAACGATGACGACGACTTACATTATTAGGGGCAGCTAGGTGGTGCACTGGATAGAGCACTTGGCCTGGACTCAGAAAGAACTGAGTTCAAATCAAGCATCAGATGCTTACTAATGGTGTGACCCTGGACAAGTCACTTAACTTTATTTGTCTCAGATTCCTCGTCTGTCAAATGAGCTGGAAAAGGAAATGGTGAACCCCTCTAACACCTTTGTGGCAATATGAAGAGTTGAAAATAACTGAAACAACTGAACAACATACATACATACATACATACATACATACATACATACATATATATATATATATATATATATATGATTGTATGTAATGTTGATAATAACCACATGATATAGAAACTACAGGCATTTGTTATTATTATTATTCCCAGCTAAGGAAACTTAAATGGAGAGAGATTATATAATTTGCCATTGTAACAAAAATAATAAGTATCAGAGTAGAATTCAAGCACAGGTTTCCCTGGATCTTAGGTCCAATGTTTTTCCCCTATCCCACACTGTCTCACATATTGAGCATTTTGGAATTTAGGCTCATCCTTAAACCATGTGTAGCCAATCACCAAGCCCATATTACAGCTGGGAAGGATTTGACAGATGATGTTCTCTGCTAGTGTAGTGTTTGCTAACCCAGTACCCTGCAGTACTCTGAGGCTTTAAAATAGGAGTATAGGAGCGATTGCATATAGAAAATTAAAAGGCTTCTGAGAATGAAATCGAGTTCCAAACTTTTTCAACAATTTAAAGCCTGCTTAAAAAAGAAGACCAAAGGTCAAATTACCTTAAGTTTCATGGCAAATCAATATTCTTTGCTAGCATACTACATTTTCCAAGAGGATAATGCTTTTGTTATTTTAAATATGTTCTGGGTTGCATAGTTCCAATAAAATCTGACGATTTCGGTTCCATAAGGCAATGTTTATTGATCACAGTTGGAACTGGTTATATAGACTGAAGAATAATATATTATAACACTAAAATTCCTTTTTTGTGATAATAAATTAGAAATTTAATTAGCAACACTTTTTAATGTGTCATTTGTCATCCACAAAGAACACTTTATAACTATTTAGAGACACGATAAGTAATCAATACACTATTAAGGCTTCAAGGAAATAGTTTGTATTAATCAAAAATTCAAAAGCTGTCTTCGACGAGAAAAATCATCATGATTATTATCTTGTTGTTTAGTATTTATTGCATGCCTCAGTTCTTCAAGAAGCTCTGTCATAATATGTTTGTGTTATAAGGACTTCAGTTATGATCTCTATGGTTAAAGACGAGATAGAGTCTTGTTTGAATAAAGCTTTGAGGCTATAACATTTGCAGCATTCTGAAATCAGCAGAAACCAGGTTTTCAGGGAGGTGGAGGGCAGGGGAGGGTTGAGGAAAACCAATTCACCATTTTAGAAGCAAGTTGAAAAAACAACATACTTTCAACTCTTCCTCTTTTGTATGTAGTTCCAAATTCTAAACTAATAAAGGTTTCTGGAAATAAAGCAGTTTTGAATATAGAAAAGGAAACTTGTATGAGATGATTTATTTAGGTATAAGGAAGGTACAGGCAATTTTGAGCATGCCTGTAGCAAAATATCCTTTCGAAGCTCAGTTAAGAGGGTATAGGATGAATGTCTTCTTTCAACAGCTCTGTGGGGAGAGCCACATCTGTGTGGCACCATCAGCCAACAAAGATCACCTGCTGAGTAAGTGGAATATAGAATTAATCCCTGCTAGAGGGGACCTATCCTGGGGCAAATGATAAAGGATTTATCAATTCCACAACAATTTGAAGAAATAAATCAAGACAGTCTTTGGCATGCTGACTACTGGGAAAGTAAATTTATTCCTTACACAATGTGTTTTGAAAGATTCTCAGGTATTTAGTGTGTGAATTACTATATTCAGATACTTTATTTCTCTTAATTCTTCAGTAAACATACCTATTAAGCAATTGGAACATATTAGATTATAACTTCACTCTTTGTACATCAAGAGTAGCTAATTACTGACTAGGTGGGGGGGGGGGGGTGACTTGGAGTCAGAAAAGCCTGAATTCAAATCCTGCCTCAGATACTTACTAGCTATGTGACCCTGGACAAGACACTTAAACTCTTTCAGCCTCAGTTTCCTCATCAATAAAATGGGAAAAATAAAATCAGTAACTTCACCAATATCACCTAATTCACCTTACAAAGTTATTGCCGGGGATCAAATGAAATAGCATATAACACTTTGCAAATCTTAAAATGATATATAAATGCTAGCTATTATTAGTTACCTAGCTACTGGAGTCTGTTTGCTAGTTTACCACTATAAAGCAATATAAGGTTAATGAAGATACATAGAACAAAATATTGCCATTTATCATATCTTTGTCCATAAAAACCCACGTACCTGAAATTACATACTCTTTAAAATACCCATTTTCATCGGATGAGGAAGAATAGTTTTTTCAGTCTAGAAATATTTATTGACTACCTGCTTTGTGTAAGGCACTGTTCTAAATACTTACAAAAATAGAGGCATAAAGTACTGTTCTTAAACGCTAGGAATTTGCATTGTAGTAGGAGATATAAGATATATGCATAGCAAAAAGTAGTTAATAATAATAGGCAGTAAATGTTCATTGTCAATTGAATGTTATAGAAAATAGTGGGAAAGGATTTCAGAGAAAAAGAGATCATTTTATCTGTTAAATCCCAGGCAACAGGTGGCATTTAACTGAATCCTGAGGAATAAACAAAATTCATCAATGAAAACAGTGATTATTCCAGATAGGGGGAACTGAATTAGAAATAACAGAAAGAAACACAACAATTCATCAAGTATTCACTGGTCAGGTGATCATGGGGAGGTAATTTCCATCTCTAGCTCTCAGTTGTAATTTTTCACATGTCAAATGAAATTGGCAGTTGATGTCTAAAAGTTCTTCTAGCTCTGAAACTCTGTCAGCCTGTGACTCAAATTATTGGCAGCTATAATGCTCAAAAATGAGGAAGAAGAACATTTTAAAGAGGTTTTTTTTGTTTCAACTGAGCATTTAAATGACCAATTATATCATTCCCCTAGTTTCAATGATAATCAAGAGTTGAGTTGATTCTTAACATTCTCCCATTTAATTTTTGCCACTTCAAACATCCCCACAATTTTAATAGTGACCTGATTTTCACTTTTGTGCTGGCAATGGCCTACATCTGTGGCTATGTGCAGAAGAAGAAAAAAAATGGCAGATCAGATGCTCTCAAGTTTGTGCAGTAGCTGGTGTCCTACTAGGTGATTTATTAGTTTTGTTCATTATTTGCTTGTAAAAAATTGCAAATGCATTTGTTGCATATTTTCATTGTTTGCCTTTAAAACTAATTTTGTGTTGTAATTATGACCCCATAATGCAATAAAAATCCTTTGGTCTCTAAGTCAAAGTGGCAAAGACATTGACATGAGAAAATAAAGGTGTTAGATAAATTTCATGCAGGAATGTCTGCAGTCATCTGCCTCAAGTTTGTGTTAATGAATTGATGATTTCTTATAGCTTCAAAAAAAGGAGGAAGGTATTCATAAAAGTGTTTGTGACTCTCCTCCAGAAAATGCTTATTATCAGAATTAATATTTTGTTATAAAGAATGGTATGTAGAAAATTGTGTTTTCATCAATTTCTAACAAAAGGTTTTGGTAGTCAGATGGGAACCTAGCACCTTATTTCCCACAGGTTCAATGTATCAACATTTGTGTTTTTGACTTTCATGCTATTTTCTAGGAATATTATGCCTGTGAAAGGGGGTAATAGGATTGATTATACTTCCAATTCCAAATTCCAGAATATCAATGTACCTCAGGAGTCATGTGACCCAATCCATATCTGGATAAGAATCTCCTCTACAACATACCCAACTAGTGATCATTCAGTCTTTGCTTCAAAATTTCTAGTGAGAAAAATGCCAACCCACTTTTGGATAGCTTAAATTGATAGATACATTTTCTTTACATTAGGCCTAAATCTCCTGCTTTCAAGTTTTCATCCATTGTTCCTAGTTCTGCCCTATGGCATCAATCAGAATCCTCTAATCCCCCTTCCCTTTAACAACTTTTCAAATACTTGAAGATGACAATAATTCTCCCTGCTCATCACTCAAAATCTTTTTCCCCCTATAGGCTAAATATGATTTAATTCAATTTATTCTCATATAGAATAAATTCAAGTTCCTTTACCACCCAGATCACCTACTTCTGGATACTTCATAGTTTTTCATTTAGCTTAGATAACTACCACTCAAGTAACCATGTTTTGGAACATATTTGCACATAGTGAATACATAGTTATATTCATCTACCTGGATGAAGAAGAGCATTCAATGATAAGATTCAGCCAGAGAGGAAAAGAGACCATATTTTAACCATGAAGTCCCACCTTAAAAGTATATAGAGAGGAGAAACACAAATTATCCCTTTCTCCTTTTTCATTTATTCACATTCAAGAAGCCTCCAGAGAATGATTTGCAGAATTAGATGACAGAGAAGGACACACATACACACAAAAGAGAAGACATGGTCATAGACTCCAGATAGAGAGAAAGCATATTCACAAGATATAACATCATGTGTTAAGTAATAAGTAGCTGCAGGAGAAAACAAATAAGTAAATAAATAGATAAAGGAAAGAAAGAAAGAAAAGAAAAAAAGCAACAATTGGAGTGGGTGAGAATATTTAAGAAAGAATTTTCAGGTAAAATTGAAACGGATGGTAAAGGAGATGATAGAATTAGCTGGGATGTGTGTGGGTGAGTGGGTAAGCGTAAGGGTAAGGTAGGTGTATTTTGAGTGAGGGCAATGAGATGTGCAAGGGAGTTGAAGTAGAAATGAGCAGGTGACAGAGAATAATAAGTAGATTATCTTGTTTATAACAGAAGACCCTCATGAGAAAATAGTAAAAGATGAGCTGTAGAAATGAGTAGCACTAGTTAATGAAAGTCCTACATACAACTTTTGAAGTAATCATTAGATGTTGTTTCCTATAAGGAAATTGCATAAAGCATTATATTGATGTACTCTCTACTTATGAATGCCTCTTATGTGCACAACATGACAGTTTGTGGAATATGGAAAGACATAATTTAGCAAGTTGGAATTTTCAGAGTAGGAAATCTAAATACCTTTACCCAAGATCATCTAAGAGTTCCACTGAAGAACCACATTCAGAAACAAAGTCTCCTGACTGCCAATCTACGACCCTACTCTATCATTATTTTTTACTAAATTCCCACTATGCCATTATTTTGGTCTCTGGAACTTTATGAAATTTATGGAATAATCTTCTAGGCATCAAGAAAAGGCAATTCCAGCTCTAAGCATCTCATTTAACTTATAGTCAATGACTTAAGTGGTAGTAGAATGGATTTGATTAACCAAAAAGTAAGTGACTAATTGGGGAAGCCAGATGGTGTAGTTTCTAGAAAAATGTTGGGTCTGGAGTCAGGAAGACCCATCTTCCTGAGTTCAAATCTGGTCTCTGTTACAGTATGTCATCCATTCAAATCTGGCATCCAATAAAAATTGGCTAGTATGATCCTGGCTAAGTCACTTAACCCTATTTACCACAGTTTTCTCATCTTTAAAATGAGAAATGGAGTCATGAAGTCAGTATAACTGAAAAATAACTAGGAAACAAGTGACCAATTTCTTAATACAATTAAGAATGTGGTCTTGACTTTTTTTGTTAAATTTTGCAAAAGTACATATGAATCCAGAATTCTTGAATATTTTTTTAAAGGCTTAACTTTTACCAACGAAACATATTCAATTCATTTACTCATTGCAATTAAACAAAATTAATTTGGTTCTATGACACATGATAAGCATTTTGGAAATATAAGTATTTTGTAAAGCACTTGAAAATATTATGAACTAGCCTGAAATCTGTATTTTTACTTACAGCCTAATATTCCATAGCTTCCGTAGATATGACTGCCTGCCATAATTACAAACCAAATATTAGGTTCCAGGTTCTTTCAGATGAGTAAGCTACATTGCCACCAATGAAGCATTTTGTGAGGCAAAAGAGTTTGAATCTGTGCATTAAATAGGTTAGGCCTGACTCAGACTGGTGTAGTAGCTCAGATTTGGAATGGGAATGAAATGAGACAGTCATAGGCCCTTTAATGCATAGTCTCATTAAAAGGAAATTTACTTAGTGATGAAAGGGGGAGTATATTCAGCAAGAATTTGATATTTGATTCAGTTGGTTGTAGCTTCCTTGTGACTGTTTGTTATGTCAGTTTGCCAGTAATGAGCCTGGGGGAGGAGATGCTGACTCTTCATATGCTAGCTTTCTTTTGATACCTTCAGAAAGCTACATCAAAACTCCCAGTTTTAGTCCCCTGAGCCAATTGTATGTACAGGAAAAGTTCATTAGCTTTTAAGGAAAACTAGTCAAATCTGAAGAATTTGGAGAAGGGTTAGGCCCATAGTGCCTGGCTACTAGAAAACCATTGAGTATTATTGCTTATTAATTCTCCAATGTTCTCTTCTTAACCTAATAAAAGGAAAAACCTTAAGAAAAGGGAGAATAATCTTTAATTGATACAAGAGAACAGTTTGTTTATTGAGAAGTTCAAGCATGATGACTTTTGTAGTGCTGACTTGAGGAGAATGAGCATCTCCCTACTGGGTCTGTATTAGGAAGAGAGCCCCAATTTTCCAATCATATAAACTGTGCTTTTTTCACTGGGTATCTCCTATATATCTGTAATGCTCTCCCTTCTCTCTACCTCTTGACTTCCATGACTTTCCTAAGACCCAGCTCTAATCCTGACTTCTGTAAGATGATTTTGCAAGTTGCCTTTTCTTTTTCCCTTCTCACTAATATCTTCCTTCTGAGATAACCTTTTATTTAAATTGTATGTATCTCATCAATGCATTACTTTTCTTACATGTTGTCGTCTCCACTGGAATTTAAACTCCATGAAGCCAGAAATATTTTTTTTCTTTCTTTATATCCTCTGTGCTTAATGGTATCTGACATATAACAAGTGCTTAGTGAAAGATTTTTGACTGACAGACTGAATCAGGTATAGCAGCAAACAACCTAGAATACCTAGGATGGCTGCTAGCACAGGTTCTTAGATCTGTTTTTCTAAAGGAAAGCAACTCAAAATGGATTAACAATCTTGCTTTAATCAATCAAACATATATCTTTTACCCAGTTCAGAGGAAAAAGTCAGCACCCTGAACTTCAAAGAATACAAACAGAAGTTACAACAGAAAATAACACAATTAAGCAGACAGGGCTTCTGACTGTCTGACCATTTCATCCATACCTAGTTAGCTATCAGAGAGGGAAGCACCAACATCTGGGTTTTCAAAGCCGGGAGCAGGGGGCAGGGGGCTCAAAGGCTATCCAGAGTCTCATCTGGCCAAATCACACAACTTTTCCCGAAGTGAGTCCCGAAGCAAAACCTCACATCAGGGTATATATAGCCTTCTCTTGGGTCAGAGAATGTCACAACCCTTTTGACCCACTGCCCAATCACAAGGTAACAAGGTATGGGCATTCCTGAAAAACATGTCTCCTGGCACAGGCTCCATGTGACCATATTCAGATTATTAGCGGGCAGATTATATTTTCAAATCAGGGAAGGTTCTCAGAGTCACTTAAGCCTATCAAAGGGCCAAGGGGCAGGGAAAATCTTCAGATTTCCATTACCGTAACATCAGGTAAGGACGTGAGGGAGGACATCACTGTCTACTGCTAAACATTGAGGCATTGAAGTTGGATGTAGGAAGTACCCCAAACTGGGAAAAACAAGAGGGGAGTTCCTCTAATATTTGGATGTACCCTCTTATTACTACCCAAAGAGAAGGTACAGACAGTTCTGGAAAGGATTCATGAGGTTGTTAAGGATTCAAAATACAGGAGAAATGTCGGTAGATGGGAGATGTAAACTTAAAGCAATGGATGCTTAAGTTTTGGTCCACCAGGCTTCTGCCATTTTATGTAATGATAGTTTTATACGCTAGGACAAGGATCGGGAACCTGCAACCTGAAGGTCACATGTGACCCTCTAGGTTCTCAAATGCAGTTCTTTGACTAACTCCAAACTTCACAGAACAAATCCTAGTTTGGATTCAGTCAAAGGGCAGAGCTTGAGGACTTAGAGGGCCACATGGGGCCTAGAGGCCCCAGCTTCCCCGCCCCTGAGCTAAGAGGACCTTTCGTTTCAGACTGAGTTCTATTATCTCTTTCAGCATGATAAGCTCTGTTCCTGTCCCAAGACATCCTCTCCACCTTCCACAGACGAACTCCTAGATGGCATAGCCAAGGAAGGGATTCTTTAAATAAAACAATAGGTTGTTCTGCACTGTATTTATAGCCCAGATTATCCATTTGCTTCTTCTCATGGATTCTTAGGAACAACTGGTTTTTATACTCACCTGCTTTTGGGACATCTACTCTAGTGGGAAAGGGGGCTTTTACAATGGATTTGTTTAATTACACCCTCTCTGACACTTTCCTGTTTTTACGATAAAAACAAGGGCTCCTAAAATTGAAATTGATGGTAAGCACTCAAGTTACTTGGACATTAGATTTCAGGAGTTAAAGATGAAGTGAAGTATCTATTACATATGTACTTCCCCCCTAGGAAGACATATTCTTATTAGGAGGTCTTTACTTCCAGCCTCCTTAATATTGTCCCAAGCTGTTGCATGACATCTTGCATGACATATTTAACCTAAAATGAAAGGGGGAGGAATCAACTAAGTTGGAAAAATCAGTTCCACATCCTCTTGACTGGATGACCCATGAGATGGCCCTTCAACCTCTCTTCCAAGATAAGGGTAGGGGAATCAGAGGCCATTTGCTACCCTCACTATGTTCTGGAAGGATTCTTGAAGGGTCAAAATTTCTTGGATTAGTTTAATGGTAATGGAATTTGAAGATCTCCTTGTGGGATGGACTTGTTGATGTGACAAGAAGGGGCTGAACAGGGAGGAGCTAGTGCTGTGCGTGTAGGGAAAAGCCCAAGTAAAGATAGGCCAGAAGAACTTCTGGGAGCAGCATTGTGGAGGCAGAGAGAGAAATAAAACTGCCTGGAACAAGAATGCTGAGAGAGACAGCTACCAGGGGCCAGAGTTGGTGAGAGGGAGAGAGAGAGAGAAAACTGCCAGCTGGAGCTGCCCAGAACTTTTAGGATCAGTGGAGCTGCCGAGAACTGAGGAAGCATGACTGAGGTGCTGGTACTTTGTCTGTCTGTTTTGATGTTACTTTGTCAAATTCTTTTGTTGATGGAGGCCTCAGACCTTATTGTTGGATGTTTGTTGATTTTACAGGCAGAGAGTGAATTGATGAAGGTGCTGGCAATATTTGTGATAGTTATTGTGGCTTTGTTAAGCTTTGTCTTCCCAGGAACAGAAACTGCTGAGAAATTGCCTTGAGTCAAAGTGAAGAAAAGACCTTTCCTTGGGTATTGAATGCTGTGATGATATTGTAACCTAGTCGTGACCTATGGGTGGATGGCCTTTGTGCTTTCCACTGCCCTTTGAGAGGGTGCTTGGTGGTGACTGATGATATTGTTATTCAGTTGTGATCCAGGGGTGGAAAACTTTTGAGCTTTGTACTTTGTGACTGACCAAATGAATGTACTTTGTTTGTGATTGGAAACTAATCTCTAATTGAGAAGAGAGAAGACTTTGTTGATCGACTAACTGAATGTACGACCCAGGGTGGAGTACTTTGACCTTTGTACTTCATGATTGAATTGAGGACTTACTAAATGATTGAGTTACACATGATGGATGCTATATTTTGATTTTCTGTGAATGCTTTGCCCTAATTTGTTACTGAATAAATGGGGAGTTTACTATGCTTGTAATAAGAACCTTGGAAGCTGCTCCTGCTTGGTGTTACAATTAGACACATACATTCCTTTGACTTTGGTAAAGTAACATCCCTTTTGTTTGTAAGAGGTTTGATGGCCAAAAGACTGAATAAAAGAAAATTTTGGATTAAAAGAAAAAGATAAAATTGCTTTAAGAGGAAACAATCCCTCAGATAAAATCTTGAGGAGAGAATCAGGTTGTTAATGCTGGGAGCAAATAAGGAACTGCTCAGATGAATGTACATAGAGTATCTGGTTAAAGATTGTGAAATTACTGAGGTAATTATAGCTTCAAGGCATTTTGATTCATCAACTCATTTTGCATATGGCTACTTTGTTAGAGTTTCAAAGGTCATGATTTACAAAATTTTAAATAAAGTAACTGCCTTGAAATTATGAGGAGAATAAATATGAGGTCTGTCATATTCATACTTGAAATAAAGATGAATTTCTTGACTTTTACTTGATAAAGTAAAGATGAATCACTGACCATCAAGAGGTTCTTTAAGTCACTGATTGTGTGAAAAAGCCAACTGTGCAGAAACCAACAGGAGAATAGACTGACAAGAAGACTTTAAATGTTTTGCTGGTAACCAATTGATTATTTAGAAAAAGTTAGACTCATTGGAAGAGAGATGAATTCTTCTGCTGAGTTTCACTATTAATGTGCTCACTGTCCTCCACAGGCAATGCATTCATTAGTGGAAGAGAATAACCCAGGTTTTCAATTGGATTGTAATAGGATTAATTGATTATCCCTCATTTTGTCTTACATGGGATAATTGTTTTGCCTGATTGTTAAATAAACATTTTATGTTTAAAAATTAATGATGTCATGGTAACTGATTTAGTCATACTTACTGTAGTGGTTCCATAGATATGGTGGTGAGCAGCAGAGTTTATCCCTCCCCACATTAGAATTGAGACAAAGATCCTGAGAAATTATTTATAGCAGTGAAGTGGTAGATCCTCTCTAGGAACCCCAGACTTAACTTCATGAGGATAAATTGGAGTGACCAAGCAATTCCCAGGAATAATAGTAGAGGTCATGACATATCCCATGATGTTGTGGTGTTTTTATGTTTTTGCTTTTGTTTTTTGGAGCAAGAATTGTCTTTGCTAGGGCGAGCATAGGTTTTTATTTTTCATTTTCATTTTATTTTTATTTTTTTGACAGGGCCTGAGATCTTCACTTGCAGCTTTTTGTACAGAAATGAGAAAAACCAAAAAACTCCAAAGATGACTCTTGTTCCTTTCTCAGTCTGAGGATGAGATAAGGAGCTCTACCTTCTCTGTCTCTCTAAGGTTTGGGATGGGAGAGGAGGTAGGGTTTTGTCCTGTTGCCTGGTTCTCTATTTATATATATAAATAAATGAATATATATATATATATATATTTACATTGTTGATGATTCCCCAAGGCCTCCCTATCCTGGGGTCTGAGTTTCCAGTGGGATCCATAGTCTTAGAGTTATGGTCATGGAACTCATTTTGCACCTTTGGAGGAGGAGACATTCAGTTCCTCCTCCCCCAAATTCACCCTTCCCTCTTTTATGACCTTTGTTTTAATTTAATTTCATATTTCCAAAGTTGTAGCAACATTCTCACCGACAATAAAGGTTGTGAATCCTATGTATGTGCATAGGGAAATGGAGAGTGTTGCATCTACTTGGCTTGCTTGATGGTGCTGAGGAGGGTTGGCATCCAGTGTCCAGTTTTATTCTGATTCTGGCTTTGGGGAGGGGTATGTGTGATACTTTGAGGACCTCTTCAGAAGCTGTAGCCATAGACCAAGAGCAAATTTGGTTCCCATACTGACTCTCTTCTCAACCTTCCTTGTGTTCAGAGACTTCAGAAGGAGAGTCCACACAGGCAGATCCAGACCTTGGGCCACATCTTCCTGAAGCTCCACTGTTTAAACAAAAGGTAGCAGGTGTGGAGGGAGAGGTTCAGTCATCTCTGGTCCATCTTCAGAGGCTGCCACTGCTGCCAAGACATCTGGCTTTAGCCAGGCATAGGCACTCACCTCTTCCTGGTTCGGCTGCATTCTTTCCTGTAGCTGCTGCTCTGTCTCCTGGGAAGTCCCCAGTACGTAGAGAACCATATGGTGATATCTGGGGTGGCCTTGGCTCAGCACGGGGGGATAGGCAGACTCCCATAGTCCCAGAGGGAACCAGGAGTACTGGCCTTGAGGCAGCTGTAGACCTGTCTCCTCCCACAGCTCCCGAAGCTCCCCATCCAGCAGCTCCTCGTCCAATTCCACGTGTCCACCTGGGGGGACCCAGAGGTTGGGGGCCGTGTGCATGCTCGAGGATCTCCGGGTCAGGAGCATGGTCTGGTCACGGGACTGCAGGATGACAGCCACGGCCAAGTCCACTCCGCGGTCCTGCGGCTGCTTCGGCCCGCAGCTCCTGGGGGCTGCTGCTCCAGGGCCGAGAAGGGGCAGAACGGGGAGCGCTGCAGAGGGAGCTGCACCGCGGAGCCCTAAAAGGAGCTGACCAAGAGCAGCAGTACCCCCGCTCCAGGCCACAGTAGACCCGCCAGGGCCCCGAGCCAGGCCCCAAGCCCAGAAGGCCGCACACGCTCCGCCCGAAGCCCAGAAAGGAAAAGGAGCACGCAGTCCTGCGCCATGGTGAGAGCGGTTTTTATTTTTTATCAATTAATTAATTAATTTGTAGGTTTCAACATTCATTTCCACAAGATTTTGAGATCCAAATTTTCCCCATCTCTCCCTCCCCTACACCCCAAGATGACATGCATTTTGATTACCCCTTCCCCAGTCTTGCATAGGTTTTTGTTGGTAGACAAGTGCATCCTAAAAAATTTTTAAAAAAATAAAACTTGGTTAAGGTTAGGAGATGAACACCCATATGCTGGTGTTAGAACAATCAGCATGTATTATTAGTTTGAATATTTTAGAACTATGAAGGTTTTTGTCAAGAGTCCTTTTATTTCTTGCAGTGGTGAGCTGAGAATTGTCCAAATCAACCGGAGCTGTCAGCATAAAACAATATCACATTTCATGAGATTGATGAAATCACCTAAATAATGAGATTAAGATGAAGGTGCTAGGACTACAGATTCTCTTTACATTCACTCTTGTTTGATTGTCCTGAAAGCCACTAGGGCATGTAAATCCAGTGTAGTGGACTACCATGAATTTAAAATTAGTAATCTCAATAACAGCTTCAATCCTTATAATCCTAGGCTCCTGGGGAGGAGTAGTTAGTCACTGATTTGGTTAATATCATTTTCTCCATAGCTATTATGTTTAGAAGACAAGAAGAGTTGGTGTTCATCTGGGATAGGATTTCTTAAAACTTCAGACTCCTGTTCTAAGACACTCTGAATTTTGCTTCTTACTGCCATGCTTTATTCAGCAAGAGCTAAAAGGGGTAGCTACATTTACAGAAGTGGGTATTCACCATTACATTGAGAATACCACACTAACTGGTCCAGACAAACATTGTCAAAATCATCTACTTCATGTACATCTACTCTTGATGGAGGTAGGACATGAACCTCCAGAATATACAGGGCTTCTTAACTTTCATTAAATTCTTGGACATCTGATGGACTGGTAGAATCCAAACCATATCTGATCCTATGCATGACATACTTTGAGACCTTGCTCTCTCCTGTCCTCCAGCAAGGAAAAAAAAAAAAAAAGTACAGAAACTCATTAAGCTCTTTATTTTCTGTCATTCTCATATACTTCACCTGAAGATTTGCTCACTCCTATTTATGAAGTTACTTGGAAATCCACAGTATTTTAGTGGCGACCAGAGCAGTTCCTTAACCTAGATGATTTAAAGTAGGCAACACAGTTATCTTTGTACAAGGTGAAGAGACTTAGGAAAGACAGTGGAATAATTAGTTAGGTTTGAAATCAGATAAAATATGGGCCCCAAAATGTATCCTCAATGGAACAAGGCCAATTGTCATGGGGTCTTCAGTGTATTGTTTGAAAAATATGTCCTTGAATCCATGTAGTTCAATGTCTTTGTGTGGAACTACTAACATATTGTCAGACAGAGTCAAAATATTGACAAGAGTTTGATAGGACAGGTTAGACTTCTGCCTTTCTTTTTTTTTATCCACAGGTCTTAGCACAGTATCTGTCACATAATAAAAACTTAATAAATTTTTGTTGGCTTGACCTGTTGTCTTGATGGACAAAATCCTACTAAAAATCAAATTTAATGGGGATTAATTTACATCCTACATTTGGGTTTAAAGCAAGTATAGAATGGGAGAGTCATACTGGATGCTAGTCTAGGTTAAAAAAAAATGTTAAATCTCAGTTTTACAACATTCTGCAAATTAAATAATGCCTATGTCAAAAACATGTCATAGCAACCAACAAAGCTGAATTCAATTTAGGCAGAAGAGTATCATGAAGGAACAAGATGATAATCCCTACTCTGTCCTAGTTAGACTACTTCTTAAATGCTGCTTTTTAATGTTTCAAAAACAAATAAAAAACAAAGAAATGTGGTTAATTTGTGATGCATCATGCTCATTCTTAGAGATCATCATTTCCCTTTCTAAATTTTTACAAACTATTCCTTTAATAATACACTTAGAACTGGAACAGTATCACTCTTGGGACTATATTCCAACAAGATTATTAAGAGGAAAAAAACATGAAACCTATTTTAACAAAAATATTCTAAGCTGTATCATATGTGAAAGCAAAAAACCAAACCAAACCAAAACAAAACAACCTAGAAACAAATTAAATGTTCAATGATTAAAGAAGAGCTGAATAAATTATTGTATACAAATATAATGGACTACTATTTTACCATGAGAAAAAAAAATAAAAATAATTCAAATGCATATGGGAAGATTTATATGAAGCAATGTTAAATGGAGAAAGTAGAATAAAAAGAGTAAACAAATAAGTGTAGATAGGGAGTACACATCTGTAAAGACAAAAATAGGGGAAAAAATATACCTGAAAAAGGGGAGCATGAAAACAGTAATTGGACCCATGGTATTAAAACCAGCATACATATATATTTTGATTTTGCCTTAACAAATAGAAAATAATAAAACTTTTAACTCCCACTTATTTTTTTTTTTTTGAGAATGGGTTTCTTTCTTTCAGGCTAGAAGTACAATAGTCTCAACCTTACTCTCATTGAACTTGGCTTAGGGAAGGAATGACATAAACTCTAAACTGGATATCTTGCCACCCAGGAGAGTAGGGGGGATGGCGATGAAGATGGGATGACAGAGGGGAGGGCAGGGTTGGGGGGAGGGTTGATGTAAGTACACACTTCTATAAAGGGACAGGGACAGGGTAGAGAATAGAACAAGGCAGGGACAGGATAGGAAGGAGGGACATATAATCAGTCTCTCACAATATGCCCACTATGGAGAGGTTCTGCGTAATTACACATGTACAACCTGTATTTAATTGCTTGTCCTTCCAGTGGGAGTGGGTGATGAGGGAGGAAGGGAAAGAATGTAGAATTTAAAGTTCTATAATCAAATGTTAAATAAACATATATTATTTATTATTATTATTATTATTATTATTATTAACTACATGCAACTGGGAATTAAGATACATAGGCACTGTGGTATGGAGATCCATCCTGCCCTACCAGAAAGTCAGAGGGGTGAGGGGGAGGACATAGGAAAGAGCAGATTGGGGGAGGGGTTATACAGTGGGATGGCTGTTTTGAATTGTTGGGTAGGGGAAAGATGGGGAGAAAATTTGTAACTCAAAACCTCGTGGAAATGAATGATGTAAACAAGAAAATTAATTAATTTAAAAAAGAAAAAAAATAAAGTTGTAGTAATAAAAAAAGAAGTACATAAGTCATCCATGGCCCAATCTCAACACTGTCATGGAAGTTTTTAACCTATTCCATTTTTCTATCCTGGTCCAGTTCATCCATCTTTAGACAACCAGCCCTCCACTCTAGAGAACTATCATGTTGGTGCTAGATTTAACAAAGACCATATATTGGCTTTCCCCCTACTGTAACTCAAAACTCCAAAACTCCAAACTCTAATCAATCAACATTAGCCTTCTCCAACAGCAAGGATTAGAAGCATGTACCAGGTGATTTTTTTTTTAAATGTAGGTTTTTTTTTTTTTCCTTCTGTTTCATTGTTACTGTTTTCTGCCTTTGATTTCACTGATGTAAGGAGTTTCTAAGGTGGGACCTCCCTCTTCTAATGCAGATATCATCTGACAGATTACTTGGTACAGTAGAAAAAGCAGTGGGTTTGGAATCATGGACCTATATTCAAATTCTACCTCTGATGATTATGACCTGTGTGACATATGGTACTCATGTATCAACATTGTGTTTTATTGTATTTTTTATTTATTTTGTTGACTATTTCTGGGTTACATTTTGATCTGATTTGCGCCACACTTGAGAGTGTTGTGGGTTATAGGCAACATGTATGACTCTTCTAAATTAGGTAATGTATGAGATACGTTCTAGTTTTAACTGTAAGATACTTTGGACTTGTTCTGAAACTTAAAAGTCTTAGAGGGTTTCCCTGGCCTGGAGAAATGGTGACCTTTCCAGGGTTACCCAGCTAGTAGTATGTGGTAGAGGAAAGATTTTTACTGATGTTTTCCTAGTTCTGAGAATAAAAATCTATTCACAATGTCCTCTTGGCTCTTTATTATGTTTTTTGTTTGTAAAGTGTGTCCCAAAAGACAGTGCAGTATTCTGAGAGGCTAGTTGACTCATCCAGGGTCACATAATCAGGGTGTGTTAGAACTGGGGCTTCATTGTAGGGCTCCTCTTCATACTGGCTTTATGTCCCCTTCAACAAGTTGCCACTCATTATAAAATATCCAAAATAAATTTAAGATAATCAGCATTAACAGCTGATGGGAGATGAAAAAATGCCTTAAGAGGTAGTGCTTCTGATCTTTGAGCAAACTAGAGATTCTAAGAGGTAGATGTGTAGAAGAAGGATATTCTTGGTAGAGGGATGGCTTAAGCAAAGGTCATAGAAGTGGAAGATGGGATATTGTATATGAGAGACGGCAAGAAGCTCAATATGGCTATGGCAAAGAATGTGTGAGGAGGTTTAATATATAGCGTACAGTACACACACATAATTTATATCATATGTATACACATGATATGAATGATATAATGTACATGTAGAATTTGTTTATCTAATTTATTTTATGGGTAATGCAGAAGATATATAATCTATTATGTAAATATTTTATATGCAATAAATACATATATATATACATATATATTATGTATGTGTGTATATATGGATAATAGGGTTGGAAAGGTAGAGTAGAGCCATTTTAGCCATAAAGAGAAGGGCATCTCTGAAGACAATTAATGTCCTGCTGATTCATTTCACGTTTGTTATATTCAGGAGAGGGGGGTAAAGGTCTGGCCTTTAAAATGCAATAGAGTTTTAAAATGTTCATATTTGATATGCATCTCTTAGGATCCACTCACTAATGGGATTTTCATTGTGCCTGTCTCTCATGGTTGATGTTGAGAAAAGAAACAATGCTGAATAATGGAATGCTAATCTAGATACTGAGGCTGCCTCTATTTGTTGGAGCTACTGCAGTATTACACCAAATGAAATTTTGACCTGAAAATATGCATATGAATGAGCAAGTTCATGAATAGGGAACATTAAACTGACACATACATATGGTAACATGGTTAATTGGTATGTCACTGAACAACAATTTTTGGCTAGTTACTAGATATATTTTCTACTCCAGTGAATAATATTTAAAAGGTTATGATCTACGATTTTAAATGTTGGATCTAAAAATGACAAAATAATGTTAAAATACTTAACAAAGCAGTAACTAATAGGAAACGCTCTAAACAAACTTTGGGGTTCAATGCATAGAACTGGCAGGCGTTCAACAACCTGACAGACTTTGAAACTCTGTCAGCTGCCAGTGAGAATAGATAACAGATAGTAAAAAGTACAAGATTTAGGAGGAAACTTTCTTCAAGTAGGTCATTTCTCTTGAACCCCAACTAACTAGAGATAGTGCTAAAAGTAGTTGCTACTCTGACATTTCTTTGAGATACTCTAGGAGACAATATGGCAAGAAAGTAAGAAGATTCATCTTGTCTCTGTAGACTCTGTTTTACGGCACAGAGAAGAATTTATTATTTTAATAGTGTTTTAAAATTAATTGGGAAACATTTCCTTGCAGATTTCTGTGCTGTCAATTTGACTATAACAATAGCTGACATTTATATGCAGTAGAGAGGTGTGTGAGTATGTGTGTGTATGTGTGTGTGTGTGTGTGTGTGTGTGGTTGTGTTTTGCCTTCCTTTATATCCCCAGCACTTTGCTTGCTGCCTTTCACGTAGTGAGTGTGTAATAAATGCTAACTGACCTGTGTTAATATTGTTTTTTATATATAGATATATGCATGTATGTGTGTACATATATGTATATATATACATATATATGTATGTGTATATACATATATATTTGTATACACACATATATAAAACCTTTTTTGATCTTTTCAACAAACCTCTGATGGGTTAAGGTAATACAATGATTATGATGCTTCATTGGAATGTATCTACTTTAAGGCTAGGAACTGGTTTTCCTTCAGTTCTGTTTGTAAAGCAAACAGATTGCCTGGTACATAATAAGTATTTAATAAATGCTTCTTGATTAATGATCCACATTTTATAAATTATTGAGTTAAGGCCCAGAAAGCTATGCAACTTGTCCATAGTTACACAGCTGGTATTAGAGTCAGGAATTTTAACCTGTGTCTCTTCTGAGTCCTGATTCAGAATTCATTTAACTACCTCATGTTGTCGCTCAATAACAAGAAAATCTTCTTGCCCAGAGTACACAAGCGATGAAAGTTTATTCTACAGGAGAAGGCTGTGGAGTAAGGAATAAAAGAAGAGAGAAGGGCTCACACCAATTCAAAAGTGAAAAGGATTTTCTACAGGTGATTTAGAGGAGTTTGGATTTGTGAAGTAAGCCAGAGGTGGAATTGGGAGAGGAGTAATTTGGAGAACTTTGAGAGGAATTGAGGAAACTTCAAAGAACAATCTTGAGGTGGATACACTGATTCAGATTCTAGTTAATGCTGAGACTAAGGAAAGGAAATTAAATAGAATGTTTTAATTTAATTTAATAATTAAATGATAATTTGTGTGGAAATACCAGAACCAAAGTAGGCAAACATGACAAAGAGCATTTGGGTGAATGTTGATGGAAAGAGAAACAGAAGTGATTAATCTTCACAATAAGAGGGAAGAAATCTAGACACAATTTGATATGAACTGAAGATTTTGGTGCATTAGCATAGGGTTGAAAGGTTTAAATGGAGATATCTAAAGAGTTCAGAGAAAGGATAGGTAGGTTATTACAGATGTAATTCTATAGGAGAAGTTAGCCCAGAAGGGTTATGAGATGCTCAAGGATAAAATTCTGAAGACAGAAAGGGAAACAGTTACACTAAATAAAAAGAAAATGGAATTTATGTGAAGAGGCTAATGTTAATGCATGATAAAATTGCCAAGTGACTAGGATTTTTAAAAGACACATACAGAATATGCAAGCCAAGCTAAGATCATAGAGAATGAACATAAGAGAATGATATGGTCCTATTTAAAAAAAATAGTTTGGAATGCTAATGTTCAGAGAACTAAGGAAGGAAGAGGATAAGAAATGAAGGTAAGGATGATAAGAATTGAGTTTGAAAAAAGTCTATATTGAGAGTAAAAGGAGGATCAAAGAGGATATAGGAACAATGCTTAGGGTAGACAGGATTATCACTGATAAAAAAAGAGGAAGTAGAAGAGTTCAATTTTTTTTTTTCTGTATCTCTATTCTCTGTCAAGAAAAATGACTTTTGCATTTGAAATTAAAGAACAAGGGAAAAAATCTGACAAAGTAATTTTAACAAGACAAGTATGAATTAAAATCACTTGACTCAGGTCTATAACATTCTTGAATGTTGAAAGAAATGGTGACTGTGATTGCTGAGTCATTGTTAGCAATGTGAAATCTGTGTAAGTTCATGGAAAATAAGAAAAGAAACCAAGAAGAAAGCAAATATCCAGTTTTGAATAACAACCACACAGATGGAGGTAGGAAAGAATGGAATCTAGAAACAATAGACTAGTGAGCTTGATTTTGATACCTAGGAAAATTCTAGAATAGACTATCAAACAACAATTGCAAAGAGTCAGCATGGATGCTTCCAGAGTAGGTCATGTCAAGCAAATATAATTTCTTCTTTCTTTTTTTTTAAATTAACTTTTGTTTGTTTTTAGTTTACATCATTCATTTCCACAAGATATGGAGTTACAAATTTTCTCCCCGCCTTCCCCCTTCCACCACCTCAAAACAGAGATCCCACTGTATACACTCTCCCCCAATCTGCTCTCTCCTATATCCTCCCACATCATCCCTCTGGCTTTCTGGTAGTGCAAGATGGATGTCCCTAGTGCCTGTATATCTTATTTCGAAGTTGCATGTAAATAATAATAATTATGTATATATGTACATGTATATATATGAAGAGGTAGAAGAAGGGGTGTGGGAGTTCTAATGAAATCCATTCTAGGTTCGTTGTCAGAAAAAGAATTTACTGGACTCACCTGTCCTTTGGTAGAGTCACAAAAGTTTATTGTTTCACTGAGGCAAGGGCTGCAAGCTGAAAGGGATTTGTGGCAGAGTTACACTTTTCAGCAAAGCGGGAGGTGGGGGGGGGGAGATAGAAAAACACCTGCAAGGTGCTGGGGGATAGAGGTGTCATTTTAAAGGCATAAAACTGTCAGTCAGAGGCTCATTATACTAACTAGGTGGGAAAAGGTGGGATTAGGGAGGAGTCTGGGAGTGGTTAAGTGCTTAAAGGACCATACATTTTGATACCAACTGTGCAGGCGAATTACCCATAATGCATTGAGAAATTCCAATGGGTTGGGGAGGGGGGGGTGTGGTTTTTGCCTTGACACATCACTAGGTAACTTTTGGTCAAGGATGAATGACATAAGTCCAATATGGCAGTTGGGAGTATAGGCTGGATTGTTTCAGGAGGCGCCAAGTTTGGAAACTAGACTGATTAGAGACCATCTCAGGAGGGAGATATCTCCTTGATAAAGTTGCTCAAGGTTTCTAAAGTGCAGCTGGCCGCTAAGAACAAAGGTATTATGTATTCCTCTAAGAATACTGCAGTGATTGATTCACGGGAAACTATCTAGCAGACTTTGGGGAAAGACTTTGAGGCTGGGGGCAGGGGAAGAAGCGGAGTGAATGTCTTTATGGCTGAAGGAAAGTAATACAGGCCACATATATGTAGTTACACAGAACATCTCCACAATGGATATATTGTGAAAGACAGACTATATTTCCCTCCTTCCTATTCCACCCCACCACTTGTTCTATTCTTTACTTTGGCCTTTAGCTTTACAGAAGTTGTGTGCTTCTAACAACTCTCCCCCCAACTTGCCCTCCCCTCCATCATCCCTCCTTTCATCCTCTTCCCCCCTATTCTTCTGTAGGGCAAGATACCCAATTTAGAGTGTATGTCATTCCTTCCCTAAGCCAAATTCAATGAGAGTAAGGTTGGCCCATTCCCTTTTGCCTTCCTGTTCTCTCCCTCCATTTTAACAGTTATCCCTTGCCTCCTCTATATGAAATGATTAACTCCATTCTGTCTCTCCCTGTCTCCTCTCATTCTATTCCTCTCCCACCTCTCAATTACATCTTTGAAAATATCATCTCTTCCTGTTCAACTGATCATGTGCCCTCTGTCTATGTACACATATATACACACACTCACAAATGTATTCATATGCATATATATCCTCCTATAT
Organism: Pseudochirops corinnae; assembly: GCA_028646515.1. Lineage (NCBI taxonomy): Eukaryota > Metazoa > Chordata > Mammalia > Diprotodontia > Pseudocheiridae > Pseudochirops > Pseudochirops corinnae. Next base: position 114,255,146 of record CM053591.1, on the reverse strand, counting down.
AGACATATGTGTATGTATACATATGTGTGTGTGAGTGTGTGTATAATTATATTCCCTTCAACTATCCTCATACTGAGAAGAGTTTCATAAGTTACAATTAGCATTTTTCCATGTTGGCATGTAAATAGTTCAACTTTGATAAGTTCCTTATGATTTCTTTTCCATGTTTACCTTCTCATGCTTCTTGTATTTGAAGGTCAAATTTTCTATTCAGTTCTTTTTTTTTTCCTCAAGAATGCTTGAAAGTCCTCCACCTCATTAAATGACCATATTTTCCCCTGAAACATTATACTCGATGATTCTGGGTAAGTGATTTTTGGTTTCAATCCTAGCTTCCTTGATCTCCAGAATATCATATTCCTGGCCCTTCAATCCCTTAATATAGATGTTGGTAGGTCCTGGGTTATCCTGATTGTGTTTGCACAGTATTCAAATTGTTTCCTCTTGGCAGCTTGTAAAATTTCCTCCTTAATCTCGGAACTCTTAACCTGGCTATAACATTCCTAGAAATTTTCTTTTTGGGATCTTTTTCAAGAGATGATAGGTGAATTCTTTCAATTTCTATTTTGCACTCTGGTTCTAAAATGTCAGTGCGATTTTTCTTGAGAATTTCTTGAAGGTACTTTCTAGGTTTGTTTTTTTTTTTTTTGATCATAGCTTTCAGGTAGTCCAATAATTTTTAAATTGTCTCTCCTGGATCTGTTTTCCAGGTCAGTGGTTTTTTCAATGAGATATTTTACATTGCTTTCCATTTTTTTCATTTGTTTGGATTTGTTTGCTAGTATCTTAATTTCTCATAAAGTCATTTCCTTCCATTTGCTCCACTGTCATTCTGAAGGAATTATTCTTTTCAGTGATCTTTTGAGATTTTTTTTCCCATCTGACAAATTTGGCTTTTTAAGGCATTCTTCTTCTCATTTGCTTTTTGGGCCTCTTTTGCCATTTGATTTAATCTATTTTTTAAGGTGTTATTTTCTTCAGTCAGATTGTTGACTCTTTTTTCATTATTTTCTTGCATCATTCTCATTTCTCTTCCCAGTTTTTCCTCCACTTCTCTTATTTGGTTTTCAAAATACTTTTTAAGCTCCTCTATGGCCTGTAAGAAGTTTACATTTTTCTTGGAAGCTTTTGTTGCAGGAGTTCTGACTGTGTTGTCTTCCTCCCGTTCCATGCTCTGATCCTTTTTTGAGCCAAAAAAGGAATCTTAAGTTGGATTGCTGTTCTTGCTTTGCTTCCTTTGCCTGCTCATGTTGCCTGTCAATTTCTTGATTTTTGGGCTCCATAGAACTCTGCTTTCAGAGGGAGAGCTTTGTCCCAAATTTCTGGGGTTTTTGCAGCTGCCAGAGCTACAAGGAGGCTGCTGTCTCTGTAGCCCCCATCAGCTTTGGCTCACTGGTCATGTACCTCAGGACCACCATCCAAAACCATGATCCTGATCCAGGCTGGTTAAGGCAAGAACACTTAGCCTCTGAATTGTTGCTCAGCCTCCCTGCAATCTGCAGACTGGGAGCTCTGAAGCAGTCACATGAGGTGGCTGCAGAGCCACTACTTCTGCTGCTTCTTGTCCTTGGGGGCAAATGGCTGGACCTGCTCCTTTCCCCCAAATATAACTGAGTTCCACTCACCTTTCACTTTGTCCTTGGTTCTTATGGGTTGATAATTCTGGAAAATGCCACAGCTGCCAGTGATCCACTCTCTTGAATGCTCTAGTCACAGCTTGTCCTGCCTGCCCTGGGGCTAAAGCCGTGGTTTCTTGCAGTGCTTGTCTGGGCTCCCAGCATGCTGCAATGAACCCTTCACATGCCTGCTGGGTACTGCTTTCAGTGGGAGCTTTGTTTCTCTGTCATTTTGTGAGTTCTGGAGCTCTAAAGTTTGTTTAGAGTCATATTGTATAGGTATTTGAAGTGGTTATTGAGGGGAGCTCATTCTCCTCCTTCTATGCCACCATCTTGACTCCTGATTTCTTCTTTTAATAAAGATATCAAACTCATGAATAAGAGGAATAATGTAATTATTAGTTTACTAAGATTTTATCAAGACTTTTTAATTTCAAATTGTTTTTGTAAAAAAGATGGAGTGATGTAGACTATGGGATAATATAATTAAATGTATTCAGAATGGATTAGATAGCTGGGGTACAAGAATAATCACTAATGGTTTGATATCAGCATTGCAGGGGTTGTCCACTGCGATAGGTCAGGGATCTGTTTGGCATATCATGATTGATATTTTGATCAATGACTTGGATAATGTCATGAATATTATACTTATCAAGTTTGTAGATTACATTAAGCTGGGAGGGATACCTAACCACTAGAAGATAGTTGGTACCACAAAGAACTTGACATGCTAGAACATTTGGCTAATTCTAAAAAAAAATTAACTTCAATAGTAAGAAAAATTCTAACAAATTAGTACTAAAAAATCACAAAACAAGGCAGGATGGCTGGCAGCAATATGCTTCAAAAAGATTTTAGGGTTATTGGACTATATACTTTATATGAGTTGACAATGTGATTTGGCAGCTAAAAAAAAGGAAAAAACAAAAAACAAACAAAGAAAAACTAATACAGTCTTTGAGGGGCATAGCTTCCAGAAATGGGGAGAAATATTGTTTTCTTGCCTCATCCTACTTCATCTGGAGTGTTGGGTTCAAAGATGGGTAGAGCAGTTTAGAAGGTGCATTGATAAACTGGAGAATCCATGAGAGCGCAACAAGGATGATGGGATTTGACTCTCTGTTACATGAAGGTAAACTATAACTGTTCATATTTAACCAGGAGAAGAGAAGCCTCATGGAAACATGGTATTGTCTTCAAGTGTCTGAAGGGGTGTCATGTGGATTTATCTTCAAAGGGTATAACCAGGAAAAATGGGTAAAAATTGTTCTTTTAGTGTATTCATCATAAAATACTTCCTAATAATTAGAGCTATCCAAAAATATAGTTGGCTGCATCAAGAGGTGGTAGGTTTCTGTTCATTGGAGTTCTTCAAGCAGAGGCTGGGTGATTAATTGTTTTTTTTTCTTTTAAGTTAATTTATTTACTTTTTGTTTTCAACATTCACTTCCATAAGCTTTACATTTTCTCACTCTTTCTTCCCTCCTCTGTTCCCAAGATGGCATGTAATCTGATATAGACTTTACATATACATTCCTATTAAACATATTTTCACATTAGTCCTGTTATATAGAAGAATTATAATGAGTTGGAGAAAGCTTGAGAAAAAGAGAAAAAAACAAGCAAACAACAACAAAAAGAAAATAGTCTGCTTCTATAAAGCCAAGCACAAGCAGCTCTCCAGAGGACTGCTTCTTTGAATTGCTCTAAGGTTCTAATCACATAGAATAGTCAACTCTCTATTTATTCAGCAGTAAACTAAAGAAAAACATTCACAGAAACCAAAGTACAGTATTCACAATAATATAACATAGCATATCACTACAGTGGCCACATAGTTTTAAACAAAAGATATCATTTACTAAGTCCTTAAATCAATCATCCTTAAGGAGCAGTCCTCCTTAAGGGACACAAAGTACAAAGGTCTAAGTTTTCCAAACCCTGGGTCACATTGTCTTAATTTCTCAGTCAAAAAATCTTCTTGATTGGAGATTAGTTTCCAATAATCCTTAACTCAATCACCCTTAATGAGTACAAGGTACAAATTGCAAAATTCTCCTACCCCTAGGCCAGAGTAAATCATGATCTTTTCAGTCAGCATTAAGTGGCCAAGGAGAGGTCTTTTCATTTTGACTCAAGGCTGGCTCTCAGATTCCATGGTTCCTCTTCCATGGGCACAGCTCTTGCCTGAATCTACCCAGTTATAACCTGGATTCACAGGCAGGCAGCTCTCAGCTCCTCATCCAGCTCCTCGTCCAGTTCCTTATCCAGTTCCCATTGCATATTGAAGCTCACAGTGTCCAGTCCACCTCAAGTCCTTCATGGTTTCTCTTTCTGGGAAGACAAAGATTAATAAAGCCAAAACAACATTCATGCACATTGCCAGCACCATCATCAATTCACTCTCTGCCTGGGAAATCAACAAAGACCCACAAACAAGGTCTGAGAAGGCAATATAAATCAGCATCATAGGCCCAGGACCTCTGAAACCCTCCTCCAGGACTTCTGTAAACAGACAACAAGAAAATCCTCTTTCAGGGCTTCCAGTAAGGTCTCAGGGCTTCTGTACAAAGTATCACAAACAGAAATCAACACAGACAGAGCAAAGTATCAGCCACCACAATTGTTCCTTTCTTAGTTCTGCTCCATACTAGCTCTGCTCAGGTTTTTTTATCTGTCATTAGCTCCTCCCTGTTTCTCCCACCTCTTACGTCCTTCCTGTTCCTGTCTTTGTTAATTCCCTTCCACTGTGGTATTCATAGGTTCTGTTTCTTAACAAAGACATGATATACAAACTTGAACTGAAAGGAGGTGCTAAATAAATTACTGAAACAATGTTCTAAGTATTCATGTGCTTGCCATTACAGCTTCTCTCTACGTTCAGACAACATAGTTCTTTCTCTGGATGTATATGGCATTTTCCATCATGAGCCCTTTGGAATTGTTTTAGGTCCTTGAATTACTGAGAAGTGATAAATCTATCAAAGTCAGTCATCACACACTGTGGCTGTTAGTGTATACATTGTTCTCCTGGTTCTGCTCACTTCACTCAGCATCAGTTCATACAAACTTCTCCATGGTCTTCTGAAATGTGTCTGTTTATTGTTTCTTATAACCCAACAGTATTCCATTACATTCATAAAGCACAGTTTGTTCAGCCATTCCCCAATTGATGGTCATCTCTTCAATTTCCAATTCTTTGCCACCACCAAAAGGGCTGCTATAAAATAATTTTGTACATGTAGGTTCTTTTCACATTTTTATGATCTCTTTGGGATACAACCCTAGAAGTGGTATTGCTGGATCAAAGGTTATGCATATTTTTATCCCCCTTTGGTCATAGTTTCGAATTACCCTCCAGAATGGTCTGATCAGCTCACAACTCCACCAACAATGAACTAGTGTTCTAACTTTCCTACATCTTCTCTAACACTTAGCATTTTCCCATTTTGTCATATTAGCCAATCTGATTGGTATGATGCGGTACCTCAGAGTTGTTTTGATTTGCATTTCTTTTATCAATAGTAATTTAGAGCATTTTTATATGACTATAGATAGCTTTATTTTTTTCCTCTGAAAACTGCCTGTCCATGAACTTTAACCATTTATCAATTGGGGAACAACTTGTATTCTTGTAAATTTGACAGTCCTGAGTGAGTACTATTTAATTACATTATAGTGGGGATTCTTTTTAGGTATGAATTAGACTAGATGGCTACTGAAGACCCTTTCTGTCTCAAATTCTGTGATTCTCCTTGGAAAAGATAATGCATATTCAGGTTATATCATATCATGTTATATTGTAATATATTTTATATGTATATATGTATATGGGAGTATATGTATGTATATCTGTTCACATACATGTATACACACAAATACATATACATATTCACATTTAGTCAAATAATTTGTTGTTGTTATTGTTGTTATTGGGGGTTACTACTAAGAAAAGTCTCACGCAATATCAACTGGGTTTGACTCTCCTACTTTTTCCTCATGTGCACACGCACACATTTGACTGAATTAGACCTCGTCTTAGATAAAGGTTCATTCACCTTGGTGATAACACCAAATGACCAGTCTGATTATATCTTCAAGGGAAAAAAAAATAAACTACTCAATAATCAGTGTAGTTATATTTTCTTAATTTAATTCATGAATAAGATGAATGTGTGTGAGTGTGTGTAGAAAAATGTTTTTCCTCTTCTTCACTGTTAACTTTTTTTTTCATTTTTCAAAGCATAGGCTACACAAGGAAGTTTCCGTCATCTTGCCAAATGGATTGTATAGCAAATACCTTAAGCATTTGCATTTTTCAAATGGTTGTTAATATTGTGCTTATTTAAGACTGAAGAATTTAGCCTTTTTTTTTCCAGTACATTAGGCCTTATCAGCCTCAATATTTTTTTCTGTTTTTAGATACTTGTTGATAGATTTTGCAATTTTATAGAGATTAAAACAACAACCAAGATAGTGAGGCCCATAAAAAACTCAGTAGGTTTCACTATCTTGGCTGTAATTCTAATTTTTTCCATCAGAGCAAGGCAATAAAAGCACTGAGAAAGGAATCTTAATAGGATATATTGCAATGCATTGCTCTGAAGGCTGAGCTTTTATCTTCTCTATAGGCTGAGCCTGCCACTTATATATTCTTCTGAGTGGTAATGCCACTATATATAATGTATGTGTTTCATATTCCTTCAAGACATGAAGTAGAGTTTGAAGTTCTTTTACTTATTAAAAATATTTATTAACTTTAGCAACAACATCTCTTGAGCCAGAGGGAAATTGCTAATATATATATAGAGAAACAATGTGATAAAAGTTAATATTTTATATTTTTTTGGTTAGTAATGGTATTCAATGCCCATGGTTGGAAAAGAGTTCTCTCTGTTTTCTTTGCTTTATATGCTGGGTAGTAGAACTTTGCTTGTACTATAACACATTCGTTTTTCAAATTGTTGTCCCAAATGGATTAGGAATAATGTTGCTGCAGAGTTAAGCCACAGTGGACTTAAAAAGAAATTTAATAACATAGAGTAGAGAAGGATATACACAGTTGGGAGGGGAAATGCTTGACTTGTTTTATTGGTGCATCATTAACCAGAGAGTATGGCTTCCCTTACATGCATTATGTGGTTTAACTCTTTCAATTCAATTAACCTATCAATTTATTTTATAAAGAAAATAAAACTTAGTAAGAAAAACAGTTGTTGTGTTACTCAATTCAGACATCATGATGAATCCATTCTTTTATGTGACAGAAACAGAGCTGAGGTTGCTACTTCCCTTATATATGTTTTGTATGGGAGGACAACAGGTGAAGGAATTGTCAAAAAGTTTACTTGGGTTCATCATCTGGACATCTTTTCTTTTGCATACTCACTTCATCAAAAAGACTGTTCATTCTGAGATTATACATGACATTATTGTTGCCAAGAAATCATTGGAGAAAATATGACATTCCCAGGAAGTTTGTTGTAGTCTTTCAGAATTCTTAATGTACCTTTTATAAGAATACCTACTATTTTTTTTTCTAACTTTTCACATTGGGGAGATCAGTACGTTGACCGTCTTCCATTTTGTGTTCTGGAGTTTCAGATTGTCCTAGTCAAGGGATCTGAAGATGAAGTCAAGCCCTTACCCCCTGCCCCTCTCCCCCATGGCCAGGCTCAGGTGCAATCACTCCCTCTAATAGAACCCTTTACAACCCAGCAGAGAATGAAATAAGAGTCAATATCTTCTCCCTGAGAATCACTGTGACAAGACAAAGAATTTTTGTTTTAATTGTAAAGATAATTAGTCTTGAAATCATTGCTTCCAGCTAGACTGCTTCCCCAATTGATGAGCACACTGGTGCTATTTAAGGAATTCTGAAAGTAGCTTTTGGAACAAACTTATTTGTAGGTCTCCAGACACTTATGTTGAGAGGTACTGAATTTTGTTAAACTTGCTTAGCCAAGCTCAGTCTTTCTTTTGTCTCTCTATTTTATTTGTTTACTTTGTTGAGGTGTAGAACTGCCTCTACTTTGATCCAATGTTGCCTTTTCCCTGGATGCTTCTTTTTGCAGGCAAGACTCTTTAACACAGTCAATATAACAATATAAAATATTAATAGACTATGGATACTACAGCTGTTCTACTTTTATAAAACGACTCCCAACCAAAAACTACAGGAATGACATAAATAAATGAAAACCTACCAGGACTTCTCATAGATACAGAACAAACCGCTGAAAATGAAACATCTACTCTCTCTCTCTCTTTTTTAATTTAAATTTTGATAATAGTCACTGTTCATATTAGATCTAGGGGGGAAATATATGAGTCATGCATTAGTGATTATGGTCCCTCTAGGGCAGTGGTTCTCAACCTGTGGATCACAGTTTGGGGGTCGAACGACCCTTTCACAGGGGTCACAGGGGTTGCCTAAGACCATCAGAAAACACATATTTCCAACTGTCTTAGAAACTGAGACACCACTCTTCTATCTGTCTCCAGGTGGGTCTGTCCACATGCAGATACGCCCATATACAGCTATTAAAGGGTCATGGCATTAGGAAGGTTGAGAACCACTGCTCTAGGGGGGTTGACAACTACAATAAAAAAAGTACTCAAGACTTGGGGTAATAGTCAACAAATGACCTCTTGAACACAGTGGACTGGAAAGGTTGCGTGGGTTCAAAACTTGCAGTTGGTGGTGGTGGGGGTGTTGGTATTAGTGGCTTGTTGTTTGTTGTTGTGTCATCTCAGTCTTGTCCCCTCTCTTCATGACCCCATTTGTACTTTCCTGACAAAGATACTAGAACAGTTTACCATTTCCTTATCCAGATCATTTTATAGATGAGGAACTAAGATGAACAGGGTCAAGTGATTTGCCCAGAGTCACACAGCTAGTTACTGAGGTGGGATTTGAAGTCACAAAGATAAGTCTTTTATACTATGGGCCCAGTACCCAATGCACTATGCCATGTAGATGCCCTAAATTTGTCATTGTCTGTATGTGTCTAACTCTTCATGACTCTATGGACCATATTGTCCATGGAGTTTTTTTGGCAAAGATATTGGAGTGGTTTGCTATTTGTTTCTGCAGTGGATTAAGGCAAACAGAGGTTAAGTGACTTGCTCAGAGTAACATAGCTAGTAAGTATCTGAAGCTGGATTTGAACTCATATCTTCCTAACTCCAAGCCCAATACTGTATTCACTGAGCCACTTAGCAGCCTAGGAGCATTTCAGATAGTACTAAATGAAAGGGCAATAAATATTGGGTCCAGAGTGATCTTCCCAATCAATCAGGTGAGGGAATTGAGAGAAAGAATCACATTACTGAATTATTGTATACGACTTTCCTAACCGTTGCAGCTTAAGAATATTTATCACAATGCCTGTGGTACTGTAATTGCTATTACCAACTTTGATTAGGAACAATTGGATCTCAGTTTTGTCTCTGAATGAAGTCGAGAGAATCTGTGAGAGGCACAGAAAGGGAAAGAAGGAGGAAAATGGAAACACAGGAAGATTTGAGGATAGAAATAGCAACTGACTTTATGGTTTCCTTCTCTTTCCTCTCCTCTCAATCACCCTCCCCCAATACCCAGTCCCCCACCACAATTCACTGCTACCAAGAAGTTAGCTATGCATGGAACAATCCCACTGTCTATCCTCTAACTTTTTCTCCCAATCTTCTGTCCTCTTAACTATAGCATGAACTGTTAAGAGTCAGTTACTCAAAATAGGAACGAGCTAAAGAAATGGATCTAGACACGAAGGATATCCAGTTTAATATCAACAATACCACCACATAAGTGCACGCATCCTAAAATTACTCATTGCCCTTTGCCTTGACTTCTCCTTTACAGTTTGCACTCTCTTCTGCTCTATGGCAATTTGTGTATATGTCAGTCTCCATTATGAACTAAAGAATCTTGGAGTTGAAAGAGCTCTCAAGGGTCATCTTGTATAATTTATACCTGACTGGATATATTCCCTCAACATCATGGATAAGTGATTATCCAGCTCCTTCTTGAATACTTCCAGACAAGTCACTATATCCCCAGACCTTTTATTTCACTTTGAGACGGCTCTACTTGTTAGGAAGCTTTTCCTCACATCAACCATCAATTTTCCTCCCTGTAACTAATTCTCCTCTCTAGAGTTAAACAGGAAAGTTTCATCTCTCTTCCACATGACAGTTGGCAAAATCCTTAAAGATAGCTGTCTCATGCCCACTAATTCTTCTTTTGCTTCAGTTAGACATCCTGAGTGCTCTCAATCTACCCTTGATTATGTTAAGGTCTTGAGTCCTTTCACCATCCTAGTTACCCCCTCTCTGAATGTGATTTAGCTTCTCTGTTACTTCACTAAAATGTGGTGCTGAGAACTGAATATGGATTTAATTATGCAGTCTATTATGCTGTTCTATTGTTGACTCATTTTGAGCTTTTTGTTATGTTTAAATTGTGAAATTTTTTTCATAGAAAGAGCTGTTTTACCATGCCTCCCCTGTGTTGTACTTGTACTTTTTTTCTTTTTAACTGAAGCATAGAACTGTTCATTTGTGATTGTTACATTTTATCACATTAGACTCTATTTTGGATTTTGACTGTCACAAGTTATCTCTTACTTCCTATCATCTGCAGAATTAGTAGTCATAACATCTGTAACTTTATAGAAGTCATTGATAAAAATATTGATCAACTTTGATTCAATGTTAAATCCCTATGGTACTCAATTAGAGACTTCCGTTCAAATTGACATCTACTCATTAACCATTCATTGACGTTAGTCATTAAACCACTTGTCACATATGTCTCTCTATCTTATCCCCATGTATAACATTTCAAATGCTTCTTTGAAATCTAGTTATTTTATGTGGCAGCATAATGGGATTACTCATCCATGGCTAGAAAGGAACTCAGAGATTATCTAATACACTAGACATTTTATAGAGATGAGGATGTTAAGACCTGGAAAATTGCCTAAGGTGACGTAGTAGCAAAGATGGATTTTAACTCAGGTACTCTGACTTCAAATTCAGCAATCTTTCCACTGTACCATACTGTTTCTGAATTAGTGGTAGATAGAAAACTGGGCCTAGAATCAGGAAGACTGAGTTCAAATTCAGTCTCCAACACTTCCTAGCTATGTGACCTTAGGCAAATCACTTAGCCCTTATTTATCTAAGTACCGCATCTCTAAAATAAAGACACACTGGAAAAGAAAATGGCAAATATCTTTGCCAAGAAAAACCCATGTTTTTTATTCATGGGGTCAAGTGAGTTAGACATGAGTGAGTAACAAAACAAAAACACTGTTTCTACAACGTGTCCTTATTTTGGGTTCAGAAATGCGGTTATCATAATCACTGCTCCAGAGATCAACTAAGGACTCTTCCCTAATTTGAGTATTTCTTGATTAGTGTCTTAACTTGTACTATATTTTATTCAGACATGAATCATGAGGACTGGGTAGTGGTTGTGTCTTGAGAAATATCTGAAATACAGGAAAACAGCAAACTTCCTCCTTGTTTATTTAAACTAAATTAAAAGTTACTGCCTTATTGCCCTCAGAAAGTATTTGCTATCCTACATACAAGGGAGGTAATTCCAAGGATTAAAGAAGTGATCAATCTTAGAGTATCAAATATTCTCTAAATGAATAGTTATATGATAAAGATTTGGTGAAAGGTGAAAGCAAAACCCAAGTTATAACTCTCATAGTACAGAGGGGTTTATTGAAGAATATTATGGGCAGCTGGATCTTGATTAAAGAGTGAATAGAGGGAGTGTGACTTCTTCCAAGATCGTAACTAGAATGCTTCTAAGTGAAGATCACATTCCCATAGGCCTACAAAATTCCTGGTGTCCCATTGTTACATACAACAATACAAGAACCAGCATCAAATGAGGGTTATGGGGTCAATTTCTGGTAATTGTGATGCAATCTGGGATGGGTACTCTTGTTTATATAATTTTAAAGCTCTTTATCTTTCATTATTTATCAACTGCATCTGACTTTTTGATTGGCTTTGAAGATTTGGGACCACTAAGTTGACAGGGTACACATGACTTCACAATTGAAAATGGGCCTTTCAGGCAACTTGTCCTGCATTCAATATAAACCTCATATATAGGTGACTTTTATCTGGTGATATTTTAAGCACAGTGAGAAGACTTTCAAAATTAACCCACTTACTTATGCATAAGGAAAAAATCTTGTAGAAGAAAAATTCCCTACTTAATTCTACTAAACTGCTAGTTATCATATCCATATCTTTCTAACCTTCCTCAGCTAAACTTCTTTAGAAAGGCATCTTCCCTAGATGGCCCAATTTCTCTACTTAGTTCCTTTCTAATCTGACTTCTGACCTCATCATTTAACTGAAGGTATTCCCTCCAAATTTACCAATGATCTCTAAATTGTGAGATCTAATAGTCCTTTTTCACCCTTCTTGAGCTCTCTGCAGTATCTGCCACAGTTGATCAAATTCTCCTTACAGATACTCGTTTTGGGTTTTGCTTTATTTTTATTCTAGCTATCTGGTCACTCAGTCCCTCGACTAGCTCTGTATCCAGGTAAGACACACTAATCACAGCTGTTCCCAAAGGTTCTGTCCTATACCTTCTCCTTTCTCTTTTTTCCCTTCCTCTCTGTCTCTCTCTCTTTCTCTCATCATATCTCCTTTGGTGGATGTACAATTAGTTTAAATAGAAATTCCCTCTTAATTTGTCACATTTCTTTAATACTTCTTACTTTTAATGCTTCATTCTTAGTCTTATTTCCTCTGCTCATGAAGACAGTGTATTATAATTTGTGTTCACCATAGGTCTAAGCACAGGGTATTATATTTAATATATATTCTTTGAATGAATGAACTATTATATATGAAAAAGTTGAAGTGCACAAAGTCACATTTTCTCTCAAAATATTACCTCCTTCAAATATTAGACAGAAAAATGAATAGAGTAAAATGTGTAGTATTAAAAATAAATTCAATATATACTGCTTTGTTTTTATTTTTATTTTTTGAGGTTATACAGCATAATACTTAATTGTTCTTCAAATGTTTGATAGAATTCAGTTATAAGTATATCAGGACAAGGATTTCTTTCTTTGAAATCCATTTGTAGTTTACTTAATTTTATTTTGAAAAGTCAAGTGGTTTGAATTTCCTGTCTTATATACAAATATATTTCTTCTTAATCTCTGGATTTAATATCTTTTTTTTGGAGAGGGAAAGCAAGGCAATTGGGGTTAAGTGACTTGCCCAAGGTCACACAGCTAGTTAAGTGTCAAGTGTCTGAGGCCAAATTTGAACTCAGGTCTACCTGACTTCAGGGTGGGTGCTATATTCACTGTAACACCTAGTTGCCCCATAATAATTGCGACTTTTTATATTTTTTTGTAGTTTTGAGCAGCCATTGTGAAATAGTGGATAAAATTCCAGGCCTGGGGTCAGAAAGATTCATCTTTCTTAGTTCAAATCTAGTCTCAGATAGTAACTAAGTGACCTTTGGCAAGTTACTTAAACCTATTTACCTCAGTTTCCTCATCTGTAAAATGAGCTAAAGAAGGAAATAGCAAACCACTCCAGTATCTTTGCCAAGAAAACTCCAGAGTCAAAAAGAGTCAGACTCTATTTAAACAACTGAACAACAACAATAACAAATATTCATTAATTTTGAATTTCTAATTTTGTTAGCATATAAGTGAGTATAATAAAATACAATATGTTCATGTGGTCTCTCTCTATTAATTGTGAATTGATATTTCTCATTGAAAAAACTGGGTACCTCCTCTATTTCTTGGATTATAGTATGAGATTATTTTCATTGGCCATTTTAAAAAGTAGCTATTAATTTGATTTATTACTTTAATAGAATTTTTGTTTTGAATCAGATTTTTCTCATTTTTGTTTGCTTGCTTGAAACTTAATTACCTCATTTTCTAGGGTTCTTTTTAGTTGCTGCTTTCAAAGATTGACCTTTTCTTTTTCTCTTTTCTTTACTTAATTATTCAGAGACGCAAAATTTACCCTAAAAATATTTTTAGCTACATCCCACAAATCTTGGTTATTTGTGTCATGGTACTTTTCTTTATAATAATGTATTTTAGCAGCATTTTACTTTTTCCCCCAATTATATATGACATTTTTAGCATTCATCTCTTTTCCCTTTTTTCTTAATAGAATTTTATTGTCTTCCAATTACATGTAAAAATAGTTTTCAATGTTATTTTTGTAAAATTTTGAGTTCCAAATTTATCTCCTTCCCTTCTCTTCTCCCTCACCAAGACAGCAAACAATCTGATATAGATTACATATATAAAATCATGTTAAATGTATTCCCAGATTAGTCATGTTGTGAAAGAATCAGAAAAAAAGGTAAAAACTAGAAGAAAGAAAAAATGAATACCAACCAAAAAAGTGAAAATATCCTTCGCTCTGAAATTAGACTCCACTGTTCTTCCTTGGGAATTGGTTAACATTGTCCATAACTAGTTGTTTGGAATTGTCTTGAATCATTGTATCACTGAGAAGAGCAAAGTCTATCATAGTTAATCATCACACAATGTTTCCGTTACTGTGTACAATTTTCTCCTGGCTTTGCTTACTTCACTCAACATCTTTCATGTAAGTCCTGGTTTTTCTAAAGTCCACTTGATCATCATTTCCTATAGCACAATTCCGTTACATTCATATACCACAATTTGTGCAGTCATTCCCCAATTGATGTGCATCCCCTCAATTTCCAAATCTTTACCATCACAAAAATAGCTGCTATAAATATTTTTGTAAATGTGGGTCCTTTTCCCTTTTTGTATGATTTGTATGATCTTTAGGATACAGACCTAGTAATGATATTACCGTGTCAAAAAGTATGCATAGTTTTATAACTCTTTGGGCATAGTTGCAAATTGTTCTCTAGAATGGTTGGATCAGTTCACAACTCTACCAATAATACATTAATTTCCCAATTTTCCTACATTTTCTACAACATTTATCATTTTCCACTGCTGTCATATTAACCCATCAGATAGGTGTGAGGTAGTAACTCAGGGTTGTTTTGATTTTCATTTCTCTAATCAATAGTGATTTAGAACTTTTTTTATATGCCTATAGATAGTTTTAATTTCTTTATCTGAATACTACCTGTTCATATCTTTTGACCATTTATCAATTGTGGAATGATTTGAATTCTTATAAATTTGATACAGTTCCCTGTATATTTTAAAAATGAAACCTGTATTAGAAACACTTTCTATAAAAATTGTGTTCCAGACTTTTTTTTTTGGTGCAAGGTATCTTCATTTTTTTTTTTTCTTTTGGAGGGAAGAAGGCAGGGCAATTGGGGTTAAGTGACTTACCCAAGGTCCCACAGCTAATATTAAGTGTCTGAGGCTGGATTTGAACTCAGGTCTCCCTGAGTTCAGAGCTCATGCTCCATTCACTGTGCTACCTAGCTGCTCCATGTATCTTCATTTAAAAAAAATAATAATTCATTTATTTTTAGTTTTCGATGTTCACTTTTACAAGATTTTGAGTTTTAAATTTCCCCCATTCTCCCTGCCCACCTCTGCAAGACAGCATGCAATATGTACAATGATATTAAACATATTTCTACATTAGTCTTATTGTGAAAGAAGAATCAAAACAAAAAGGAAAAAAAAAAACCAGAAGGAAAAAACAAAACAAAACAAGATAAAGTAGTATCTTTCAATCGGCAGACTGCATAACTCATGCTCTAGATATGGATATCAGTTTCCATCATGAGTCTTTTGGAATTGTCTTATATCATGGCATTGATGAGAAGAGCTAAGTCTATAAAAGCTGGTCATCACACAGTGTTGCTCTTATTGTGTATAATGTTCTCCTCGTTTGGCTCGCTTCACTCAGCATCAGTTCATGTAAATCTTTCCAGGTTTTTCTAAAGTACACCTGCTCATTATTTCTTATAACACAAGATTATTTCAACTCCATCTTCATGTAGGGTGTGAAATGTTAGTCTATACCTGGTTTCTGCGATATTGTTTTCCGGTTTTCCCAGAAGTTTTTGTCAAATAGTGAGTTCATATTCCAGAAGCTGGAGTCTTTGGGTTTATCAAACAGTAGATTATCATAGTAATTTACTGCTGCATCTTGCATACTTAATCTATTCCACTGATTTCCCACTCTTTTACTTTAGCCAGTACCAAATAGCATTGCTGACCACTGTTTTATAATATAGTTTTAAATCTGGTACAGCAAGGCCACCTTACTTTGCAATTTTTTCATTAATTCCTGTGATATTCTTGAACTTTTGTTCTTCCAGATGAATTTTTAAATTAATTTTTCTAGCTCAATGAAATAATTTTTGGTAGTTTGATTAGTATGTCACTGAATAAGGTAATTTATGTGGAATGTCATTTTTATTATATTAGCTTGGCTTACATATGAGCAATTGAATTTTTTTTCCAATTGTTTAGATTTAACTTTTTCTGTGTGAAAAGTGTTTTGCAATTGTATTCATACAGTTTCTGGGTTTGTTTGGGCAGGTTTACTCCTAAATATTTTATACTGTCTATAGTTGTTTTAAATGGAATTTCCCTTTGTTTCTCTTGCTGCTAGACTTTATTGGTAATATGTTGAAAATGGCATTCACTTTAACAAGATTATGAGATCCAAATTTTTCTCTCCCTTCTTCCTCCTCCTTTATTTCTCAAATGGTGGGTGATTTGTTATGAATTTTTCATGTGCTCTAATATAAAATATATGTCCATATTAGTCACAGTTGTGAAAGAAGAAACATATTTTTTAAAAAATGAAAAAGTAAAGTGAAAATAAGTATGTTTTGACCTGCATTCAGAGTCCATCAGTTTTTTTTATCTTGATGTGGATAACTTCTTCCTTTCTGAGTCCTTTGTAGCTCTCACTGGATCATTGTTCTGCTCAGAAGAACTGAGACCTTCATAGTTGATCATCACACAATGTTTTTGATACTGTGTACAATGTTTTTTTTGATCTGTTCATTTCACTTTGCATCTGTTCATATAAATCTTTCCAGTATTTTTTTTTTCAGAAATCTGTCTGTCATTTCTTATTGCATAAAAGTATTCTATTACATTTGTATATCACAACTTGTTCAGCCATTTCCCAATTGATGGTCATCTTCTCAATTTCCAATATTATGCCGCCATGAAAAGGATTACTATAAATATTTTTGCACATGTATGTCCCTTCCTCTTTTTTATTATCTCTTTGGAATACAGACATAGAAGTGGTATTGTTGGATGAAAGGGTATGCACAGTTTGTTTGCCCTTTAGGCATTGTTCCAAATCACTCTTCAAAATGGTTGAGCGAATTCGTAATTCCACCAATAGTGTATTCATGTCCCAATTTTGCCACATCTTCTCCAACACTTTCATTTTCCTTTTTTTGTCATGTTAACCAATTTGATAGGTGGGAGGTGGTACTTCAGGTATTTTGCATATCTCTAATCAAAAGTGAATTAGAGCACTTCTTCTTATGCCTATAGATATTGATTTCTTTATGTGAAAACTGCCTGTTCATAGCATATGACCACTTCCCAATTGGGGAATGACTTTTATTCCTATAAATTTGACTCAGTTCTATATATATTTGAGAAATGAGGCCTTTATCAGAGACACTTGCTGTAAAAATAGTTTCCAGACTTTTTGCTTTCCTTCTAATCTTTGTTGTATTGGTTTTGTTTCTGCAAATGCTTTTTAATTTAATACAATTAAGTTATCTATTTTACATTCATATTGTTCTCTGTCTCTTCTGTAGTCATGAAACTGTAACTCACTTAACTTCTCCTTCAAGAATTTTAATGCTATGCCACTTGTTGGTACATATATTTTTAATGTTGATATTACTTTAATACTTTATTTTCTATGGTACTTTTTAGCAAGATGTAGTTTCCTTCCTTATCTCTTTTAAAAATGAGATCTATTTTTGTTTTTGCTTTGTTTGAGACCAGGTTTGCTACCTTTGCTTTTTTTTTTTTTAACTTCAGCTGATGCATAATAAATTCTGCTCCAGGCCCTTACCTTTATTCTATTTGGGTCTCTCTACTTCAAGTGTATTTATTGTAAACAACATATTGTAGGATCCTGTTTTTGATCCACTCTGTTATTTACTTCTATTTTATGGGAGAGTTCATCCTATTCACATTCACAGTTACATAGATATGTATTTCCTTTCATCCATTTTTTAATCCTGTTTGTCCTCTCTCTTATTTTACCCTTTCCCTCCTAGACTGTGTTTTGTTTATGTCTCCTACTTGCCTCAGGCTGCCATCTCTTCTTTTTTTTTCAATTAACTTTTGTGCATATTTTTAGTTTACACAATTCATTTCTACAAGATTTTGAGTTACAAATTTTCTCCCTATCTTTCCCATACTCATGTTATGGGAATCTGAAGATCTTCCCTGCCCCTAGGCCCTTTGCTAAAGTGGCTAAGTGACTCTGAGAACCTTCCCAGATTTGAAAGTGTACTCTGTTCCCTAATAGGCTAAATGTGGTCACGTGGAGCCTGTGGCACCAGGCTTGTTTTCCAGGAATGCCTGTGCCTTGTAGCTTTGTGATTGGGCAGTGGGTCCAGAGGGCTGTGACATTCTCCAAGCCAGGAGAAGGCTATATATATGCCCTGATGTGAGGTTTTGGTTTGGGGCTCACTTTGAGAAGAGTTGTGTGATTTGGCCAGAAGAGACT
>CM053591.1:114220486-114236311 GCA_028646515.1 Pseudochirops corinnae | reverse complement strand
GAAGGGGGAACACACTGTGATGTCTGTTTTGGGGGGGGTGGGTGGGGGAAAGAAGGGGAGAAAATATGTAACACAAAATCTTGTGGAAATGAATGATGCAAACTAAAATAAAATTAAAAAAAAAAACAGGAGACAACATTGGGTACTGATTCTTGTGTGTGTGTGTGTGTGTGTCCATATTCTTCCCAAGAGTATGATATTAGGGGCATGGTGGTAGATGGGTAATGGGGAGTGAAAATAAAATTATTTCTCAAAAAAAAAAGAAACAAGACTTGTGAAAGCCACAGTGGGAGGGACTTGCCAAAGACAGGAACAGAGAGCAACTAATGACCAGGAGAAGCCCAAGCTTGGAGAAAACAGAAGGGGAATGGTTGTGTAGGACAGCACTCTGTTTTTCTGTTCTGTCTGTGTTGATTTTTGTTTGTGATACTTTGTACAGAAGCCCTGGGACCTTACTGGAAGCCCTGAAAGATAATTTTCTTGTTGTCTGTTTAAAGAAGTCCTGGAAGAGGGTTTCAGAGGTCCTGGGACAGTACTGATGATGAGTCATCAGACCTTGTTGGTGTGTCTGTAGTGGTTTCACAGACAGATAGTGAATTGATGATGATGCCGGCAATGTGCATGGATATTATTGTGGCTCTGTGAAGCTTTTTCTTCCCAGAAACAGAAACTGTGAGGTACTTCAGGTGGACTGGACACTTTGAGCTTCAATATGGAATGGGCAGTGGATGAGGAACTGGACAAGGGGCTGGATGAGGAGCTGAGAGCTGCCTATTTTTGAATCCAGGTGACAGCTGGGTAATATCAGGCAAAAACTGGGACCATGGAAGAGGAACCATAGAATCTGAGAGCCAACCTCGCATGAAGATGAAAAGACTTCTCCAAACTAAGAGTTCTCTATAGCAATGAAATCATAGAACTTGTTTAAAAAAGTGTTAAGAAACAAAGAAATCAGATGTCAGGTCAGTTGGTCATGGCAGAGTAGATCACAATTTACTGTGGCTTAGGCGTGGGAGAACTTTGTACTCTATACCTTGTACCTCTTAAGGATGATTGAGTTAAGGATGACTGAAAACTAATCTCTAGTCAAGAAGAAAAAAAAAAGACTTTTTGACTGAGAGATTAAGACAATGTGACCTAGGGGTGGAGAACTTTGTACTTTGTGTCCCTTAAAGAGGCTTAGTTCTTAAAGGATGACTGAGTAGAGGACTTACTAAGTGATATCTTTTGTTTAAAACTATATGGCCACTTTGGTGAAAACTTTGTGGTTTTCTGCTTTCTACTTCAGTTTTTGTGAATGTTTTGCTTACGTTTACTGCTGAATAAATAGAGAGTTCACTATAGTGTGTGATCAGAACATCAAAGCTGTTCACAGCAGCAGTCCTCTGGAAAGCTGCTGTGCTTTGTTTTATACCTCCCCACTCCCTAAGATGGTAAGCAATTTGATATAAATTAAATATGTGCAATTGTGTAAAACATATTCCCATATTAGTCATGTTGTGAAAGAAGAAACAGAACAAAAGAAACACACACACACGCACACACAAGTAAAAATAACATGGTTCAATCACTATTCAGGCTCCATTAATTCTTCCTCTAGATGTAGATAGCATTTTACATCGTGAGTCCTTTAGAATTGTCTTGGATCATTGTATCACTGAGAAGAGCTAAGTCATATATGTGGTTAATTATTGCAGAATGTTGCTGTCACCGTATACGATGTTCTCCTGTTTCTGTTCACTATGCATCAGTTAGTTTAATTGTTTCTGTTTTTTTCTGATATCTGCCTGCCTGACATTTCTTATAGGACAATAGTATTGTATTACATTCATCTGCAAAAGCTTGTTCAGTCATTCCAGCACTGATGGGCATCCCCTCAATTTCTAAATCTTGGCCACCACAAAAAGAGCTGCTATGAATACATGCTGCGTGCATGCATGCACGGGCACACACACACACACACACACACACACACACACACACGCACACACTGTGGAAAGCCAAAATACCTGATCCAGGACTCAGATAAAATCTTGTCAGCTGCTCTAAAGGAAATCATTTGTGATGTAGTTTTCAAAAGCTTGCTTCTGGAATATTCCTTTAATCTCTACTACATTTAAAAGGATGTTATTTGAGTTTTGAGGTCAAAGGTTTTACCCTAAAGACTTTAGTTTCCTAGATTACAAATCCTTATGAAATTATCCATTCTGTGCTACTTCCAGGTTATGACAAACTAAGATAATGATAAGAAAACTTGAGTCCTGTTCATTTGTCTCATTGCTCTATAAAATCCTTGTCCTAAGAATCAATAACTGGAGGTCCTCCTTGAGCTACCCGCACAGCCTGGTCCATTCTTATTCACATCTCCTACCATGCTTAGTGCAGGATGCTGAGCAGCTTGTGCCAATGCACAAATATAGATCCATTTTCCTTTTCTATGATCTCTTTGTGATATAGACCTAGTTGTGGTAGTGCTAGATCAAAGTGTAAGCATAGTTTGATTGCCCTTTGGACATAGTTCAAAATTTCTCTCCAGAATGTTTGGACCAGTTCCACCATCAATGCTTTAATTTCCCAATTTTCTCATATCCTCTCCAACATTTATCATTTTCCTTTTCTGTCACATTAACCAACCTGATAAATGTCAGGTGGTACCTCAGAATTATTTTAATTTGCATTTAAGAGAGTACTTGAGTACCTAATTCGAGTGATATTTCCTCTTCTAGCTAATCCAGGCTCAGAACCCAGCCTGTCTGCTGCCTGTGAGCTCCTAAGAGTAATTTTCTTTCAAACTGCTAATTGATGCCAATATTCTCTCATGTCTATACCTATTAGAATGGATTCTTTGATCTTTATGAGGTCGAGAAATAGTAAAAGGTTTGCTTTGTTTTGTTTTAAAAAAGTACTGGCAAATAAGCTTAATTCTCATGAGCATGCACAGAGTGCTTGGATGATGCAATTCCCATGTGGAATTTGCAACACATGCAGGCATTTTGTAACTGGTTTTGGCCCACTGACTACATGAAAAAAAGGAGATTTTCTGATTTGTGATTGGCCTGGAACTGAGACACATCAAAGGCACAAGTCAGCTAGGGTTGTGCTGTTCATAAGACTTTTCCTTTTCTTTCTATGTTCTACTGAAATAATTGTGTTAAGGAAGAGACCTCAGGGCCTTCCACATGCATGACAAACATGTGCCCAGTGAATGACAACCTTTATATCCTTTGCTTCTTTCCATTTATTCCAGTTTTACATAAAAGAGGTCACAAATGGCATTGACTTGGGATCTTTGAAAGACAAGGAAAATGAGTAACTAGAATCCAGAGGTTGCGGTCCATGTGCATATTCACTGGAAACTAGTTAATTAGGGATGAAGTTAAGCAAAAGCTGAGATGCAGACTCATACACATGGAGACCATACTGCACTTAAAAGTGAAATTGGTTTTGTTGACTGCCTTGTAGAAATTGCATCAAGTCTTAGCCCATACTACTAAGTGACCAAGGTGGTATAAGAGAGAAGAATGTGTATACTTCTTCCTATATCTTTTAAGTAAGTATTCTTTTGTAAAAGCTAATTGAAAATAATATGTTAAATGGAACTGACAGCTAACAGTGAGGGTGGGACATAGTAGAGAGGGGGTAAGATGACCTTATTAGATGCTACAACAACTTTCTGAACTCCTAGGACCCTGATGAGGAGATATAGTCAGCCTCACTCACTGAGAAGGAAGCCAAAATCATTATTATACTTTTAAAACTAATTTTTCAGTGCTTATTAGGAATATTAGCATATTATATTAACTGATGGATAGTGCAGCAGTGGATAGCTTTCTTTATTAATGACTCATTACAATGCCTCTTGTCTTTCATTAGAGAATCTCAAAGAATGTTTACTTTTTATATGTCTAAAATCTTTCCTACCAGATAAATGGACTTCTTATTCTCCAATCTTTCCTACTAGTTTTCCTCATAAAAGTAAGCTGTGAAGCAAAGGTAATATGTAGATTTCAACCAAAGAGGCACCATGCCACCGTGGATGTCAAAGGCCATCTGGGTTCTACTCCTAGCTCTGCCATTATCTCACTATGTTACAATGGGTAAATTATTTTATTTCATATCTCTGGGCTTACCTTTCCTTCTCTGCAACATGAGGGTTTTGAAGTAAATAATCTCTATGGTTCTTTTTAGCTCTTATGTCCCATGATCATTGGATAAATATAGTAATTTACAATGATCTATCTCTTCATCCATAAAGTTGCTTCTTTAATATTTTGATAAATACTTTAGAATAATTCATTTCCTTTGCAGTCCCATGTACTTTCTTTTTATGCATTAAAATATCATTCTAAGAAGCGGTCCATAGGGTTCATGAGGCCACCAAAGGGACCCATCTCACACACACACACACACACACACACACACACACACACACATTAAGAATTCCTGATCTGTGTTATCATAGCCATAGCAAAGGATCACAATTCTCTTATTATTCATAACTTCTAGCCACCATTCAATAAATGATTCCTTTTAAATGCTGTTTAAGTGATTCGGTTAAAAAGAATCTAAGGAGAAAACAATGCTATCATAATTATAATTACATAACTTCATCAGAAAAAGAATGGTGTTCTAAGGCTTTAAAATATAAACATAGTAATCCCGGCTCTGTCTGGCTCTGTGATTTTGGGCAAATCATATACCCTTTCTGAATCCATGGATCTATTCTACAAAAGCAAGGCTATAGAATTTATAAGGACCTTCCAGCACTAGGATGCTACAGCTTACAGTTTGGTCTCCTAGAAACAGGGCTTGCTTAGCAAATATCCATTGTGTTGGGATAAATCCTCTTCAGATAAGGGAGAAGAGAATCAGAGATCAAAGGACATGTGACATGGTAATCACAAGTTTTATATATATGGCCCTTTAAGGACTGCAAAGTGCTTACTCACCGATACTAACCCTGTGTGATGTTGTTTTTGTCTTTTATTCTTGAAGAGGACCATGCCATCATGGAGGTGATGTCAGGACTTGAAATTTAATTTGATTTAATTGAAGAAGGGCTGTGCAAAATCACCAGTCTCACTTTCTCCTCCAGAGCCATCTGGGTCCAGTGACCAGATATAGATCAGGACAAATGGAGATGGCCCAGGATGCACTGGGGGACCTTGGTCTTTTCAAGCTAGTGTCTTTAATAGACCTCAGTTTGATTGAGGCAATGCCCAGTAGGTGATTAAGGCTTATTGAGAAATGAGCCAGAGAATGGTCTCTTTATTTAAAAAAAAAAAGTGTTCTGGGAGGGACAGACCCTGAGGATTTCCAGCCAAGGCAGAAAAAACTTCTATTTATATTCATTCAGAGATACCCAGGGCTCAAACAAAGATCAAATAGGGTTTGGCCTGGGATCTATTTGTTGGCCAAGGAATAAGAGCCCCAAATCAACCCAATGAAATAGTCAATGCTAGTGTATTGTTCCCATTTTATAGGCTAGGAAACATGCCACAGGTCAAACACCATGCCTAGGATCACACAACTCAGGAATGTCACAACGGAGATGTGATCCCAGGACTACTGATTCTGAATTCAATACTCTTTCATGTACAAGAGCCTATTTCCCAGCAAAACAGTGTTCTTAATGAGTGTCACTTCATACTTTTGTATTTTACTGATTGAATATAAAAAGGAAGTTTTTGCATTCTATTTAACTTTAATAACTTAGTACTAATATTGTCTAGTATATCTGACGTCAGTTTTTGCCTTTTAGTATCACCTTTGTATTGAAAGTGATCTCTGGCTCACAATCAGTGAGTCATGAAACATTTATTAAACAACTAGTATATGCCAGGCATTGGGCTATAGTGCTGAGGATATAAACATGGAAAAGAAAGGTAGTTCCAGTCTTCAAGGAGCTTTCAGTCTAATAAGAGAAGACAGCATGCAAAAGGAAGAAGAAAAAAGGGGAAGGGGGAGTTTGGGGAGAGTATGGGCATGTGATGGAGTCTAGTCTAAAGGCATATAGCCTGTAGCAAATAAAGAGGTAAATCGCCCTGGGGCTCTTGTTTAAGTTAAGGTTTATGAAGTTGGTTGGTTTTCCTCCCCAGCCCTCCAGAAATGCAGAAGATACTGGGGGTAATAATGAAGTGTGAGTACTAAAGAAGATGCCATCTCATGAGGTGAATTTTTTAATCAAGAGGTTTCTTAAAGACATGCTAGAGTAAATTCCATAAATGCAAGCTGGGATCATGAAGGATTGGTGAGCTTTCATATTATCTTGACTGGACCCATGCTGATCAAGTCATTTACCAGTCATCCTGAAGCAGTTCTGTCTGTACTCTGAACTTTTCCTCCTCCTCCCCCTGTTCTCCTTTTTCTTCTTTCACTCTTGTGACAGGCCTCTGAGTTGTGAGCTATCAACTTATCTTTTCTGGTCCTAGGTCCACCTAGTTCTTAGTCACCTGCAAGTCAAGCTTCCCTTAATCATCTCCTTCTTAATTCTAGCACCCTATTTATGTGTTGTTTCCTTCTTTTAGGATACAAGATCCTTGTATTCAGAGGACAGTCTTGCTTGTTTGTGTGCCTCCTGGCACATAGTAAGCACTTAATAAATGCTTTTTCAACCACTTAATCACTCACTCATTAATTCATTCATTGACGATGGGAATCTCGAAATCAAGGGCAAAAGATGAAGGTCCTGCCTCCAAAGAATTGAACCCAAACCTTCTTTAAAGTCAGAGACAGGGTTTATTAAAACCAGATTGAGGTTGGTGGGATTTTAAGGATCCTTCCTTTGGTAAATGAGACTAACCCTTTTTTATAGGGAAAAAAAAAAATCTATGGGAAGATTTGGATGGGAGTGGACAAATAGTCTGGGGTGATTGGGAGGTAACAGAGAAGGGGAGTAGATGGATTAAGGGTGGCAAGTGATCTGAGGTGATCAGGAGGTAACAGATAATGAAAGACTGGGCCACCTTAGAGGTAACAGAGAATTGAAGATGGGGGCTGGGTCAAAGTCACAAAGCTAGGATAGTTGAAAGGAATATTAACTGAGAAGTGTGGGGTGCCTCAGGAAAACAACAGGGACCTGGGCCACATGGAAAAGTCCAGGGTTTTTTAGAGGTCCATCATCAGTGCCCCATCGATTCCATCATTTCTTCATAAACTAAGGCACAGAGAAGATAGGTAACTTGATGTTGTTGGAATCTGAAGATCTTCCCTGCCCCTAGGCCCTTTGATAGGCTTAAGTGACTCTAAGAACCTTCCCTGATTTGAAAATATACTCTTCCCCATAATAGGCTGAATGTGGTCACATGGTGCTTGTGGCAGGAAGCTTGTTTTTCAGGAATGTCCACACCTTATTACTTTGTGATTGGGCAGTTGGCCAAGAGGGCTGTGACATTCTGTGATTCAGGAGAAGGCTATGTATACACCCTGATGTGAGGTTTTGCTTTGGAGCTCACTTTGGGAAAAGTTGTGTGATTTGGCCAGATGATACTCTGGGAAGCTGTTGAGCCCACCCCTCTCCTCTCCACCTCCCCACTTTGAAAACCCAGATGTTGATGCTTCCCTCTCTAGTAACTAACTAGGTATGGATGTAATGGTCAGACAGATGGAAGCCTTGTCTGCTGATCTGTTTCTTTGTCTGCTTGTAACTTCTGTTTGTATTCTCTGAAGTTCAGGGTGTTGACTTTTCCCTCTGAATTAAGTAAATGATATATGTTTGATTGATTAAAAGTAAGATTGTTAACTCTTTCTGAGCTGCTTTCCTTTAGAAAAGCAGATCTAAGAACCTGTGCTAGCAGCCATCCTGGGTGTGCTAGGGTGCTTGCTGATACACTTGCCCAAGGTCATAAGCATATTGGCAATAACTAGGATTCAAACTCCTTACATTTAATTCCATAATCATCACTATTTCCACTGCTATTCATTGTGTTTGAAGTTTTTATGACATTTTTAATTCATCAAATATATTATAATTATTTGTCAGTCAACATATTTTAATTACATTTATATACCTCTTTTGTTCAATTGTTTCCTAATCACCATATGGGTTTTAATTTTCCTTGATGGAATATAATACAACATGGGAGGTAGCAACTTGTCCCTGAGTTAATTTAGAGAGATGGAAAATGCTAAGATGAGAGAGGTTTTTGTTCTCTTGATGGGATGAAAGGCCAAAGTCTTGGTTTAAATGTTCACTATGCCTTAATTAGAGAGGTAGGGATAATCACAAGGTCTGTGAGCGCATTGGTATAGTGAACTCTTACGTGAGCAGACTACTTCTACCAATGTAAGTCAGCATATCCTGACAGCATTGCCCAGAGCACTGAAAGTTTAAATAATTTGCTCAAGGTCACAGAGCCAGTATGTATCAGTGGCAGGGATTAAATGGGCTTCCTGAATTCAGTTAAGGCCCTCTATCCCTTACAATATACTGTTTCTCAAGGTATTGTCATAGCAGTCAATAGCAAGTCATTTAGGAGCTTCAAGTTTAGTTAGTTTGCATTTTAGGGTTGGGTGAAGCAAGATTATAACTCACCATCTTTAAGTAGCTAGTGGGCAGGGAACAAGTACTCTACCAATTATATTGTAAGCCCCATGAGGGAAGAGACTATGTCTTAGTTTTGTTTTCATCCAGACTGGTAATTTCATCTGTGTGGGGAACTTCCAGTGTGAAAGTTCCCTCCAGTGACAATCTAAATAGAGTTTCATGGGACACCAAGAGGTGAAGTGACTTGCCCAGGGATTCTACCTATACTGAGAGTATAGTGATTGAGGAAATATTGGAGCTGAATCAAGAAATAAATCTACCTAATGTGTGGAGAAACTTCACTGATGATATTGCTTTATAATCTTCCAGATTGAGGTCACCATTACTGTTTATAAAGCGATAATAGACATAGGTCTAGTCTATGAACCCCAGCTCTCTTGGGAAATAGAGATATGAACACTATTTCTGGGACTCAGAACCAAATAAGGGAGAAAAATCAAATTTTTAGGGGGGTTAACTTGACCCACTTGTGTGGACAATAAAGATACGATTGACCGGAATAACAGATGAGAAGATTCCTGGTTTATATAATTCTACAAACATCTCACTTGAGGACCCCAAAATTTCTTAATGATGACTTGCTTTGTGTGATTGGATATAAGTAGTAAGTCTGATAAGAGTATGGATACACATTATTGACTAGTGTCATTAGTGTGAGATAGTAACTGATAAAACCCCTTTCAGACATATGATTACTACTGTTTCTTTCCCTACCCTCTTCATAACTACAGATTTGTGTGGGTGTTTTCTTTAATTTTTTAAAAATTTACTATGTTAGGATAGTTCAATCCTTAGACTGTTTTTATCTAAGAGTGTGGCAAGAAACACTAGCTGTTCATAACCAATACAACTGCCTAGTTTGATTAAATATTTTTATATTTTATTTAAATATATTTTAACCAAACTCTTTGATGAACTAATAGAGAAACTAATAGAGAAAATAGAAATAGAGAAATAGAGAAAAGTTTAATTCATTGGCCTTGCATAGGAAAAAGACCACCACCACCAACAAAAACATTAAGTACAAGGAAAATCCAATTTACTTGAACATTTAGACTTCTAAATATTTTTCTGGTAAACTTTACTACTTTCTAGTGAGAGACAGCTTATTACTTCACAAAAGGTAAAAGGATTTGCACTTTGCTAAAAGGAGAACTAGTCAAATTTCTTGTTCATTAACTTTTTTCACTTTCACATTTTATCCTTTTAATGATTTTAATGGCAGCTAGGCATTTAGCTGCAGGCTAGCGCGTTCCTTTCAGTCCTCATACAAAGTTACTGTAGTTTATAAAATGTCATTTTTATTTTGGCTAAATGAATTCAGTTCCATAAATTTTCCTTATAAATCAAAATTTCAATGCAATTCATGCAGGTTGTTCTCAGAGACTGTCTGACCAAAGGAACTAAGGCTTGAGTTCTGAACAAACTTTGCTCTTGACTTTGTAATTATTGAACTGACTTCTTGTCACCCTTCTAGCCCTCATAAATTTTTGGATAATAAGCTTGGATAAGTGAGAAACACATAATTACCATTTTGAAACATCTAACATTTGGATATTTCGGGTTGTTAAAATAAGGCATACTATATGAAGAAAAGAAATGAGATGTGTTTTATTCTTCTGTTTATGGCCACTTAAACCTCTGCCTGTAGGCTTAATGGCACCCTAACTCTTGAACTCGTCTGATCCTTAATCCTAGAAGATAAGAGAGCCCATAAAGCCATGTCTCAGGTAGCTGAGCATTATCACTTCCCTGTATTCTATTCTCATCTCATAACCATCTTCTAAGAATTAGTTTCTTGTATTGTGCATTTTTATTGAGTACCTTGTTTTGTTTCCCTGTACTAAGGCTTTGTCTTATTATTCCTTGTATCTAAGTCCTTCTCTTACCCTCTCCTAGATCTTCTTGGATTTGATTCCGAATTCAATTTAATTTAAATTGCATTAGAATCAGAAAACCTGTATTGAATTCTGGCTCTGCTACTCATTGGTAGCAAATCACTTAATCTTTCAGGGTCTCCATTTCCTTAACTGTAAAATGTGGGTATACATATACATATTCACACACATATAATACATATACACATACATACTGTTTACATACACACATATATATTGAATTATTGAACTATATGAACTCCAAAGATGCATCTAGTTATCCATCCTGTGATCCTTCAAAGTAAGTAAGTATTTATTAGGACATAGACCATGGTGGTAGCATTTGAGATAGTCACCAAATTCTCACTGGTTCTCTGAGAAACAGGAACTCTGTTCCACACCTGGCTGGTGCTTTGGATTCTTCTCAACCACTTGTTAAACTTATCTATCTGGATCACTACTCAGATGATGCTGAGCTCTGCCCTATTTTTGCAACAACATCCTGTTACTTTTCTTAAAATTCTCTTACAATGATCTCAGACTTTCTAGATCTTCTGTCTGTTTCACTACTTCCCTGAGGCTCCAGGCATCTGTTGAAACTTCCTTTTCTTGTTCATTGATGAAATATTCATAGATGATCTGCCCTGACTTGGTATATCCCATGAATTCCTGGGCACCAATCAGAACCATCCACAGGTCATGGAGAATTGTGATTCAAAGACTGTTAGAAAGGTAGGCAGGCATGAAGAATAAAATTATGGAACTGAAATCAAGAAGATCCCAGCCAAATCTGCTCTCAGACACTTACTGGCTGTGACTCTGAGCAAAGCAAGTACATCTCCTAATCTTGGTTTTCTCATTTGTAAAATGGAGGGATTGCATTTGATGAGCACAAAGGTCCCTTCTAGCTCTTAAACTATGATCATATCATTCTAGGCCTTGTCATTAGGCCTTCATCAAGGGATTTCTGGAATTGTTTTTCATATAGAGAGAAAGGAATATGAGTACACTTACCTGGTTACAATTGCAGCATACCTTCTGTTCTAATATTTCTGAACCTAGAGTACCTCTTCTATTATCAATCTAATCATTAGTTCATTGGTCAGGCAGTTTTTCAGCTTAGACATAGCTTCTAGGAACAAAATCATCATTATTTTTCTGCTTAATGTTAGCATCAGCTCTTTTTCTTTGTGGTTTCTGTTTAAGTAGGACTTTTATAGTACACAATATGGGGTGGATAAGCAGGAGGAGAGAAATGACGAAAAATTTATGGAAGAGCATTGTCAGTCTCCTGATTGAACAGCAGTTTTATAGGGGAACAACCAATCCTTTTTATGTGACTAACTGAAGTGATAAAGTGACTCTGCTTCCCAAGGTAGACAGTATGTATCCTTTTTCTTCTTTGTATTATGCCTCATCTTTCTTAGATTACTTTAAATTGCCAAATATAGACACTTACAAAAACAAACAAACCAGTTCTTTGCTTTTTCCCTATCCAAGTTTCTTATCTACAGATTTTCCCTCAGTGCTGAAAGTTTTAATGCCTAAGTATTGAGTAGATAGCAAACCAAAGGATCTTAAGAGGAAGGGTCTTTCTTTAATTTACCCTTGGAAGCATTCCCATATGTGAAAACTCAATTCTATGCATAGATCTTGGAAGACCTTGCTATTTAAAAAGCCCTGACTTTATTCTAATCACATTGAATTTTTCTGTGTTTGAGTTAGTGAAGCGTTGACCTGAAATATTGATTAGGTTAGATTACAAAAATTTTAAATTAATATATGTATGAGGACTCAGGAATAATTTTCATACAGGATTATTATTTCACATTTAACTGGTTTTCAATGTTCTCCTCATCAGTCCTGTTCACCATTTCCTTTCCCTCTATCAAATATATGTGTGTATACAAACCTATAGATATGTGTACATATATGTGTATATACACATATGTTTATGTATATATCCACACCCCTAAATACATATACATACTTGCATAAACACAGAAATAAATACACATGCACTATATATGTGTATAGGCATACGTGTATATGTGTGTACATATACATATACACACATACATAAGCACACACAATTCTTTTCTTTTTCACATCCAATAGAGGTTATATTAGTGGTAGAGGGAATCCATAATGAGGACATGTAGCATTGCTCCAAGAGGTCTTTTCTCATATTCAACAAATTTATCAAATACTTTTTCATTAGTTTCTATAACCTCTGTTGCCTACACTGTGCCAAATACTGGGGAAAATATACGTCTTAAATGAAATATATGTCTTAACTCTCTTGGGTTATGTAAGGTTGTTACTGTAGAAATATAGCATAACATGAGTTAATTCATAATAGAGTTAAAAGATTAGTGTCAAATAATGTGCTGTGTGAGGTCCAAAGGGGAAAACAGAGCATCAGGGAGGCTTCCAGGAAAAGGTAATAATAGTTTGATTGGAGTGTGAAAGCTGGGTAGGAATTCAACATGCAAAGAAGTAGAGGAAGGACATTCTGCATACAGGTAACTTCATGAACAAAGGCATCAAGGTAAGAAAATTCAGAACAAATTCAAGGGACAGAATATTTGCGTTCATCGGGAGCAAGGGGATTCATAGCAGAAAGCAATGCATAATACAACTGAAAAATTAATATGATATCAGACTATGGAGGACCCAGAATATCTGGTGAAGAAGACTGAATTTTACTCAGGACATGGGAGCCACAAACAGCTTTTGAGCAAGAGAGTAAAATGACTATATCTATCCCTAAAGAAGATGTGTCTGTCAGTAGTAAGTAGGATAGATTAGAAGGAATGTTAGTGGAGGCTAGAAGACTTTTTGATAGTTCATCCATCCATTTATTCATTCAATGATCAAACAACATCTATTAATCCAGGACAATGCTTAGCACTAGAGAGATGGAATGGTTCAAAATTTAATTAGAAAGTATCACCTGCACTCATAAGATTTACAGTCCAGTGGGGGAATAAGAGACCAGAAAGGTTAACTACAATATTGTATTATAGTATTGTATTGTGTCACGAGTGTGTTAGAGAGTCACAAGACAAAGTGTTATTTCAGATCTGAAGAGGAAGATCATTGCCAAAAGGGAGTGTCAAGGAAGGTTTTGCAAGAATTATTCCAATAATCCAGGCAGGTGGTCATAAGGGTCTGAACAAAGATAACAGTCATGAGAAAGGAGAATAGGGAATATATATGAGAAATATTATGGTAGTGGAATATAGGGAAAGGAATAATTATTTTCATGGTGCCTACCTTGTACCAAGCTCTATGTTAAATAATTTACAAATATATAGGACAGAATATGTAAGAGGGTCAAGTCAAGGTTTTTACATGGACTACTGAGTTAGGGAAAAAGATCAAAAGGTTGTTTTGGAACTTTATAAGTCTGAGATACCAAGGGAACATTCAGGCAGGTAATTGGAAGTACAGATCTGGTACTCAGGAAAGTGATCAGGGCTGGAGACATAAATTTGCAATCCATTTGAATTTAGATGATGTGCAAAACTGTGAGAAAAAATACGATTGCCAAGAGCATAAAGAAAAGAAGGTTGATGCAGAACGTCAGGCACCATCTACCTTAACTGCAGACTTTTAAGGTTTGCAAAGCACTTTACAAATATTATCTCATTTTATCTTCACAACAACCTTGGGAGGTAGATCCTAATATTATTCTCTCTCTCTCTCTCTCTCTCTCTCTCTCTCTCTCTCTCTCTCTCTTTTTTTTTTTTTTCACAGATAAGGGATTAGGCAAAGTCAGGTTATTATTTGCCCAGGGTCACTTAGCTAGTAAATGGATTTGAACTCCTGTCTTCCTGGCTTTAGAGATCCAGTGCTCTATCCACTCAAGATGAGGAGCCAGAGAAGAAGGGAAAAAAAAATAATAAGGTAGAAATAAAACCAGGAGAGTATGGTGTCTCTGAAACCCAGGAAGAAGTTATTAGCCAGGAGTAAGGCAAGAGAAAAAAGATAAAAATCATGTTACTTTCAGATTTCCATTGGGGAACTCAAAGTGTTTATGTGATTCATCAAAAGATCTATGATTTCTTCAGTGTATTTATTTCTTCTGTTGATGCTTATTGCAGGCCCTCCTTAGTACGTGGTCTCCATGAGTTGTTATAGGTAAAAAAAAATTATTATTATTATTTAATACCAATTTTCTTACGATGTTTCATTGAACTAAGGAAGGATGATATGCATAGAATCTCTTTTTAAGTCCATAATTGAAAATTTCCAGTTTCTTTGAACCTACCAGAGCTGGTATTCACTAACATTATTTTTGAGAATTTCAAGACACTTCCAAATTTTTGTGGGGCATAACAATAGTATATTAATGTCTGTTTTATTCTTATTTCAAAATTTTTGACCTTTTTAAAAACTTTGGTATTTATGAAAATCTTTAGGTGAAACATCTTGACTGAAGAATTATGAAATATAATATAGAAGCCTTTAATTCAAGAATATTCATATTAGATATTGAGAAAAGTGACAAAAAAGTTTTTAATATTGTTTTAAGGACCACTTGGACAGCCTAACATAGTCCAAATAACTAACAAAACGTAAGAAAATTATTTCTACCTGGAAGTGAAAAAAGAAATTTTAAATTCAAAATAACACATTTTTTTCCCTTTTTACCTATAAACACAAATATGGGTAAACAGCTCTCAGAATTGAATTGTATATGATTTTCTTGCTCACTATAAAGTCTATGCCTACATTTTGATGTGAAAAAATCTTGAGGAAAAAAGTAGTTATATAGGAAATTTAGATACAGATATTAAGATCGATAGGAAATATGGCCATCTAACCTATCTCAAAACTGATGCTGTATTTCATTATTTTTGAATCTTGCCATTCTCAGTTGCCTATTATCGACTGAGAAATATTTAAGGCAGTTGCCATTTTTTTCTTCAGTGAATTAGTCAATCCAGTGAAAGGATCACTAGTCATTTTTCCCCATTTCAATTATGAACCAGTTTCAGTTGTGATTATAAATAATTGGATTTTGCTCTAATTTAAAATAAATAACTATTGAACCAATTGGAATCATCTCTGATAAGAAACCATCAGAATTATTGAGTGAAATATTGCATATTTGTAAACAGCTAGAGTAAGGAGGCTACTCAGAGACATAATTTGTCTTAATTCTATGAAAATGGAGGGATGGGACATCAATTTTAAAAATATCCTGGTAGAACAATTGCCAAAGTTTTGGATATGGAGTCAGGAAGACCTAAGCTCCAGTCCTGTCTCTGCCACCTCCCAGCTATAGGATCCCAGGCAAGTCATTTAACCTCTATCAGTCTCAGCTTCCCCTTTTCTAAAATGGGAATAAAAATAGTAACCTAATTTTTTTTTTTCTCTAAGAATCAAAGGAAA
>CM053591.1:114187454-114220386 GCA_028646515.1 Pseudochirops corinnae | reverse complement strand
ATTTTATGAGTAAAACATAATTTTACATCTTAACGAACTAGCTCTCCATCAGTAACACAAGTAGATATATCACTTAGAGAATTTTCCCCTCCCATAAACATAAAGATTTACATTCAATGGAAAGCTTTCAGTTTTCTAATTATATATTAGTATGTTCCCAAACTCATCAGAATCCGGTTCTGTTCCATAGGATCAAAGATGTAAAGCTCTAAGTGGTTTTGGAAGACCTTGTCTAATACTCGTTTTTGGGAAAATTGAGTCCTAGGGAGATTGTTACTAGCCCAAGTTCGTAAAGTTAGTGGCTCTCAGAGGCATAGATTTAAATTGAAATCCTCTGATTCCAGAGACAGAGGCCTTTCCTTTGAACCTGATTGCTTCTCCAAGGATCTTTTCCAAGGACCAGCAGTCACAGAGGTACATTTCTGTTTAATGTTAATTAATTACTTTCTAACAATTAGAGTTATTAGAAAATGAAATGCTTTTCCTAGGATTATAGATTTAAAGTGAGAAGGGACTTAAGAAGCAATTGATTCTGAATTCCTCAAATTGTAGCTGAGAAAAGGGAGGCAGAAAGATTAAGTGACTTATTCTGGGCCATATAGCTAATAATTAAAGAAGGCAGGATTTGAACTCTGGTCTTCCTAGTTCTAAATGTGAGTTCCATATTACTGAAAGCATTAAAATTAATGCTTTCATATGTCAATATTCTTGTCTAGTTACAGTTTAGGTAAGAGACTTAGACTGGTTTATCTCAAATACCTGTGGGCCATTCTTCATTGCTGACCACCTGTTCCAGCTAGTAGATGGGACAAGAATTGCACAGAGTAAGAAACTGGGGGGAGGGAAGGGGAAAAATCTTGGTTCTTTCATTGTCTGCTGCCACATTAAGACAGAGCAGGTTCCACAGCCCACAGGACAGGAAGGGTATCAGTCAGATAGTCTAAGTTGCTCAGTTATTCCTTGCACCAAAACTGCAAAAAGATCAGAGTTAATAACTGATTTCCATGGTTCCCTTACAACTTCAATCTTTAAGTAGTCCAAAATTTCAATGATATAATAGTTCAGGACTCAATATGACTGTCACTTGCTAACAAATATGGCTATGGATGGTTGTTGAGTGTTTTGACCCCTAAAAGCCTGGAAGCATCACTGTGGCTCTAATTCTGGGCTTACTCTATCTTCTCTGGAAAGTCCCTGACCGTGTGCTCCCAGTAGCCATCATTTTAAATTAAATACTTATGTGAATGTCTTAGTAAGCTCTATTACCTATGATTGCCTTCTGTTCGCATTGGCAATGCCCAGGTTGAGCTACCTAATTTGCTGTGTGTTCCTGCCAGATACTATCTCTTATCTTGCCTTTCAAATCAAAACAACACCAGTACAAAATATATCAAGGAAAAATCCCTGAAAAACCCCAGATCCCTTTACTATATGGTCTGCTTAAACTTTGTTCAGCCCAGCGATATTTTAATCCCAAAAAGGATCAAAATCTATCTTACTCTGATGGTTGGTTGCTTTCAGAAAATTGCCTAACCCTTCTTTTTTAATGGAGAAGCAACTACCTTTGACAATCATCAATCTCTTCTTGACTCCAGTCTTCCAATTTTAGCATAATCCCAGCCTCAGTTACCTCTTGAACCTGCTTGTAAAGTAATTTAATCCCTCTCATGTCCTTTATCTCTATTAAGAACAATTTAAAACCACTTGAACATATCGTACATTTTTTTTTAAACAAAATAACAGCACAGAGACAAATTTGGATTGCCAAATCTGAGAAGAAGAGCAAGGTGAATATGATTTTGGATATTTTAATGAGAACAAAGAGAGTCCTGTAGGCATCATTAAAGCCTCTTTTAAAAAAAAGTTTTTTAAAGGGCATTTGGTACAAAAGTTCATCCAGAAATATGAAAATTAGCTATGAAATTCTGCATGGCAATACTTAATCCATCCCAAAAGGCATATGCTCTTGTCAAGGTAAAATTATATTATTGAATCATCCCTTTGTCTGTTCAGGGGATGATGGCACTATAGGGGAAATGATTGTCCAGTGATGTCAAAGTCACTGGCATGGGGAAATGAACATTTATTGCTTCTATCCTGATCAGATGGCCATCGAATTGCACTAACATTAAATCTAAATTTTATAGCTGGATCTGGTTTGAAAATGAGCAGGGGTTGAAGTCTAGCTCTTTTAACTTGGGGGCAAGTAAGAAACAGATGCAATTATATGGATTTATTAAAAAAAAACGAGGCTGTCATAAAATTAAAGAATAAATGAGTTTTCCATATGTATTCTTAAAATTGAGATGAAAATATTTAAAATTAGTCAACTGCATAATTACCAGAAGTTATTTTAAGTACTATAAATGTGTACAAATGTGCCTCTTTGACAATATTTATGAGGAATCAGAATGGGGGTAATTAAGTATGCTGTTCACAAACTATGTTGTACATATCATACGATTCATAAGCAAGGAAGTACTGTGCAGCAATGACCCTTATGGAGATTATTTGTCACTCTTTTTATTACTATATTTTGTTTTAACAAATCAGATAAACATAGACATACAAATCATAAAATGTACATAAAAAACAGTTGTTAAGCATCCCAAAAAAATGCTTGAGACTGGGAGGTCAAAAATATTTTCACAATAATACTAATTGGTTTAATTTATAATATAATACACTTTTATCTAGTGCCTACTGTGTATCAAGAACCATGCTAAGCACTTTACAATTTTTATCTCATTTGATCCCCGCAACAATTCTGGTAGGTAAATGCTATGATTGTCCCTATTTTAGTCAAGGAAACTGAGGCAAAATTAGGTTAAGTGACTTTCCCAGGACCCACATCCAGAAACTCAGGCTACATTAGAATTCAAATCTTCCTGACTTCAAACTCAGTGCTTCTATCTATTATACCACCTAGCTAATATGGTAAATATTGATAGCTATATCCCACATAAACAAAAGCTTTTGGGAACCCTTGATAATTTTTAAGAGTATATGGAGGGGATTCTGAGAAGATAACAATTGAGAACTGTTCTTAGAAGAAAGTAAGTTGTATCTTGTGGTCTTAATAAGAAAATGCTGATGAATAACATTATATTTAGCTTGAATTTTACTGCCATTTAATATCTTGACAATCAAATTTGTAGTCAGTCAATCATATAGCATTTTTTTAATCACCTTATGTCAGGCACTGTGTTAAGGGGAGAGGATGCAAAAAAAGGCCCAAAAAATAGTCCCCAAACAACACCTTTTTACTCATAATAGCACTACTACATTTTTTTTTTCATGCATCTAGTTCTTTTCTTACCATTGCTTACAGCTTCTTGTGATCTCAGACATATTTTCTAGGTCAAAGGGCATAAACAATTTTGTGGCTTTAATTAAATAATTCCATATTCCTTTCAAAAACATTAGGATTCATTTATCGCTCCACCAGAAGTAAATGTTTTATTTTCCAACAGATCAAATAACAGTGAATTTTCTCATCCTTTAACATTTTTGACAATTTCATGAATTTAAGGTGATACCTCAAGTTTGTTTTAATTTTCATTTCTCTGATTCATAGCAATTTTGAATATTCTTTAAGGTTATTGGTGGTTGGCTTGTTACTTGAAAAATATAGTTTTTTTCCTTTGACCACTTAGTTATTAAGGATTACTTAGTTATTAAGGACCACTTAGTTATTAATCTTTTAGATTTACCTCAAATCCCTATTGACTTTTGCATATCTTACTTTTATCAGAGATGGTTTATATTTGTGTGCACATATAGATATGTATGTATATTCATATTTTTCCATGTTTTTCTTGTCTTCTATTTTCTCATTTCATTGCTTTTGTTTATACAACAGAGACCTGTGATTTCATTGATATATCTAACTCCTAGATGAGTTAAATACCTCCATCAATGCAGGTCAGTAACTTCTCTGAAATTTATAATCCCAAGAGCACAGGGCGATTATGTGATTTATTCAAGGTCACAAAGAAAGTATTTATCAGAATAGATACTTGAACCCAGGGCTTTCTGGCTCTAAGGCCGCAAAAGCTGTCTTTATTTGTCTGAAATGGAAAGAGAAAGCATTGTTCTTCATTTACAACCTAATGTACAGAAAACGTTGAAAAGTTTCATGACATTTCTCTAAGTGATGAGGTCATCATTTGGATGGATATTGATTCCCTGAGTCTCCCTGACCACCTCACTTTGCATCTGCTGCTTTGCCTGGCGTCAGCTCCACAGAATAAGATGTCCCTTCCAGGATAAGTTCCTCACTTCTACTCTCATCACCATGCTGCTTCCTCAAGCATGTTTTATATGTGTATGTATATATTTGTGTATATTAAATACATCAGACCTACATATGTAAATGATATACATGTTAGGATGTAAACACACACACATTCATGTGTATATACTCACACAGACAAATCTCTTCACTATCATCATCATAATTAACGTCTAATTGACTCCCCCAGGTGTGTATGTATATATGCATTCATACACATGGAAGGGGTCAATTTAATCAATTATCCCCACTCTACTTCACTACTTAAAGTAGCTAACAAGATACACCTTAGCCCAATGTCTTTTTCAGGTGAGAACAGTTCAATTAAACCAATCCATCAATCATAAGTATTAAACTAAGTGTGAAGAATCTAGTTAATAAAGCAGGGAAACAGTAGAGTGCTTTAAGCAATGGGATGAAAGGAAATGAAACCAAAAAAGAAATGTTTAGGTATTGGTTGAAGAAATTCAGTCACAAGCTAAGGAACTTGCATAAAAGAGCAACCTGGGATTTGTGTTCAGGGTCAGCTCAATGATGGAAGGAGTACAAAACAAACCCCTGAGAGTGACCTGCTTGTAAAGTCTCTGACTCCTCCCCTCCCCTAAGACTAAAAGATGACTTTTTAAACTTTGAAAGGTCAGAAGATTGGGTAGTTTCCACTGGCATTTTACCAATGCAATGTCTCTGGAACAGTAGTGACTGATGAGCAACTATTGCTGTTCATCCTTCTTTCAGAGGACCAATGACATTGGGAGGGTAAGTCGATTGGATTTAAATGAGGCAGAGCTGTGTAAAGTCATCAGCTTCACTCTCTCCTCCAGAGTCACTGGAGTACAATGGCAAAATATAGGTCAGGACAATTAATTGTTCATGGCCAGGATGCAGTGGGAAACGCTGGCCTTTTTAAAGCTAGGGTCTTTCCTAGGTCTAAGTTTGTCTGAGGCAACATCCATTCAGTAATTAAAGGTTAGGTAAGAATTGAGGTAAAAGATTGCATTCACCAAAGAATCAGTCTGGGAGGTGAAGACTCCCAGAGTATCTGGTCAAAAGAGATATAAATGTCTTTTACCCTTGTGTTGAAACATTAAAACCCAAACAATGAGTAAGTGAGGCTTGAGCTGGGCTCTAGATCCAGTGAGCAACATTTGCATCATGAACTGAGAGACATTGAAAACAAAATAAATTCTGTGAAGAAAAGCAGCTTCAGGACTGTATAAGGAGCCTGATAAAAAGCTTCACCATAGCAAAGTGGGATTTCATGAGGACTCTCAAGAGAGAAAGGGAGAGAAAGGTCAACCAGGAGCAAAGTTGACACATCGCCACATTTGTGTGCTCTCTGAGCTAAGTTAATATACTCTGGACACTATATGTACTTATGGAAAAGTATGTCCCCAGTCTGGGGAAATGTTTTATACAGGCTGTTTTTATCATATCACCTTAGGTAATATGTGTTTTTAAAAAGCTGATTATGCCTAAACTGGCCAACGCATCTTAGTTGATAATCAACAGAGGGTTGTACTCATGGAGACCTCCTTTGCAATAGCATTAGGAAGACACTCCTCATCCCTCGAAGTTATTTCTAGAACCCTGAAGTAAGGTTAGATCATTGCTCTGTGTAACCCAGCCTAGAAGTGCAAATTAGAATTTGGGATAGTATCCATAGAGTCTGTTACACATACACACACACACACACACACACACACACACACTTACATAGTACTTTAAAGTTTGCAAAATGCTTTCCCCATGTTATATCACTCAATCATCTGAACAACAACACTGTGAGATAGTATTGCTACTATCTCCATTTTACAGATGAAGAAATGAGGCAGAGAGAAGTTAAATGCATTGCCAAGGATCACACAACTAGCAAGTGAATGAATTAGGTCTTTTGAGTCAAGTTTTCTTGACTCCAAGTCCAGTACTATATTCACTGCGCCACCTACCGTGTGTATATATGTATTCATGCATGAGTATGTACTTGTACATATACATACATCATTATGTATGTATATGTGTACATAGGCCCATTCACATTTATACACAAAACATATATGCATATACTCACGTATATGTTCACATACACACATGCCCACCACCACCATATTCTATCGATCTATTGACTATCAGTCTGTGTGTGTGTGTGTGTGTGTGTGTGTGTGTGTGTGTGTGTGTGTGTGTGTAGCAATATGACACAATGGTTAGATCTTCTGGCTTGGAGTTAGATAGAACTAAGTGTAAATCTGCTCCCAGACTGTAATTGATCCTGAGTGCCTTAATTTCCTCCTTTGTAAAATGGTCATCATAATAGCACCTACCTTCCAGAGTAGGATCAAATGAGATAATATTTGTACGGTGCCTGACACACAGAAAGTGCTATATAAATGTTAGCTGCTGCTACTACTGCTATTACTGTTATTATCATTTTATACTATTTATTATTATATGTGTATATACATGCATACACATATTATATCTACTTCACCTATGCACATGTAAATAATATCCATAAGAATATATTTAGAAATATAATTATATATTATATATATTATAAACATAATATCTCTGTGTGTGTCTGTGTGTGTGTGTGTGTGTGTGTCTGTGTGTGTGTAATCCTTCTTGATTCCCCAAGTGCTAGTTCCTTCATCACTTTGCCTGGCAGGTAGTAGGTAGTTAATAAATCCTTATGGATTGCTTGATTGATAGAGTACTTGAAGATTTATAAAATGCTTTGCAGATATCATCTCATTTTATAATCAGGTAGGGGAAAAATCCTGTAAAGTAGGAACTGCAGGTATCGTTATCACCATTAAAAATGTGAGGTAATTGAGATTCACAGATTCACAGAGGTAAAATGATTTAGTCATGGCTGGTAAATAATAGAGATAGAAATCAAACCTAGTGGAAATAAATGTTGTTCTTTTTTGATAATATAGTAAGTTAATTTACTTTTTTTTTTAAATTAATGACTAATACTATTTTTAGCCTCTAAATTCCTACACCAAAAATTCCTCTTTGTGGTACATAGGTGACCCCAGGCTCTCAAAGTCTGCCACTGCCCCAATGGGGCAGACTTTTGATTCTCTATAAAGGGTCAGCCCAGCTATATTCAGAGAGCCCCAGCACTAGAAGAATGGTCACATGTATTTTGTTTTTTCAGACACAGATTCATGAAGTCCACTAAAATGCAGAGGGCTCCTATTCCAACCTCACAGATATTATTTACACCAATAAAATCATGAATCCTGGAATTATTGACTATTGCTATTCCACCCTATTTTGCTAATGAACTTTTATTACTTGTTATAAGCTAGGTTCTTTGGGAGAGACACTAATGTATTTAAGCCATTAGGATACTTTTCAGCACTCTCAAACAGGACCCTACTGTTCTTAGATGCCACCTGGAGATGGCTATTTCTCCAGTGCAAGCATGCCTGGCATATAAAAGAAGATTATGATGATCCCCGAGGAACTTTAAACTTACTTGTAAGGAAGATATTAAGCACTGGGAGAAGCAGGTGGATTATAAATCCTTTGGCTGTAATGACCCAGTGATTCACAAAAGGTTTCTATATTGAGCTGTGTCTTTGAGGCAGAAAAAAAAAATTAAATGGAGCAAAAGTCAGTTGATCAAATTATAGTACAACTGGCAAAGAGGAAAATACAGTTTAAAGTTAATTATCATAACTGGTCCACAAAGTAGTGGCACTTATCAAAACTAGACCTGGTAGGAACAAAAAAGCAATATAAGGCTTACCAACAGTTTTTTTTTTTTTCTTTCTTCTCCCTTTTATTACTTTGTTTTCAGGGGGAAGGTGCAATTGCAATTCATTTCAACTGTGTTGTGTTGCTTTATTTACTGTTCAATTTTCTTTCTTCTTATTTGCAGTTCACAATTGCTTCATAAAGTCTATCAAATATCCAGCTTATGGTTTGTTTTTATTTTTATTTCTTTTTTGCCTTTTTCTTTCACTATCCACCCACAGCAAAGCAAAAACAAACCCCTGGTTTCATTATTATCTACTGCTACTTAAAGGTAAAAGACAGCTTTGTTGTTTAGATAGAATTGAATGAGCTTTCCAATCAGATTGAGAGAGATTGTAATTCTTATAAACTAGGTTTAGCAAAGATGAAGGTATAGATAAAATTAAATTGTGTATGTGCAAACATAGAAAGCTTTTGTGTTGGTGCCGCAATGAACAAAACAGACTTGCATTTAATAGAAAAGAATTCTGAACTTGTTCAAATATACTTGCAAAATGATACATTATAAAAAAATCAAAGAAAATTAAGAATTAAAAATTTCTAATCTCTTGTCTTTAATCTTAAGTGTTTCTACAATCAGACCTGATTAATATTAAAATTGGACTATTTCTCATAGGTGAGAAGCTGGAATAATCTTCACTTTTCATGTGACTTCCATCATTGCAGTTTAGGTGAAAATTGTTCCCTGTTCACTGTGGTAGAAAAAGAACTAATGCTTGTTTAAACCACAAGGACAAGAATTTAATAGTACCTGAAATGACCAAGCTGGGTCAATTGAAGGTACATTTTTTTTTTATCCATAAGTCAAGGAAAGTAGAGTAAGTTGGATGTAAATTTTTATTTCAA
The DNA here is from genome assembly GCA_028646515.1 of Pseudochirops corinnae. Classification (NCBI taxonomy): domain Eukaryota; kingdom Metazoa; phylum Chordata; class Mammalia; order Diprotodontia; family Pseudocheiridae; genus Pseudochirops; species Pseudochirops corinnae. Next base: position 114,211,481 of record CM053591.1, on the reverse strand, counting down.
AGTAAAATTATAACATATTCTAATAATTATATTTAAAGTGAATTTGCACAGAGAGGAGAAATTAAACTATTGTAATTTGTTTAATGCATCAATTTTTAAAAATTTTTTATCAGTTAATGCACCTGGTACTTCTAGCTGGACATATATGTAGGAGTGTGGTAGAGAATTTTACAGGCCTCTTTTGCTAACAAACATTACAACTAAAACCAGAATGGAACAAAAGGAGGATTGTTCTGTGACAGAAAAGGAAAACACAGAGAAAAGTAATTTTGCCTCAGAGAGATGGACTTGGGCTGAGGGATGTCCGAAGAAACATTTTCCTCTTTCCACTTTTCCCTTCTGATTACTTGTCTATTTACAAACATAATATAACCTACTGTGTTTATTACCCAAATATTTCTAGTAAACTGAATTTTGCCTCAAGTACAAAGAGGCCAGGGATTAACAAGAGGGAGATATGGTTGAAAGGATAGACAAAGAAGAATCTGAGCCCTGCCTAGGTGTTAGGATTTTTTCCCTACCTGGGAACTCAGAGCCATAATGACTAAATTCAAAAATAAAATCCCTAAAGTCCCCCAAAAGGTAACCAAGTAAACCTGAGCTAACAATTGTGTACAGAATTTAGCCACTACCACCAAGTTAATTCTAGTGAACCCATTATTTCCCATAACTGTATGTACCAGCCATCATGTGACTCAACCTACATTTTCAGTTATAGTCATACTTTTTCCTTTTATATCTACCCTTTCTACCCCTGATCTTCTCCTGTTCCCTTCTTCCTCCATACATAAGTACCTGCTAACTCAAGCTTAGGAAAGGGCAGATGCATGTACTTTGATCCCCTTTTAGGAATGAGCACCCATTAGGATCACATTCTATTATTAAGGAATTCATCTATAAAAATAGCATGCACTTTGCATCTGGTGCCTGGCTGCATTCACTGTGCTTTTGCCTTGGGCGCCACAATAAACTCCTTTAAATGTTCTCTTCCGGGGTTTGCTTCATTATTGAGAGCAAAGCTTGGAATAAGATTTTCTTTTAACAATGTTAACTGGGTGTTACATCTAGAAAGGAAAAAAAAAAGTGGACAGTGAATTAAAGCATTAAAGATATCCTAGCAAACTGAAAGAGATCTCTAACTCTTTATCCAAACCAACTAACTCTTCAGCCCTGGTAATATGAAGGCCATTTATGCCTACTTAAGAACTGCTCTTAATGGAGAATAGAACTTTTCATTGAATCAGAAAGGAATTCAATTAATCTTTTCTTTCACTAGCCTTTCTTCAAGGAAGAAATGCCAAATTTCAAAGATCCCTTCCTTTAATAGGTACCGTGTTTCCCTACAGAAAGAAAATAATTTGGAAAATATGCAAGCTAGTTTAAAATGGTTAAATGGAAAGCACACTGATCTTGGAAATTAAAAAGACCTGAGTTTAAGTCCCTACTCTATAGGGCTACCTTTATGATCCTGGGCCAATTACTATACTACTTTAATCCTCAAAGGAAATGAAAGAGAGAGAGAGAGAGAGAGAGAGAGAGAGAGTAATGCTACTTGTGTTATATACTTCATATACATCAGAGTTACAATAGAGGTATTTTTTTGGAAAGAAATTTTCAGACTTATAAAGTACAAGACCAATGTGAATTTATTTATATTGAATGAAGTGCCACCTGGGTCTTCTGACTTTGCTCCAATTTTAAGTGGAAAAACAGCTGGAAAGGAAGTCTGCCACCAGAGATACACAGTCTAAGGAAGGATAGTATAGATGAATCTTAGCATTGTTTTCTCACCTCTTTTTTTTCCTCACATGGCTCAACCTATATTTTCAGCTATATTCATTCTTTTTCCATTCATATACACTGTTTAGCCAAAGTGGACTTCTCCCCTGATCTTATCTTATTCTATTCTTCATTCATACATAAGTAACACTAGTCTACTTACAATTTCTGAAATGTAGCATGCTACCTTTACTCTTTTTTTTACCCTTCCCACTAACCATCACTTCTTCTAATACTCTACATAACCTCTTCTATTCAATTATCTTCTATTCTAATTTGTATTTATAAAAAAATAAAACAAAACAGATTTCTCTTGAGGAAGAAAAACTCCATAGTCTGATTCTTTTAAGCTTCTTTAGTCAATGTGTCAGAAGACTATATACATACACATGTATATGTATATATGTATGTATGTATATGCATATGTATATGTAGACACATATAAATATTATATATGTATACACATACACATATACATACATATGTGTATATGTGTGTGCCTGCAATATATACATACAGACATATATACATACATACATACAACACTGCCTCACTTAAATTCAATTACTTGCAAGTCAGATTCAAACGACATCACCCTCTTGATGTCATTTGTCAGAAGAATGAAAAACAGAATATAAGCATATGCATACACATATATATGTGTATATATACGTCATATGAAAATGACATGTATACACACATTTATGTATACACACATATGTTAACCCTTACAAATATTGTTGCTTGTTGGAAGATCCAAATGAGCAGAATTCCTTCCTTCCTGCTAATTTAAATTCTATCTCATCCAGATAAGGGCTTCTGGCATTTTACTATATTTGAAAAAGAAAAAGACAGATTACTCCAGTATAATAAAACCAAGCACCAGGTCTATGTACTAGGTTTGATTTACCAAATAGAAGCAAAATAATGTGAATATTGCCAGTGTACTAGCTGAAAAATGGTTGTGTTCCTAGAAAAATAAAGGTTCCCCATCTCCAGATTAAACAGAGTCATCTTCCTTGATTGGGTCCAGGATAAACTAAGACACTTATCTTTTCCTTAACAAAAGGATTTTCCTTCTTCAAACTTTTCCATTTTAATATGGACTCTGGACACTCCTCATTTTAAATCAAAAGAATTTCCTATTCTTATTCTGGTCACTCCCCTAATCTATTTCTGGGAGTAGAGAATCAGAATTCCTCTGTCCAAAGACTATAACATTAACATAACATTGTTTCTTAATATTTCCAAATAAAAGAAACACATCTTAATGTGTATATATCCCTAGGGTGTAACACCATTTTTTGCTCATAAAATAATAATAATAATTCCTCCTTGAATTGAATCAAATTGACTATAGCATTGGGTCAAGGATTAATCAGTCAAGTGACCTTTGTTTCACTTTCCCACTCTGGAATTTTGCATAAAAATATTCATGAACAAAGGGGATAAAACTTGGAAACCTGCTTTTAGTGAAGATCTAAGATGAAGGCTATATACCTTTCCTATTAATGTGTAATGGGAGATAGTAACTAAGAGATCAATTTGGCATAGATCAATTCAATAAATACTTTTTTTTTCAGTGCCAACTATGCTTAGGGCACACTCCAGGAATATAAAAATTGCTGGCACAATCCATACTCTCTAGGAATTTGCAATCTAATTGTAGGCAAGGAGTCAAAGAAGATGGAGTACTTATACAAGGGGGAATTTTGTAAGTGTAAAGGAGAGATTCAGGTACAGAATTGTAAGAAATTTAAGTAGTAAGGGATTACTTTCAGTCAGGGTAGTGAAATATGTCTAGCTAATGTTAGTTTATATAGATATATAGAGAAAAATGCACATAAAGGCTTAATAAGTCCTGGACATTGGGCAAATGGTACTCGTGACTGTGGTTCAGTAAATTCTTAGAAAATGGAGCCCTTCTCCCTTTATTGTGTCCTTTTAGTTAGTCCTTTACTCAGACCTTGAAACCACGAGAAATTCATCAACCATTTTCCCATGATTTCTTATTCACTGCAGCAAGTACTTAGACTACTTGAGGACATAATGACTGTTTTAATTGATGGGAGTTGGATACTCTGGAAGGGCTCTATATTTGGCAGACTAAGGACTCAGACAATTTTCTGGGAAATACATAAGGCAGAAGGCACCCTCAGAAAGCATGATTCTGATGCAGTGTAGGGTTGCTGGAAACCTGTAAAGTCAGAGTATAGGGGGAGGTGCTCCTGGAAAAAATTCCAGCACTCAAGCTTTCTTTTGGTCAAAGTCCCAAGGGTTATTGTAAGGTCTATAGAGCTGGTGAGATTCCTTATCTGTGCCTTAATAGGAGTCAGATTGATACTTATATACAGAAAATACTGTGAGAAGATCTGGATGGGATTAAAGAATAATAAATGGACTGGGGTGACCTGAGTAGGACAGTGAAAGGAATTAAGTGATCTGGGCTGGGACAAGAGCCACAGTGAAAGGATTGTTGAGTATCTAGGTGAGCTGGGCTGGGCCAGAGGCTTCAGAGACACCAGTGATCTGGGCTGCTGAAATGTGTGGGAAAATTCAGGGACTGGGCTATTTTCAAAGACAGGATTTTTTCCTTTTTTAAGGTTCAGGTCCCATCACCCCATCAACTCCAAGTTTAAAAGTGAAACCGTAAACTATTGCCCCAGGTTATTTAACAATTAAAATTATTGCCAAATAATTTTTGGTTCTAAATGTTTAGGAGTAAGAATACTTTTAAGGAATGGGGAAGATATGAGTGTGTAAGTAGCAAGGAAAGAGTAAGCAGATAAGAAAAGACTGAAGATTTCAGAGAGAATGGAGGATGATAGGAGCAATCTCCTGGAAAAGATGGGATAGGATGAAATCAAAGGTATACTTAAAATTATTTGTCTTGTAAAGGAGAAAAAACATCTCTTTATGTCAGAAGCTGTGTGATTGACATGAAATGAGGAAGAGAGGAAAAGAGGGAATTCCCAGTAAATGGCCTCAAAATTCTCATTACTTTCTTTTGTCTATTGTCTTTTTTGTTTATATTGAGTATATAGTCCACTAAGACTGAAGTTTTTATACAAATTGTTATCTAGTTACCTTTATCTTGTAATTAAGAAGTTGATATTTGAAGCCCTACAAAAATTTAAAATTGTGCCCTGTATGGTTACCTAGATTTGAGCCATCCGAAAATGTGACATACATACAATTCATGAATTCATCCAAATAAGTTATAAAAACCATTTAACATCAGATGATTCAAGACATATCTCCGTGGAAGAATACTTGAGATCTGCCAACAAGTTGATATCAAGTCATTAATGGCATCTTTTTGAGTCTGGCCATTAAAACATCTCTGAAGGAACTTAAACGTCTTCTTGCCTACATCACTCCATCGTGCACACAGGAACAGCATGAAAACAAAATATCATATGCTTTGATGAAATCTAGGTTAACTGTCTATATTATTTCTGTGATCTACAAGCTGAATGGTTCCCCCTCATTCCTCTATTTTTTAAAACTCCTTTTCCCAGACCTATGATTTCATTGTTTGTTGTTGTTTTTTCTTTTCTTTTTTGGGGGGAAATGGGGAGAGTGTTCTTCTTAGAAAATGTTTTCTGCCAGTACGGGTTGGCACCTACACTCTAATTTTATCCATTTAGGAAGATACATAGGGCACTGAGAGATGAAATGGTCTCTTAAATTAAATCAGATTTCCTGTTTAAATCAAATTTCCTTGATCAAATATCCAATATGGCTATAGCAGGACTTGAGCCCAAGTTTTCTTGACTCAGAGGCCAGCGCTGTATTCCTAGCTCTATTTCTATCTGTATCACTACCATTATCTCTATCCTATCATGCTCCTTCTCCCCTTCCTCATCAGAATTATTTTTATTTTTATTTTTTTCAGAATTTCATCCTTGGTAACTTCTAATCTTTCCTAAGTTGACTTCCTCTATAAAATCCTATTGATTGTAAACTAGTTTAATGTTCTGTCAAAAAATAACATGAAATTCTAGTATGACCTGTGCTTAATGAAGGCATGGTGGCATTGTGTGACTGTTAGTATATTTCCTATATGGCCAGGGGAACATTTCTTTCACAAAACATGCAGAATTTTGTGATGACCAGACATAATTCCCTTTGGAGAATATAGAATCTAGAAAAGCTAAGTTTCAGTGACACTGTATCTTTGTTTCATGCATTTGCTGTCTTAGAGCAAAGTAAATCTCTTTTTGTTAATTGTTAAATGCCATATGAATCCCTCAATTTGTCCTCACATCAATCCTAAAGTAAGAGACTACTGCTATTAAAGCCACCTCCAATATAAGTCAATATATCTCCTTGGTGATATTGTTTATGTTATTTCTCATGTACAATTCCTTGTTAGGACTATGCTGCAAAATATTTACATTCCCCATGACAAATCCTCCAACTTTTGGATTAACTTTTTCTAATTACCTCAAGCCCTAGAACATTACAGGGTTTCCAATATGAGATAGAGAATCACACTGAAGAGTTTATTCTACTTATCCACATTTTGTAACAAAATATTCAGTGAATAAAGAATATCTACAGTTAAAACTATATTACATATTGTCCATTAGAGTTGGACAGTACATATATCTTATATAGACAGCAATTGAACTGAAATTAAAAAGAAGGAATTAACTGGATTGGACTGATCACAAAGTGGTCCAGTGGATAGTGTGCCAGACCTTGAGTCAGAAATACCTGAGTTCAAATCTGATCTCAGACACTTACCAGATGTGCAGTTCTGAGCAAGTCAGTTAACCCTGTTTGCCTCATTTTCCTTGTCTATAAAATGGGGACAATAATAGTACCTCAAATGAGATAATAATTAGAAAGCACTTAGTGTAGTGCCTGGCACATAGTGAAAGCTATATAAATGTTAACTCTTGTTGATTTCATTTAATTAAATTATGCAATACTTTTGATGATTCTATTTTTCTCCATGAAACAGAAGTTCATCTTTTTTTTTAACAACCATAATCTTCCAGTAATGTCTTTTAATTGATCCTCATATATATCACTGTATTTCCTGACTTTTTACCTTTTTGCTAACTCCTTTCCACCCCTTGCATGAAATATATTCTTATATCTCCACCTTTTCACAGTTTCTTGTTTTCTCCAAAACTCTATGCAAACAATACCTTCTACATGAAACCTTCCATGATTTTCCCAGCTTACAGTACCTCCCATTTATCTAGGATTCCATTTATTTTTATATAAGCTTACTTATTTATATATTGTGTCCCTCAAGAAAATGCAAGCTCCTTGAGGACAGGCACTGCTCTATTTATATCTTTGTAACTCCAGTGCTTAATACAGTGCCTACAACTGTAGATATATGTCTGTTAGTTGATTAATAACAATCACGTTATAACACTCTCTGCACTGCTAACTATGGTCTGGAAATTGCAAAAGAGAGATACTATGCTTTGCCACTTGCTGTCTGGGATGGGGAAAGCCTTCAGAACTCAGGCTAGAGACCATAACTTGAGGTTTGTTGTTATTATGTTCAGTTGGTTCAGTCATGTCTGACTCTTCATGACCCTATTTGAGGTTTTCTTGGCAAAGAGACTGGAGTGGTTTACCATTTCCTTCTCCCAGCTCATTTTCCAGATGAGGAAACTTAGGCAAACAGGATTAAGTGACTTGCCCAAGGTCACACAGCTACTAAGTATCTGGAGCCAGATTTGAACTCAGGAAGATGACTGTAGGCCTGACACTCTACCCAATGTGCCACCTAGCTTCTATGAATTCCAGGTATAAATATGGAGGATTTTGTTGCCTTTTTAATGTCCCTAACAATCTCTAGGTATAAGTGCTAGATAATAATTCCCATGATCATAGTTGACAAATTTCCACATTTGCTCAGTGAGATATAATGGTGACATAATATGATTTTTACTACACTTTTACTGAACAATGAGGATAACCTATTGGGAAGTAAATAAATGCTGTGGTTTTTTTTTTCAGATGAATACAACATCATTCCCCATATCTCTAGACATGCTGAAAATTCTTAACATTCATAAAAGATGGGGAAAGTACTCTAACCAGGGTTGGGGAAGGATTTTGAGTCAAAATGAGAAACCTGTAAGTCACTGAATGGTTAACAAAATATTTATTTAATCCTGTCATAGGAAGAATATGCAATAAAGATATAGTAGTACTTAGCTTCTAAAGCCACACTGTCCCAAATTCCCCAGTCTTCATAGGAAAACATCTGTTCAGCAGAGTTAGGTGTTAAGATATGATGATTCTTATCCTGTGGTTTTCTGGCACCCACCAAGTCAGAGAGATCCCAACTCAATGTGTGTTCCTATATCATCAAGAAGGCTTTTTGATATGGCCAAAGACCACAAGGAAGCTGTGTCAAGAAGTGTCCAGTTTGAGCTTTGCTCCATCCCTAAACCAATCAAGCCCTGGCTTTGTTACCTCTTCCAACCCATGTTTGTAGGGATGGGGGCAAGGTCGTGGTGGTGATAAGAAGTGTGAACCCCAGGAGATATTGATGCTATTATATCCAAGCACTTTATGAGGGTTGAACAAAGATTCTTTCACTTCTCACTCAGCAGTAATATCTACTGTAGAAATAGGAGTACCAAGCCTACATTCTAATCCCAGTCCACATGAGCCATATTCAGTCCTGAGAATCTGAAAATGACCTCTGAGAGGTCCCTTCCCTTTAACACCCAACCACCCATCTTCTTTATTCTCCTACTGGTTGGTTTTTATTGCCTCATTCTCAACCATCTCTCTATATATGATTTGTTGATTCCTCTAAGACTTATCAGTTCCCTACAACTTTCTGATTTGGGCCTCTTCTTGGAGTGAATGCTCATTCAGGTGACAGCACATATAAGTCATGTCCTATATTACTTTCTGACTTATGCTCTGATCAGTGTCCAGTCCCTGAAACTTACATTGGTCTTGTTACTGTGGGAGCAGATAGGGCAACAACTTACCCTAATTTTGGCAATGTAGCAGGCACAGTCCACATGGGCTACTAGGAAATTCAAAAGGTCTTTACCTACAAATAAACAGCCACTATCTCTTCAGTAGAAGACTACTTATTATATTACCCTTCCCTCTTTTTAAGTGTATATGGAGTCTTTTTTTTTTTCCTTCTTTTCCTCACTTCTCTCTTTTTGTTCTCAACAGCATCATGCCTCCAGTAGGCAGGGTAGGGAGGAATTTCCTGCTTTGTGAATCCCATGGAGGTCAAGGGTTCAGATCATGTGTGTACCAAGATAGAGTTAACTACAGCATGGTAGCAATAATAGCTTTATTTGTGGAATAAGCTCATGCATGCTTCCAGAAAAAAAAAAATGGGAAAGCCCCAATCCTTGTGCAATGGTCACCTGTACGAGAGCAACCAGGATCACTGGCTTAGAGGATTATATGAGCCTTATTAAAGTATTCTCACCCCTTCTTTTTTCCTAACTGCCCTTAGATATGCAGCCTAGAGAGTCATATAGGTTCCTACACAATTGTTATCAATAAAGGGGTTCCCCTGAATGGTCAAGTTCAAAGGATCACTACCTGGCTGAAGAGATCCTGATCATTCTGTTGTTCATATTTAGATAGCAGTAACCCTGATAGTTGAAACTGAGAGACCCTTGGTTTGCCTTGTTTTTCCAAATAAAGATCCCCACATTGCTTCCCATAGTTACTGATATAGCTAGATACATGGATAGACTGACCCTATGCTTTGTTGGTACTCCCATAATGTCAAGAGCCGTCCATGAAAACTCCTCTCTGAAAAACTTCACAGAATGATTTGGGAAAGTTTGAGAAGTCATGAGTGAATTGGGAGATGTGTATCAGTAGATTGATTGAATTATGGAGGGTTTGATGTAAGAATTATTAAGTAAATCTACTGTTTTTTCCCCCTACTACATTTTAGCTACCAAAATTATTATGTACTTCACTGATAACCTGTTTTTCTAATTCTTTTTGCTGTCAGCTCCCAATACATAAGTAAAATTGGAATGTGAAAAGACATTAGCTAGAAACACAAAAACTAACTGATGTATACTAACAATAATGATGTTCTTGATGAGGATTTGAATATTATTAGCACATGTTATTAAAAAAAAAGAGAGAGTGGACCAGGGAGTACTCTAAAGGAGTCAGTTCATGGACTATCGTAGCAATATTCAATAATCCCAACTCCATAGTCATTAAAACAGGCACATTTATTGTTTGACTGACAATAAATTTGACTCTCTTTAAACATGATGAAGTATAAATAAATGAGTTTCCTACATTGTAACATTTTGCTCTATACATAGATGTGAACGAATTAACAAATTATGAGCAATAATCCATGAATCCAGAAGCAAATGCAGTTAGTTTTGACACTTAAAAATGTATATAGATGTCAGTTTTTTGAAGTCATTTCATGACACTGAAGTCATTTATACAGATGTCAGATTGTAGCATACATTCTTACAAATGTTTTCAGTACACTCTAAACTGATATGGTTCTTCCTCATGTTGTAGTTGACTTATGGCTGTCCATGTTGAAGGTTTTAAATTCATAAGGGTGAGAAATACATATCTATGTATATGTATACATATGCACATATGTGTATATATATAATATGTGTGTATAAATATACACACACTCGCATATGTGTATTATACATACATATATATTATGTACACTTTGGTCATTGAATTTTTCTCCACAAATTAATAAATAGTAACACCATAGTTCATTAAAGAAAACAAAATAAACTAAAGTCTGTTAGGTTGAATACATCTGCCTTATCCTAGTGACACAGTTATTTATATCCATTCACATAATGTTTAAATGTGGTTTGCTATACCCCAAGAGATACTGTCTGACTTATTGATCTAACACATGAAAAAACATTTAATGATTTGGAAGCACCAGTAACTAAACTCAGCTGGAGATGCAGTAAAAGAGTTAACCAGAAGGAAGAGTTTGATGAGTACAATTTATAGGATAAGTATAACAAAGTGTTGCTAGAACCATAAGATTATAAATTTTGAGCAAGAAGGAACATCAGAGGACAATTATTTCAACCTCCTCATTTTACAAATGAAGAAACTCAAGTCTGAGAAAAGTGATTTGTCCAAGGTCCAAGGTCACACAGCATGAAGAAGAGTTGCAATCTGAATCTTTCTGCCATGAAATCCAGCACTATTTCTATAGCATCAAATCAATCAAGATTAAAAGAAATAATAATTTAAAATATGACTTCTTGTGTATAGAATTCATGAATGGAATCCTTCTTTATAACAAATTATGCAAAGTGGCAGTGAGGGGTCAGAGATATGATTAAATGTAGGATTTCTCAAAAATCTGATGCATTAATACAGTTAACACCAGTATCTTTAGAATGGTTTCCTAGAGTAAAATAAGATAGCATCAAATCCACAGAATTTTCCCACTAGAGGTATTCCTATAAAACCTTTTACAAAAAAAATGTGAAATTTCTTTTTTCCAATCTGGGTTCCAGCTGAGTAATAAAAAAGTCCCCTTTTTTTCTTTAGTTCATGCTATCTTTTCACTATTCTTGATAAAAGCAGGTACTTAGATTTTTAATTCCTTAAAACTCCTTAGGCAAGTATTAACTCTCCAGAGAGTGTCAAGATAATCTTCTATTCTTATTGTGTCTTTTTTCCAGGAAGCTTGAAGTGTTTTATAAATTTTCTTACTTTGATCTCCCCATTATTCTTGTGAGATGGATGGTGTTTTATTCACATTTAGAAATGGTTAAGTAACTAGCTTAATAGAAAGCAAATTCAAGATTGAGTCTGGACAAGAATACAGACTTTGTAAGCCCCATGTGGATTACATTATAAATTGTAAAAAGTAGTAAAATTAGAAAAAAAAAACTAATAGATCTTGAAAACAAAGGATAATCATGGACATAACTCCAGTTTTAGTAATTATAATAGCTGACAATTACATAGCACCATAAAGTTTGCAAATCACTTTAGATAACTTCTCTTATTTGATCCTCACAATAACCCTGTCAGACAAATTCTATAGGTTTTATCCTCATTTTACAGATGATTAAATTGAATCTTAGAGAGATTAAGAGACTTATCCATACACTCTCAACCTAGAGATGCCAGAGTATAGATTTCAACCCAGCTTTTCCTAACTCTAAGTCCACCACTTGGAGTTTCCATTAGACTATGGGAGAGGTTTTTAACCTCTGTCTGTATGTGTGTACTCTTGACCCAAACAGCAGACTGATGAAATGTATGGACCCCTTCTTAAAATGATATTTTAAGTGGATAAAATACATAGGATTAGAAAGGAAACCAATAATGATGTAATACAATTATCAAAATAAACAAAGACAAAAAATGCATGCTCTGATCTTTGCTTAAGAACCCCTGCATTACAGTGTTAAAATCCAAATCACTCAAGACCGAATTCATATACCATCTCCTTAAATACTTCATCTTCTCAGTTGATAAGTATTCTTCCTTTCACCAAAGTTGTAGTTTGTACTACACCTTTTTTCACCTTTTTAATACATTAATCACATTCTATTGTGTTACAATTATCTTTATGAATGTACTACATTAATCTCACCTCTGTTTCCCTCACTCCCACTAGAGCTCCTTGAAATGTGTGAGTCTGTTTTTGTAACTCCCCTCTTAGTATAGGGACACTTCACTGTTTGTTGAATAGATAAATGCTCTATGTGAGATATCCTTAAACTTGTTTTATATAATTATCCCCTTTGGCAGTCTAATAGAGTTAATGAACCCTTTCTCATTTTTTTTAATATCTGATAGAAAATATATAGAATTACAAAGAAATGACACTGAAATAAAAAGGTTTTTTTTTTCCCATTCAATTTTGTAGGCCCATTGAAATCTATCCATGATCATCCTAAGAACTCTAGTTCTAGAGATATAGATGAAAGAAAAAACTGCAAGCAAGATATTCCAAGGAAATCTAAAAATCTCATCACTCCATATAGGTAGAGAAATTCATCAAGCATGATATTAGGTCCTAAAATTCAAAGTCTAAATCCTTCCTATTGCAATGAGTCCATGTTTTCAGCTAGAGTACATTAACACTGATAGTGGAGTTAAAAATGGACTTCAATAATATTAATTCCTGTGTAATTAAGGATCTTCAAAGATGGCTTCAATATGAGATGTTACCTAGCACTGCTGAAAACCTCCCTTTTATGAATTCCTACTTTTAAAAATAGATTTTAAATCTATGGGAGCTTTAAGATAGTTTGAAAACATCTGCCATTGGATAATTTTCAGTTCGTTTCATAATTTGTGGAAATGGGGATATAGAAACTAAACCTATGTGCCCCAGCCTGACCATTAAATTGGGCCTCAATTTATTCATCGCTAAAATGAGGTAAGACTACATGAACTCAAAATCCCCTTTCAAATCTAATATTTTATGTTCATGTGATGTGGAGAAGTTGTTTGACTTTCCTTAGGCTCAATTTCCTCACCTTTAAAATGAAAAGTTGGACTTTTCCAGGTTCAGATCTAAGATCTTATCAATGATAATTCATGTTTAAATCACACTTTAAAGTTTATAAAATTCTTTTCTAAGAACAACCCCATGATAGATATAATTTAAGTACTATGATTCCCATTTAACAGATGAGGAAATTAAGGCTCAGAGAGATTAAGTAATTTGCCCATATTAGGAGATTGTGACAAAGGGGCAGTAATCCTGGTTTTCTTGATTTCAAATACAATGTTCTTTTCACTCTACTATGTTGCTCATATAAGACCTTCATCTTTATTTGCACATCATATACAGTGTATTTTAAAATTTCATATTTCCATACCCTATTAACTATTGCTGATGTATTTTGACTAATAATGTGTCTTGAATTTTTATGAATAGCTACCATTGAAAATTTACGTGTATTAAATTCTAAACAGTTGAGAGTATTATCTTAACATATTTTCCTAAGATTTTGATGATCTGAACTATATTTTTGCTGCCATATCACTGATAATCAAGGATATATTCATTTTTAACTGGATTTAAAGAATTAAGCTATATTTGATAGTGATGGAAATCTCAAAAATCTTATTAAATGATATATATGTAGTATTAAAGACAGGTAGATAAATCATAGATCATAGACAAAAATAGGTAAATAGATGGATGGAGTGATAGATATAGATAGATAGATATAGCATTTTCAAAATGCTTTCTATGTGCCAAGCACTGTGCTAAGAGCAGTGGCCACAAATACAAGGGAACAAACCAGACCCTGATCTCAAGTATTTTATATTGAAATGGGGGGAGATAACACAAAGTAGAACTGAAAGGGTAAAACGAACACTGGGGAGGCTAAAGGGGCATAGTGAAGAAATATCCAGAAAGTACAGGGTTAATTACTGTCAAGATGTGGGCCAAAGGAATCAGATGGTAGGATCCAAGGTTGCATGAGAGTCCGGCTGGGAAGCAAAGATGATGGTCAGATCACAGGCAGAATGATTGAGGAGACAGACAGAAAATTAAATGTATGTTAATATCAAAAAGTTATAGAACCTTAGAATTGAAGACTTCAGAAGTTCTCTATTCCAAATCTTCTTTGTAGTATGAATTTCCTAGTAAATGCATTAAACATATGTAAACACACATATATGTACTTATATATGCATACATATGTATGTGAATGTATATGTATGTATCTCTTTTCCTCAGAATCAAGACAATCAGGACACTCACATAAGCAGAATTATAATCTTTCTCACATAAGCTCTAATTTCATAAGATACAAATTAAAAATAAAGAAGGTGCTATCAGAGATTTGTTGAACTTGGGGGAAGGATAGGGAGACAACCTGTAGGGGGATGGTATAGATTATATTAATTCTCCTGTATTTTCTATAACTGTAGTTCTGTACAATTAGGAAAAAAAAAAGATTTTCTAAAATTCATAACCAAACATTTGAACACCTACTTTGCGCAAGGCATTATAAGGGACTAAAGCACCTACAGAGTCATTAAAGAAAGATTATATTCAGTTCATTTCAGGTTGGCAAGTATAATTTACTTTATTCTTTTTTCTCCCTCACATTTGGAGAACGTTCAATTAGCCAGGTCTAATAAACTCTTCTGAATAAATGGGAGTTTGGGGTGTAAGTATGCATGCAATAGAAAATTTGAGAGAGGAAAGGTGTCACAGCTGATTTGGATATGGCAGATTTTATTGAAATTACCCAAAATTAAAAACAGGAAAAGTATCTCATTATAATCTTCAAAGCTATGAGTTTTATGAAAAATAGAATTTCTGTTCAGTAATGTTTCTGTTTTAAATTAAAAGTTTACTTTCGCCTCCCTTTTTTATTTAAACATAGTAAGAATCCTCTTTCTATTTGCACTACCTTCCTCATGTAAACACATTAATTCTCTATCCACCTATGAAAATGCATATTCTTTCAATTTGCATTGGACTTGGCCATGTTCTGTAGCTCTGACAGGATTTGGTTGCAAGTGAGAAGTGGTTTACATCCTACAGCAAACTGTTTTCTCCTCTATAATTACTTAATTCACAGGGTTGTTGTGGAGAAGAAATACTTTATAAACATTTAAGTGTTATCAATACATTGTGGGTTGGTTTTCTCATTCTTAAAAAATGGAAAATAATCATATCCAGGAGCCTGCTAGAACCAGCCCTAAATGGATTGAGAGAGACAATTGCAAACTTTTCCTTGGGAGCATTTACACTTCAGAAATGGAAAATACCTACAAATCTGTTATTGTTTGGTTGAATATTCTGATGGTCTAGATTTAAGAAAGTTTTAGTAAAACTTAAAAGTGTATGTTCATACTTTTAAAATTTTTTTTTCTGGAGAACCGTATTTTTAAGCATTTATTTAACAGCACAACACTGGTTGGACCTTTATAAAGTAATTAATACTAAGTGAAATAGAAGGGAGAGGGAGATGAAAAAGAAGGAAAAAGAGAGAGACAGGGATGGCATGGGACTGAAAGAATAAAATCAGTAGAATTAATTGTTGGTCTACAGATAACTAGGAAGGAGAAACCTTTGCAATTTGGAAGACTGGGGGGGGGGGGTCATCTTCATCCTAAATTGTTTCATGGACTGCTCCATAGCACACATTTCCCTAACAAAGTGATCAGTTTGGTTATGATATATTATTAAATAAAAATTATAAGAAAAAAATAAAAGAATTTCAGAGCAGAAAAAATGACAGTTTTCATCAAAATGAACTTAATCATCATCATTTGATGCTAGTTTTATTTTGAACATGAAACCTATTGCAGTAAAGCATGGGGTGAATTTAAATTTTTTAAGATTATTTTGTTTGGGGAAGGATTGATTTTACAATTTAGATTTTAAACAATATTTTCATTGAATAGTATTTAAATAAGGTATTATGTGAATTTTAAAGCTAGCAGAAATACCTTCATTTTTATTTCACTTATTAGAAGGAACACACTAGCATCCATCTTTGCCTTAACTGATTAACTATGCATTTATTTTGTTCAATAAATGAGATAACTACCACATTAGACTTCTCTAAATTCTCAAAATAAATTTCTCTACATTTGAAACTATACATATAAAAGAATGTGAAGATTTTTTAAAAAGACATTAGAACAGCAATGGTTTGAAATGTGTCCTGTTATCTACATTTGAGTAATGAAAGTTAGGTGTAGAAGTTGACCTTTCTTTCCAAAAGGAAAATGCATTAGACCATACCATAAACTATGTCCAGTTTAAGGGTAGGGAAGGATGCCAAATTCTTTTAAAGAGAGAACTAAAGCAGCCCCCATTATCAGTGTTCAGGAGTGCCTCTTAATAAACATTTTAAGCACAACTTGAACCAATTTCCATTGATTCTTTTAATGATTTTTTTAATTAGAAGAAAAATTTCTGACATCTAGTTGGATATTTTATCATATTGTGGATTTTTTCCCCCTGATAGCATATTTTTCAACCTAGAGGATTAAAAATAGGGAAGTTAAAAATCACAACACAAGGAGCAAATAGACTCATTGTTATCACTGAATATTTCTGGTTTTAGGCCTTAAATAAAGATGACAATTTGCTTAAACATCAATTCAGATCTAGGAAAAAAAAAATCAGTCACCAGCCCTTGTACAAGTAAAGCCTTCCTTATTTATAATTAACTCTTGGAATTCTGATTGTTACTGCTCTTGTATCTGTGTTGATAACTTTGGTACATAGAACATTTCCTACTGAACTTGGCCCTAAACCATTGAGAGCCTTCCACATACCTGTGTGCTATGAAAAGAACATGAAAAAGAACAGAGCATCAATGGATATTTTCATTTTACTTTTTAATCTATTTTTTCAATTTCTCTTTAGATGAATTATATTTCAATATATCTCAGCAATAAGATTACTCAATAAATGTAAATGCCCAATAAAAATGAGGACCCATAACTAGTTAAGAAGGATGCCCTCATGCTTCTGAATCTGAAATGTGACCCCCCCCCCATCCATTCTTACATAGGCTTTCATTAGTACAGAGGGAGGCAATTCCCTGCTCTTCCCGTTCCTGCCCCCTTCTCCAGCTTTGTATGCCTCCTGAGTCACTCCATTAAGTACTCACAATGTTAACTGAGTGAGGAAAGGAACGCTTTAATGAAGATTTGCTCTTATTGGTGGCAGCTGGATCTATGTAGGAGGAATCTGGATCTGGTCCTTTGATGTACATATAGACTATTCAGTTCTGAGGAAAGCAGTGGAAATGTACTTTTCATTATATTCTATCTTATGACTTTTTTCTTCTTAATTTTACTTCAGAAGAAATGAAATGGAGTGCTAATTGCTAAAAACACTATTTATTTCAACCATGTATTGGCTGAAACATGAGAATCCATGGGGCCCTTAAGAAACTACCATGCTACTTGAATTTTTATTCAGTAGCAAATTATTTTGCACAAAGAATTTTTGGAACAGATAAAATGAACTCTGTGCTATTGGCTCTAAGAGACACTAGTGGAGTAAGAATTAGAGTTCTGCTTTCACAGCTGTGATTTTAAGACCTTGACATAGTCATTTTAATAGGTCAGACAGTTTAGTTTTTCTAAGTAATATTTGGTCTTTAACATGCAAGGCATGCAAAGAAGTACTCTAGGACTACATCTCACATGCACACAATGAACTCAACGCAAGTCAAATGTCAATTATTAAACCATAAATCTTTGGTCATGTTCTTATCAAACAAAATTAAGTGGACAACCTAGCTAAAACAGCTCTTCCATCTTGCTTGTTCAGTTTGTTTAGGCATCCAGAATAAAATCCAACCCCTTGGCAGGCAAGATGTGCACTCCTGATAGAAGGGAGAGTTGTCTTGTTTTGTTCTGTTGCTTAAGTTTAAGAGGCAATTGCAAATATTTCTGCTCAATTATCATTGTGACTTAGGAAAATGAAGAATATAGATCCTCTCAAACATCTTTATTTTATAGAAATTATTATGTTTCCTTTCAAAAAACACATCAAATTAGGAAAATAAAAGCTCATTCAAATGTACCAAGACCAATGAAAGTTAATCATTGTTGACTTCCTCTTAAAATATGTGACATTAAAAAAAATGAATACTGTATAGTTATTGAAAATAGCCATGCCACAAATAAATACCTGTTTCCCATCTTTTGGTTGATTAAAAAAACCCAACAACTTTTGGCATTTCTCGTTATCATATATTCTACAAAACAAAATACCAGTAACAGGTCCTCAGCTAACTACAACATGGCCAGACATTTGTCCCCAAAACAGACTGATTGATGTTCTCTTATTCCCTTTCCTTCTTTTTGATCTTCCACCTTCTTTGATAGTGGTAGCCCAATTTTCATAAAATCTTGTTCTTATAAAGTTACCAATCTTATCATCTGATAGAAAAATAATCACTCCGGTGAGTCAAATCCCAAGCAATGTAAGCTGGTCAAGGTTGCTTGATGACTACAACACAAGCACCTGCTCTTCCAATGTTTAAGGAAGCCATCTGTTGAGAGAAGATGAAAAATATTTTAATATAGGCTGCTGGAGCTACTGTAGAAAACTATTAAGATAGTGATACTTAAAAAGGCTCTGGATTAGTGAAGGCTAATAAATGCATTCAATAGAATTATATTTTCATATCTAAGCTAGAAACAGCACAATACAAATCAATCTGCCACACTTATTCAAGGTGGCAGAAATGGGATTTATGGGATATATCTCTTGGGGGGGAAATACATATATGCAAGGTTTCTTGAACTGAACTATTTATATTTTAAAAACATTAAACATAAATTTATTAGCAATTTTCAGTTTTATATTATATGAACTGCATAAACAATTCGGAAATATAATTGTTTAAAAAATGTTAGTCACATTGATTGATTGAGAGTTAATTTATTGAGAAATCATTACTCACAAATCCACTTTGCCCTGTATGAGCAAATGTTCCTTTCATTCTTTTGTATAAGACAAATGAGACTTTGTCTAAATTCCTACTCTGGTTCTAAGCCAATAAATACTTTAAAAAGCTTACTTGTTCAAATGTGAACATAATACAGATTTCAACAACATTATGATTACAATTAAGGGACATTTTCATTAAAATACGTTAAAAGATATTTGCAAGTACCCTCAAAATATCATGAGTTAAAATTAAAAGTCAAAAAAGTAGTAGTAGTGGGATAGCTGACTAAGACAAGTTTCTTTTAATGTTTTCTTTCTTTTTTGACAAAATACATATTTTTCCTGATATTATTTTATTCATATATTTATATGTTATATATTTAACTGTACATATATACACATGTATTATAATGTTGATTTTGTTCATATGACTTTAAATAAGTTTTTAAAAAATTCATTCTTTGTTTAAAATAACTGCATACCAATATGAAATTAATCTTCTTTGCCACCATGTTAAATCTCTAAATAAATAGATCTTATGGACTCAAACACATATTCACATCTATCTATTATATATGTGTGTGTGTATGTGTATGTGTATGTGTGTATACATACATACATACACACATTACTGTAGAGCCCTACTTTAACATAGATTTAAAAGTCAAGAGTTAAGGTGAAAAAAAAGAGAGCAAAGAACAACAAAAGATCTTGACCATAGAAAATTTCTATGGTGACCAGGAAGTTCAAAATGCAAACTCAGAAGACAATAAAGCCAAAATTGCTACATCTAAAGACTAAAATAAAAATACGAATCAGTGTATGACCCCAAAGGAATTCCAGTAAGAACTCAAAAAGGCATTTAAAAGTCTATTAAGAGAGGATGAAGAAAAATTGGGAAAACAAATGACGTGACGTAAAAAAAAAAAAAAAAAAAAAAAAACAAATCAGGAAAAAGCCAAAGGCTCAGCAAAGGAGGCACAAAAAATACTAAAGAAAATAACTTCAAAAGCAGACTAAGCTAAATCATAGAAGAAGCACAAAATTCATTGAAGAGAAATCCTTAAAAAGTACAACTGGACCAATGGAGAAATACATATAAAAAATAATTTAAGTGAATATCTTAAGAAATACAATTGTCCAAATAAAAAAGGGGGGAGGGGAAGCTCAATAAAAAAAGCAATTCCACATAAATTAGAATTGGGCAAGTTGAAGCTAATCAGTCCAAGAGATATCAAAAAACAATAAAATAAAATCAAAAGAATATTTTAAAAAGAAGAAAAAGTGAAATATTTCATTAAAAACTGATGTGGGCAATAGATTGAGGGGAAATAATCTCAGAATTGTCAAACTATCTAAAAGCCATGTTATTAAAAAAAAAAGAATCTTGATATCATCTTTTAAGAAATTATCAAGAAAAACTGCCCTGATATTCTTGAATCAAAGGGTAAAAGAGGGATTAGAAGAATTCACCAATCATTCCCTGAAAGAGATGGCAAAATGAAAAATCCCAGAAATACTATAGTCAAATTCCAGAGCTCCCAGGGCAAGGAGAAAATATTGTAATCAGAAAAAAAAGAAGATTCAAATATTGTAAATCCACAATCAGAATAACACAAGATTTAGGAACTTCTATGTTAAAAGTACTGAGGGCTTAGACTATGATATTCTGGAGTGTAAAGGAGCTAGGATTATAATGAAGAATCACCTACCCAGTAAAACTGAGTATAACCCTTCAGAGGAAAAAAATAATGAAATAAAGGACTTTTAAGTCTTCCTTATGAAAAGACCAGAGTTGAATAGAAAATTTGACTTTCAGATACAAGACTGAAGAAAAGTATAAAAAAGGCAATCAGGAAAGATAAATCATAAGATATTCAGTAATGTTAAACTATTTCCATTCCTACATGGGAAGATGATACTTGTAACTCCTAGGAAATTTTGTCATTATTAAGGCAGTTGGAAGAAATATACATAGACAGAGAACTTGGGAGTGAGTTAGATATGGTGGAATAATTTCTAAAAATAAAATTAAGGAATGAGGAAGAGGAAAGTACTGGGATAAAGGGAAAGGGGGAGGTAGAATGGGGTGAATTGTTTCACACAGAAGAGGTTTTTACAGAGAAGGGGAAATGGAGAGAGGAAAGGAATGCTTCATCCTTAATTTCATCAGAATTGGTTCAAATTGGGAATAACATAAACACTCTCTACATTACCCTACAAGAAAGTAAAAGGGGGAGAGGAAAAGAAGGGGTAGGGTACTGATAGAAGGGAGGGCAAAATGGAGGAGGTAGCAGTCAGAAGCCAAATCACTCTTGAGGATAGACAGGTTGACAATTTGAAAGAAAAAGAGAGAGAGAGAGAGACAGAGAGAGAAAGAGAGAGGGAGAGAGGGAGAGAGAGAGAGAGGGGGAGAGAGAGAGAGAGAGAGAGAGAGAGAGAGAGAGAGAGAAACAGGGGGAAATAGGATTGAGGGAAATATACAGTAATGTGCAGAACCAGAACACTGAAGGTAGTAGCAGCAACATTGTACAGTGATCATCTGTGAATGACTTAGTTATTCTCAGCAATACAATGATCCAAGTCAGTTTTGAGGAACTAATGATGAAAAATGCTATCCATCTCCAGAGAAACAACCGATGGAGTATGAATGCAGATTGCAGCATACATTTTTTTCTTACTTTCTTTTTCTTCTTCCTTTTCCCTTTCAGTCTGTCTTTTCTTTCATGATATGACTAATATGGAAATGTTCTGCTTGACTGAACATATACAGCCTACATCAAACTGTTTATCTTTCTTCTCAATAAGACAGAATTTGGAATTAAAAAAAATGTTAAAAATATTTTTACATGTAATTGGGAAAAATAAAATGTTAAATAAAAGCAATAAGGAGAATGTGAGTTGAAGACTAAGAATTAAAGAATCATAAATAAAAATCTCAAGGCTACTTTTAGGATTAATAGACAAATTTATATTTCAAAGGATCACTGAAAATGACATTTTACAAGTTAATACTAATATGTAGAATGATTTTAAGTAGTCAGAATCAAAGGTAAACTCCTTTATTTGGAATTTAGAGCTCTTAACAACCTGGAATCTATTTTTATCAGTCTTCTTGCATTTTAATCCTCTCAATGCGTTCCATAATCCAGCAA
This sequence comes from Pseudochirops corinnae, assembly GCA_028646515.1. Lineage (NCBI taxonomy): Eukaryota > Metazoa > Chordata > Mammalia > Diprotodontia > Pseudocheiridae > Pseudochirops > Pseudochirops corinnae. The sequence continues at coordinate 114,189,140 of CM053591.1, read as the reverse complement.
CAATTTTCTCACACATTACTCTATTCTTGGCATTGTCTATCCTTCACTTTATTACATTCTCTTTCCTTAGCTGTGTCTTTTGGAATCCATGGTTTCCTTTAAGACTCAAGCACCTTTTTCTGCAGCAGGCCTTTTCTTTTTGCCTATTTGCCAGTGTATTGCTCAGAACAATGTATCTTTTACTTGAGTTTTCCTTGGAATGGTATTTGAATGAAATGCAACATTTTTTTAATAGTGGTTAGTGAATTTTTTTAAAGTATTTTTTTCCCTCTTCAAGGCCATAGATTCCTTGAAATCTGTAGACTCCAGATTAAAAACCCTTGCCATTTAGGTACATTTTATTACCTCAATTAGAATGTAAGCTCCTTTAGGATAGGGGATAGTTTCCTTTTGTATTTTTATCTTCAGTGCTTAATATAGAACCTGGTAAGTAGCAGGCAATTAATGAATGCTTATTGATTGATTTTCAAGAATCAAACTGAATTAGAATGAAATATACATTGGCATTTTAAAAAATTATTCCTTAGTGAAATGAAACTAATATATATGGAGTGATTAGATATACACATAGAGTATATTTTATATCTCTATACAGAATACTTCTTTTATGAAGCTGCCACTGTGGTGTAGGAAGTGATAGCTTTGGGACAACTATCCATAAATTTATTCACTTGGAGTACACTTCAGGTGAAATAGCTATTATGCTTATTGCAATAATTTTGAAGATATTTCCCCAGACCATTATACTGTATTAAAAATGTGTTATTCATTCACTCTAGTCAGAGACACATGATGGAATAACTCCAATATTTTGTCATAAATAGGCAATAGCTAAAATTGCTATTGACCTTATTAAAATTCGAAAATCATAGTAACTTATTAAAATCCATCTTATGACAATAACTGAGGAAAGAGACAGAATTTTCTTATTAATAAAGGATATGAACATGGTTATAAATATATTAAAAAGAAAAAGTTTTACTTGGGTTTTGATGAAACTTTATGCCTTGGATGTTAGATCAACCTTATATTAATGTGAGATTTTGGCATCCATAAAATCTTCTTCATCATAGATCTTTGGGAGTAATTAGGGGGTGCAAGACAGTGACAGAATAAATTCCAAGGTTTCAATTTATATTCTTTGTCAACTAAACAGTGACAATAAAATAATAACCTAGAGTCATATAATGAGTTTTTTAAAATAACCAATGGAGAAAGGGTTATATTTCTTTAACTATCATTAACCACCAAAAGATTAGGAAAATAAATGTTTTTCTTTTTTCCTCACCTCATTTTGTATTTAAAAAAAAAAAAGCCCCTACCTTGGTCTTGTTCCTTTTTTCCTCTTGCTCCCTTTTTTAGGGCGCCTTTTTTTTTGCCTGAGATCATACAATGGTTGTCCACCTATCTCATTTCTAGAGATGCCATGCAAATTGTTCTGTTTTAGACCACATAGAATGAACATGCACTCATTCAGTCATAAGGGAATGATTTGGGGGATGGTTGCTTTTCTTATATTCCATACCATTTCACTCTCTGAAAGTCTGGGGAAATTCCCAGGTACAAATCCAAACCATTTCTTTGAGTCCTAGTTCCCCCCCACCCCCAAAATGCTATGCCATATGAGTTATTGATAGAGCAACTAGAAAGAACATAACCGTGGAGTTTTTCCCTTAACACACATGC
>CM053591.1:114142713-114186954 GCA_028646515.1 Pseudochirops corinnae | reverse complement strand
ACTTTGGCCACATGTGCCAACTTCATCACGACTGGGTTGGCTTTGACTTTCTGGTTTTGGGACTCAGTCTTCTGGTATTTAAATGAATGCACTATCTATATTTCTTATGTAGAGAGCCTGTTCCATTTTGTGATTAATAACTATATCAGCATATTTATAGTTACTGTAGGCATTGTGAATACTGCATTGCTGATACACCATGCAATCAGACAAGCGTGAGATATCCATTTTGCCAGACACACATATTAACATCATTACTTGCTACCAAGTTTTCCTGGCATGGTCAAGTCTAGAGGATGAGACTTAGGCCTGGTTGCAGGCAGGTTCATCTCCTCCTTGTGATGGAATGGTGCAATATCATTTAATTTGGGGAAATAAATTTTTAGCTAGCTAATCCCATATACTAGATATCCATTAAAATTTAAGAAAAAAAATATAAAGACAGATAAGAAAGTAAGTTCTCATATTTTAGATAAGAGTTAAAGACAAATGCAGAATCAATGATTACCTGTAAGAAGCATGTTAGAATTTAAATCAATTTTCTAATCCATGTGACTTTAAATCTTGGGACTAAAATCTTTCCTTCTCCTTTAGTACACATTTGTTACATAATCTGGTAGTAAGGCCTGTCACATACAGAATTTTATCTCAGGATTCAATCATTTTAATACAAAATATAGAAAATGGCATGAAAAAAGCCTATAGCTATATTCCTACAAGCACAGATATTTGAGTTATTAAATTTGGAAACATTTGCAATCCCTTTTTACTTGAATAAATTTATTTCTTTTAAAACAGAAATTACAAACAGCATTATAGGCTTAAATGACCCTAAGTGAAAATTCTTTAAAACATGCCTAAAAAAACTTCTATAAAAAACCAACAACCATTTTTTAAGCTGTAATGCAGGGTTTTTGCTTGTCATTTATCCAATGCTTTACTAGAAATGAAATCTGGGGAGGAAAACAAATAAAATGTATAATAACTTTATCTGAATTTCATGCAAGTCCTGTATTTTATCTACTAGTTTGTCAACTCAAAGCAAAAGAATGAGATTATACTTTCTTAAATGAAAAAAATAAACTTAAATTCATTTCAAATCTTAAGTAAAGTCAAAGTAATCATACTTTTTTTTTTTGCTATGTACATTTTAAAAGTACAGCAAACTTAATATTAATCCTTGAACATTTAAAAATAGATGTCTCAATGTCCTTGGTCAGAGAATATCTATATTTTTCTAAAAATTAATACATTACAATATCTCCACATAGTATACACTCAATGAACATTTATTGAATGAATTATGGCACATCTCTATATTTAGAGATTCAAATATATAATATGTTTTACAGTGCCTAGTTAATGTAAATCATTATAGTTATACTTTGTGGTGTTTGATATGTTCATCATTAGGAAATGTCACAAAAAATTTTCATTTAGCTTCTGTCATTCAGTTTATTTTTCTAGTGTAAAGCATGATTGAAGTTTTTGGCAAAGTGAAGAAAGAAGGTTTGAAAACCAGAATGACCTGGTTCAAGTGTCACTTTTGACATATATTAATTTAGTGACCATGGCAAGTCCCTTAGTCTCAGTTCTCTAGTCAACCTTCCAAGATTATAGATTGCAGAAAATATTTAGCAATACAGGGTTCATCCATATAACAAAAGAAATTACAGATTCATTCTCTATCTCTATCACTTGAACATAGTCAGTCCTGGCCTTCCATTTCCAGAATGGCACAGAAATCAGGTGGCTCCCATTGTGCCTGCCCACAGTTATAGCCTACAGACATCAGAGCATCTGGGAACATATTCTTTTCAGAATTAGAATTAAGGCTCTAAAGAAAACCATTAGAAAGGAGCCTTTTTGTTTTGTTTTGTTTTATTTCATGTTTTTAAGGATAGGATGAGACTATGTATTGGGCAGTGGGGAAAGAGTCAAAAGATAAGAAGAAGCTGAAGATGAAAGAAAGAAAGAGAGTAGTTCATTGGGTAAGTTCCTTGAGCAGACAGGAGATTGGATAGGACATAGAGGTTTAGAGCTTGGAATTGGTAAATTTTAGAGTTGTCTCTTTCTCAGACTAAGAGACAAAAAAAACAGAGAAGATAAGTAAAACTACAGAAGAGTTTGAGGATAAGATTGTGTAACTTCTTCCAGAAATATTGAGCAATTTGAGAGCAAACCAGAGAAGGCTGATAGGAGGGGTAGTTTGGGATTAGGTTCTAGGAGGAATGAGTGGCAACAGGATGAAAGGTCTTAGAAGTCATGAGGTAAGGACATTTAGAATTGAACTAGACAATTATGGAATTGAAACTGTGAAGAGAAGAATAGGTGCTTGATTGGAAAACAAGGAAGGATATGGGGGGCAACATTTTCAGTGAAGCAGACAGAGAGATGGAAAAATGGAAAATTCTGTTCAGAATGGAGGATTTCAGAGATCAAGATCATGGATGTCAAATATATATGGGTGCCCCTGAGATCAGAGGTATCTCTGTGGGTAGAGGATGTAGAATGAAATTATATGTTATGGGAGTTAGAAGGAGGATAAATTGAAAAATCAAGATGTTTGAGGGACATTAATATGTTTATGGAAGTTCCCAAAGAACACTGAATTTAGAGATGGAAGATCTTAATTTGAATATCTGGTCTCCTATCTACTTTCTGTAGGACACTGAGAAAGGTCCAGTTCTAAAACCTATCCTGTCCTAGGATAACGATATAGTCAAGAGACAAATCACCTGTATTATAGTAAATAACTTTATAATGAATTATATCCAAGTTTCTTAACTTAATAATGTCTCTATTCTACATTGTCAACATTATAATAAACTTCTCTGTTAGACAGTTGATACTCCCCACCTTTCCAGTCTTCTGATCCATTACTCTCCTCCATTCATTCTGTGGTCCGGTCTACTTGCTATTGCTCACATATCTGTCTCTCATCTCTGGGCCTATGGACTGACTGTCCCACACATCTGGAATGTGCTCCCTTCTCACCTCCTATAGCGCCAATGCAATATTCATGATCAATATAAATATACTTGCATAGTGCTCAATCACAAAATATAAAAGACTCTCCATATAGAAGACTGAAGCAAAACATTTATTCAAACACCAGAATACCAGATCCCAACACCAGAAAACTGAATTCATCATAGCAACATAAAAGTTAATACACCACAACTTAGCAGAGAGCCACATCATCCTTCAGTCTTCCCACAAAACAACACAAGCGGAGATGTTACAGCAGGTGGCAAAAAAACAAAACAAAACAACTTTTACTCATAAACCTGTCTGTCTTCCTCAGAAGCATACTATTCTTCCAACCATTTAGTCTGGCTCTGACTCTCAGTTTCCTGTGGGCTGTGCTGTACTCTTCAGCAAATTCCTTCTATCACAGGCTCCATGTGACCACATTCAGTCTATTAGGGGGCAGAGTATATTTTCAAAGCAAGGAAGGTTTTCAAATTCCTTTAGTCTTATTAAGGGACAGCAAAGATCTTCAAATTCCCATTACCATTATACTTCCTTTCTTAGAATCTCTAATTTCAAGACTGAGCTAAAAACACTAACTTCTGCAGGAGGCATTTTTTTTCTGATTCCCATAAATGCTGGAATCTTCCCCTCTAAGGTAACCTTTAATCAACCTTGTTAATAACTATATTCTTCATATATATATATATATATATATATATATATATATTTGTCCTCCCCATTAAAATGTAAGCTTTTTGAAGGCAAGGGATGTTCTACTTTTACCTTTTTTATCCCTAGACTTTACCGTGGTACTTGGAACACAGGAAGAATGTAGATGTTTGTTGACAGACTGCTCTCTTTTATTATATATCCTAAATTTGAGACAAAATGTACTACTCACTTTCTTACAAATACATTTTTATGGCATTGGTGTTTTTGTCAAAACATACTCTCCACATGCCATCCCTTTCCAATTAAAGGGCAATTCTTTCATAAAACTTTCACAATAAGAACTGTTCTCACCCCACTTCTGAATTTTGCATCTTTCTCAGCACTTAGTTGTTCTACTTTAATTATTTGTTTCTAGATATATAAAAAACTACTATGCCAGCTTGCCTCTGAGATTGTAAGTTCCTTGAAGGTAGGAACTAAGTCTTTGCTTCTCTCAGTGAAAACCTGGGAAACAGGGGTGGGGAGGGAGGATTTTTTTGCAAGGAGGTTTTAATAAATGTTCATTGCTTACTTTTGCCTTGGAATGCTTACTAAAAGAAAAAAAAATAGAGTCCGGACAAACTAGAAACAAGAATAGAACATTAAGTTCTCTATTTGCACCGTCTTTAGGGTTTGGAGATGTTAAAAATATTGCCACCTTTACAAACAAAGATGCTCAAAACTAATCCTTTTAGCTTTACTTCAGAATCTTCAATACTTTTTTTCTTTTGCTATGACATAAGGGATAATAAAATCTATTCATAAAATGTAAATATATAAAACTAAATGTTAGATTCTTATTGGAAGAGATAGTCCTTGGAAGAAAACTGACAGTTTTATAACTTTTCAAAAAATCATGTAAATTTAAAAAGATAAAATGATTGATGAAATATCACCATATGCCACATACTACTGGACAAAAGATAGTAAATCAATATCTCTAAAGACATAACAATTATTCATATGAGTCCAGATTCCATTTTTCTTCTCTTTTTAAAATTTTTATTAAATTATTTCCAGAGTGTGCTCCAGAAGGGAAGTAAATACTGGGAATGAATTCCACAGCACGGAGTTAAACATTAGTGGTCATTAGGAATAGTTCCTAAAGATGGGGGTGGGGAGGATTTCAAAGATTTTAGTAGCATAGAATTTGGAAGCATATAAGCAGGGCTCTACTCCTTCAGAAGAGAATCATGCCAGGACTCGAGGTATAATTTCAACATTTTGCACTTTTTCAGGGAGTTTGGGAAAATATGATAAATACAATGGCCAGTGATCCCTGGAATTTTGAAATTATAATTAAATAAAACTCTTTTCCTTAAACATTCTAAGCCTCTTCTTTAAATTAGTCAATCACAGCAAGTTACCACTTGGTAAATGTTTATATGGGCTGAAGGGACATACAAACTCAGTATTATAGGCAGATAATCAATAAGACAGAGGATCTATACTCTAAATATAAAAATTGAATTTGGTTTCAAATCGAAAGATTCTTAGAAATTATAAAAAATCAAAGGATTATATTTATGGTAGAACAGTAATAAGGTCCTGGACCTGAGGTCATAAAATCCTTGGTGCAAAGACCACCACTCATATTTATTAACTGTGTAACCACAGACAATTCACTTAACTTCTCTGAGGCTGTTTCTTCCTCTATACTACTTGGATAATAAGACTTGAAGTACCTACCTATCTACTTTTAAGGGCTGTTGTGAGCATCACAAATAGTAATCTATCTGAGGAACTTTGAGAGATGGAGCCAATTCCTCTATTATCAAGCAGGGCTACATCTAAACCATCCTAGTGAGAAGATTAAGATTGATGCTTTATCATTTATTTATTGCTTCTATTTATAGTTAATTGATTTTGTCCTGTAACTGCTTAAGCCATGGTTCTTTGTCTCTGATCTTAGTTCAGAATTCATCTGGTCTATCATGGGCTAAGTTTAGGGGAAAAAAAAGCTTTCTTTGTAACAACTGATTTATTATTGCTTCAAGGAATTTAGCTGTCTTTGGGAAATGTGTAAATACCCGGGTGTCAGGACTAATATCTTTAGACCACCAAGTCATTCTTCAAGAATGTCTACTTTGCTGTCCAAAAGGTCTGGTCTATTATCTCTAAGACTTAGCTACTGAACTAAAACAATGAATACTTCTTCATTTCAGCAACTAAGGCGTGAGGTGTCATTGCTAGTCCTTCATTACCAAACTTCCAACCAATCATATTGTTCCTTGTGCTTTAGTTCTGTAACCAATTGTGTTGCCCTCAACTCCATGATGTCACCTACACTATTCTATTCTTTGTCCTGTACTCCCCAATACCTATAAGAGTGGAACTATCCTTTTGGCATAAAAATGAGGTAATCATTGACACTTTAATTGACAGCATGCCTCTTTTAATAAAATGTCATATTGCTCCAATTGCTTCCATTTATCTTTGTGTTAAATTTCACATGCTACACTAGAATGAATATTCCAAAAACTGCAATTCTAAAAGGTCATTTCTTTAGTAATACTGCTGAATTGCATCTTTCACTGTGAAATAGTGGCAGTCCTATACAGTAACATTCATAAAGCAATACATGATACTTGCATACAAAACTTTCATTTACATTCCTCTAAAAAATTCCAGGGAAAGTATTTGAAAAAATAAGGAAAAAGAGAAACTAAGAAAGAGGTACAAGTTTCATTCATTCTATTTGGAATAAAACAATTCTGACTGTTTTGCATTGACAATCATTTGCAAAACTAGCAATCAAAATTGAGATGAATGACATCATCAAAGAACAAGACCTCATAAAACAAACCCAACTGAAATTTCTTACTACTGAAAACTATTCTGGGTTTTATATTGATATAATGTATGTCTTAGTTTTATTTCCTCCATTTGCCCTTTTTGTGGTATAAGTTATTAAAGATAATAGATTTTTCTAAGTAAAATAAAGGGACTAATGAATAAAATTATTTGTTTTTCCAGCATGATAATTAACTCACAACCTGGAATAGTAGAGTAACCTTATAAATGTTCTTCTGGCCTCCATTAACTTTTCTCTCCAACCTATCTTCCATACTCTTCCTAAAATAGGCTTCCCTAATTTTGTCATGTTGATGAAACATAGATAATAAGTCTCTCATCACCTTTAATACAAAATAAATTTATTTGGAATCCAAATTTCCCATAGTCCGGTCCCATTTTGTCTTCTTAATCTTGTCTTCCTCCACTTCCAAAAATACTGGAGATGAACTGGTCTCTTCACGGTTTCATAAATGTTCCATGCCTATTTCCAAATCTGAAAAGGGCTTTTCCCTCATTCTTGCATGACTTTTCTTCTTATCTTCACCTATCCAAATCCCACCTAATCTATACTTGTTCCACGAGACATCATCACCACTGAAAGAAGTCTCTAAGGCAGTTCCTCAGGGATCTGTGCTTCATTAAGAAAGGCATATTTAGGTTTTTGTAATGAAAAGTTTCCAAAAAATTACAGCTATCCAAATAGAATAGGCTGTTTCATAAGAAAGTCTGGCCTACAGACTATACTTTGTTATACTAATTTTCATCTCTTGGTGTCTGAAATTAAAAATCAATGCTAAAAGAATGAGGATACTTTTGTTGTCTCATCCCCTTCCTCCGGCATTTTAAACTTGCTCTTTCTAAAACTGTATAGGAGGAAGGGGGAAGGGTGGGTCACATGGCAGACATGAAATTCCCCAGTGATTGGAGTCAGGGGCCAGCAGGCAGATGGTATTATTGGCAACTGTTAGTTACCAATCTGCAGGAAGGGAGTTCAGGAGTGATAGACATACTACTCATTGTGATATATATCCAGACAATCTGATTCACCAATGTCATTGAATTGTGTAGCCATGCTTAAAGTTTAGTTTTGTTTCATTCTTATCTCAGTGACCTTCAAGTTAAAGCCTTATAATTTGTCTATTAGTGCAAAGTATTATTTGGTCAGGATCTTAATTTCCTTTTAATAATGGAACACGCTGGGAGAATTTTAATCACCACATATTTGCAGATTTCCAGCTTTCTTCAGATTTACTCTGATCAAAGCCCAACATACCTCTTTTGATCATTGTCAGTGTAATAAGCTCCTGTGAAAACATCAAGGTGGATGAGCCTTGCAAGTCAATAAGGGATTAAAAAAAAAAATTCTCACCAGCAAAGCTATCTCCATTGGGTATGCTCTTGTGTAGTTTACGACGCTGTGACATAAAGGGGAGTTTCTCAAGTGGACCTTTACTATGCAGAAACTTCAATTTTAAAAAAATAACACATCAAAATACTTGGGAGTATTAAATATCAAAAATCTTCATAAGGAAAAATTGAAGATAATTATTTATAGTAAGTAATCACTATGATGGTCTCTAGTTACTTATATATACAGGTTTGTTTGAAAAATAAAATTAAATGTTACAATACAACAAAAGACTAATAGTTCTTTTCCCTTTGTCAAAGGCTAGAGACTGCCTTTTGGAGGGCTGGGCATTATGTTACTGTCCTTCCAAATCCAGGCTTGCCTGAGTGTATTTCTTAAAAGCAGTGAAGATAAAAAAGGAAAGCACCATGAACGACTTCATCTTTGTATGGTTCAGTGCTTCGAGGGTTTACAGAATTTCACTATTATTTGCTAAATGCTAAATAAATGAATGAATGCATTCTACAAACATTTTTTTTCCACATTATTCCCTCTAGAATAAAAGCATGCTGTGCTTCCCTATCTCCCACTTGGTAAGACCTATGAGGTTATCTTTGTGGAAATTTCCTGCACTGATCAGCAACTGGTTTGTAATTTATAGTTTTAGAAAGCTGTCAGTGGCACCAAGAGGTTAAGTGATTTGCCTGTGGTCACACAGACAGGATTGCCAGAGATGGGACTTGAATCTATAACTTCCTGAGGCCAGAACCTGCTTTCTATCCATTAGCCTCTCAACCTCTGCCCACTCTTTCTTTAGTGAGAAGAATATCCTTTACTCCTTTCTCCCTCAAGCTAATTTAGGTAAATGGTAGCTACATGAGAGCATACCTACCATAGGGGAGGTATTTTAATGGGGTTTTAGTGAAACTTGATAGGCTTTCCTGCTGTTGGAGAAATATATATCTCTATATATCTTTACTTTTTACTTTGACTTTTACTAGCCTCTAACTAAAATTTACCATTTCTTTCAAGTATTTAAAACCATTAGTTTCAGATGGAGTTCACAGTTTTCATCATTGCCAAAGGAATCTACAGTGCATTTGTGTGCACGTGCAAGTGCACATACACACATACACAACTAAGAACCCCTGTCCTACACATCTAATGGTAGAGTTATATCTTGGAATGGAGACAAGCAAGGCTAAAACTAGACAAATGTCAACAGATTTGAGTGAGCTGAATAAGCCCAACCAACATTTAAGTAAAGGTAACTGGGCTACAAATTTGTTACCTCATGGACAAGGGAAGTGCCTAGTGTAATATAAATGATTCCAATGTCTTAGAAGAAAAAGAAAGAATTATATGAGGCACTTTCACTAAATTGAATTAAACAGTCAACAAGCATTTATTAAGTACTTATGTGCCAGACATTATAAGTGCTAGAGATACAAAGAAAGGCAAAACAAACCAACAGAAAAATCAGATCCCACCTTTAAGGAATATATATGAAGGAGTCAACATGTAAATACTTGGGCACATAGAAGATACATAGAGAAAAGATGGAAGGTAATCTGAAAGATAATGAAATTAGTAGCAAGCTGGGGATTGGGAAGCAGAAAAGTTTCTTGAACACAGTGATATTTAAAAGAAAAAGCTGAAGAACTTAAAAGATAAATGCCAGGGAGAAGGGTATTCCAGGAATCAGGGACAGTCAGTGCAGAGGAAAAGAGTTGGGACATTAAGTGTAGAATTTGAAGAATTGCTAGTAAGCTAATTTAGCTGGACTGCATTCTTCTTTAGATAAGATCTATAAGAAAGCTGAAAATGTAGGAAGGAGTCAGATAATAAAGTGCCTCAAATGACAATAGAGTCATATATTTGATTCTAGATGTAAAATGGAATTCACTCAGCATGGAGATGACATGCTCAAATATATGTTTTGGAAAATAACTCTGGCAGCTGCATAGAGTGAGGAGAAACTTGAGGTAGGGAGACTAATTATAAGATAATGTTAGCAGGCTAGTCAAGAGGTGATGAAGATCTAAATTTGAGTTATGTAAATTATGAGCAGAAAAAAGTGGATATGTACCAAATATGTTTTGAAGGTAGAAATGGCAAAAATTGTTAATGACTGGATGGGTGAGAAGAGTGCCAAAGAAGATTTAAGGATGATGCCAAAATTATAGGTTTGAGTGACTGGGAGATGGGGATAGTCTCAAAAGTAACAGGGAAGTTTGGAATAGGTTGAGAATTAGGGTGAAAGATGAACTCTTTTATGGACCTGTCGAGTGTAAGATGCCAACAAGACATCCAGGTTGATATGTTCCTTGAGGCAATTAGAGATCTGTGGATATAGTTCAGTAGAGAGCTTAAGGCTGGGTATATAAATCTGGGAATCAGAAGCTACAAGGAAAATATTTTATTCTTCGTTAATATTGTTTGAACTTAACTTTATATGGTTGATATCATTTAATACAGAATGTGAGGTATGGATCATGCTGACTGCTGAATGTAAACACAATTTTTATATCAGCATTTCCTCTGATATAATTCAGTGAGATCATACATTTAAGCATTATTATTTTGAAAAATCAATGTCTGTTCATACTTTATTATGCATACTGTTAGGCCTCAATTTAATTAAATCTATGCTAGACCCTTTTTATATACTGTTCCTTAGTACTGGATATTTTATTAGACTAACATGTCTAAGTAGACTAACATGTCTAGAGTAACATGGCATTTTAGAAAGAATTCCAAAAAAAAAAAACTATCAATGTCAGGAATGTAAAAAAAAAAAAAAAAAAACCTGAGTAAATGGTGAACAATTGGCCATGTTTTCTTTCACTCGCGTTGCTCTTCTGATCCATCTATAATCCCAAATAATACAACTTCTCCTGTTATATAACCTCTCTTTTCCAGTGATTTTTATCTTGTCACACTTAAATTTCTCTTTTTATATTTAGCCACTTTTTCAAACTCCTCAAAGCTTTCACATTACTAAAAATAATAAATTCTTCCCCCAAATAATTGAATTTCTACTTGACTTGGGACACACTTGAGTTAGAGGAGTAGCCATTTACATTTCAATAAGAAGATATGTACCTATAACTGAAACAGGCACACAGTTACTTGTCTCTCTCTCTCTCTCCTTTCTCTCTTTCTCTCTCTCTCTCTCTCTCTCTCTCTCTCTGTTTCTCTCTCTCTTTCTTTCTCTCTCTCCTTTCTCTCTTTCTCTCTCCTTTCTCTCTGTCTGTCTGTCTGTCTATCTGTCTCTCTCTCTCTCTCTCCCTCTCTTTATTTTGACATATCTGTAAAGATTTATAATTGAGAAAAATACTAAAATAATCAAAAACATGTAGGGGAAAGAGAAGGATTGATGATGCCTGGTATAGGTTAGCAAGGTAGGACTAAGCATGACGTGATTCAGGGAAATAAATACTGACAATGGAATCAAGGGGTGAGAGGGCTTCTGAAGAGCTGAAACAGCAAAGTCTGGGACCTGTTGTTCATTCTGGACTCTCCAGGACAATTCAGATCTAATCTTCCAAAGGAATAAAAGTCACCTCAGGGAGCCACAGGTCACGAGAGCACTTACAAACTAGATTTGATATGTTATATATTTCTAGGTGATAATGATTAAATAAAGGACAGGGATGCAAGATATAGAATGTTTGCTCGTATAGGGCCTGGTATACAGTCAGGAGGGATACTGTAATTTGCTCAAAAAGAGTACACATGGGCAGGAAATTATCTAATGCCAACCGTGTACTTTATTGTTTTGGATTCCATTATCCACTGCAGTTTACAACACTGAGATCTTCTCAGGAATGTGTCCACTACTCCAATCTACAGCTCAATGTAGTTCCACTTACTCCGATTGCCCTGATTTATCTGCCTTTATCCATGCAAGTTAAGCTAGGTTTTGTTTTTTTTTTTTTTTTTCATTAAAAGGTATTAGGGCCATCCTTGGAACTTGATTTATTCAGGGAATTAAACTTTTAGTTAGGCTATTGACATAACTTCCCCGGCACCTGAGTATAAGACATACATGAGGAAATTTGAGGCCTTTGCTGATGTTAGGCTGGTATAATCCAAGGAATGGAGCTTGACTGTCTGGAATCAGTTTGGGGTGTATCCATGTATATGGAATATCATCACATACCCTTCTGCTTATTGGTAAGGAAAACTCCTCCTGTTAACTTCATAATGACTTCTGAGTTCTAATTTTTTTCTTTCCAATATTGAACAAAACTAGCAAGGGCCTGACCTGAGTTGGGCCCAGCTCAGATTAATTGTCTTTACTTTTAAACTCCAAAAGTAACCATAAACTTCAAAAAATCATTTCTCCCTCCTTCATACATGTGTAATTTTTTTCATAGTTTCCCAGACCCAACACTGAATCTGACTCTATTCTTGTGGTCTCTATCCCCTTCCTCAATACAAATTTCTTTCTAGTTTTACAATTCAGAATTAACCCCTCAAAATATAAGAAAAAAGTTTGTCTTCCTTGGTTCCTTTAATAAACTGATTAAAAATATCAATTTATAATTAGACAGCTTGCCTACCCAAGGAAGAGTGATTTTAAGGCATTTAGAAGCACTATAATAAGCAATTAATGTTTTTCAAATTTAGTAAATAAACCACCCTCTTTGGGGTCTTGTTTCTCATTTTAGAAGAATGGTATTTTTCTTCTAAAATATTATTGACACATTTGTCGAAGTCCCTAGGCTCATCAGATAGAAATTGATAACAATACATTTAAATTCAAGTCAATAAATGGTCAATGTGCATGTGATATATGCAAAGCACTATTCTGTTGAGACATATACACATACACACAGATATGTATGTGCCTATGAGACTATGCCAGTGAACAAAAAGAGGCAGTGTGGTGTAGTGGATAGAGACTTAGCCTGACAGCTAAGAAGATTTGGGTTCATTTCTTACCTCTGTCACATACTGGCTGTGTGACTAATTAATCCCTCAGTGCTCAGTTCTTTAAGACATAGAAGGTCCTGGCCTGCATTGACAGGAAAAACAAAAGAAAACAAAACAAAGCATAGGAGTTCCCTATACCAATGAAATTAGCATTCCAGTCTTTATATGTAAAAAATTATGTCTTGTTATGTTGATGTGATCTTCCCTGATGAAATATATATAAGATTCTTTGGATCAGGGATGGTTTCATTTTTCCCTTCATGTCTCCAGCAGCTAGTATAGTGCTTGACACATATATACCCACATAATTAACATGAGGAACCAAAGGGAAATTGTGTCAGGAATGAGACGCTCGATTTTTTGTTCACAGATTTTTAGTTCTCGTTCCATCTACAATTGTATATAGTGATCTCATTCCTGATACAGTTCTTTCATTACTCATGCTAATCAGTTGGCTAGATATGAACTGATCTCCCTGGAGTTTGGGCTTAAGAAGGTAGATGTATGGGTCATAAGCTGATGATCCAGAGTAAAATGTACTATGGCTAAAAGAATAAGAATGGAGGTGCTGGGTTTTCTTAGGAAACAGAAGTAAATTTAAAGTATCAACATAAGAATAAAAATCAAGATATCCCCTTTTCCTTGCCATATATTTCCTAAAATTCCTTTCCTACCATTTTGTTACTTGATTTTGGGTATTCTTATAAATTAACTAGAAATGTTCTAAAATTTTGATGGCTTTTTATTTTATTTTTTCTTACAAAGTCTCCAAAGCTTACAGCTTGCTACTTAGATATTCCTTTAACTCAAAATAAAATAAACAGGAAAAAAACTCTAGCTAGTTTGAACCCTACTGCCATGCTTGAACACCAATCATTTACTAAGATTGCAGTCCTATGTTTTGCCAGTCACTGTGCCTTGAGGGCACACGTGGGAAAACGTGTAGCATGTCACAGACTGTTTTACAAAATCAGCACCTAAGTCCAAGTAATACCTAGTTAAAGTATTGGCTTACTTCAAGCAAATCTTACTTACAGCTTAATACAATCATCAGAAATATATTTTGCTTCCAGTTGAACTCTTCCAGGCTCATTTCACATTGCTCCCCTTCATGTATTCTATGTTCTAGCTAAATTGCCTTTTTAGTGTGGTTGCTAGATTCAGAATTCTATCACTTGCCTTCATGCCTCTGGACAAGTGGTCCTTTCTTTTAAAATTCTGTGCTTTCCTCAAGTCTCAATTCAGAAAGTTTTTTTTTCTTTAGGAAACCTTTCCTAATTTCCCTAGTTTTTAGTACTTTCACCCTCCTCAAATGATTTCATACTTATTTCTCTGTTTAAATATGTATACACAGAATATATAAGCACCTTAAAGGATATTTTTTTTTCATTTTCTCTTTTTCTTCCTGTACCTAGTATAATGCTTTGCAAAGTGGAGAAGAAACTTAATAATTGCTTGCTGTATTGAATTAAGATGAATACATTTATCATAATTCTATTTTATAATTAATTTTCTTGCTGCATTATAAGGGCAAAGGGGTCACAATTTTTTTTAATGTGAATGATAAAGTAATTATTAAGCTCTTACTAAGTGCCAAGCACTGTACTAAATAATGGAGATATAAGTAAGCAAGAAAACTCTTGTCCTTAAGAAGTAAAAATTCTAAGGTGGGGTTGGGGGGTGGGGTATGTGTGACATATTAAGAGCTTCCAAGTAAGAGATACTAGGGGGACAGTATATAGGAGAGGATACAGCTCAGAAATGGCCTAGAAGTGACTTCAAGGTTTGGTTTTCAACAAGATTAGGTGAAAACTCACTCAGGAGCCCAGGAGCAGAGTCCAAATGAATTTAGTAGGAACGAAGTAGGGTGGCATAAATGGAGGTAAAACAGACTAGAAATGGATGGAATTCATCTTTTATCATTCAACGTCTGGCAAACACAATGCCTTAAACATAAAACTTGAATTATTTAATTGAACATTATACCAAAAAAAAAAAAAAAAACTTGAGGCCATCAAAATGGACCTAGGATATCTGGAAGCAACTGAAATTGGTAGAATCAATCCAATATGCCAGAATCAGAATGAGTACGATTCACTGATAAATCAGCATATAACACACATAAAACATATAAGCAAGTCATGATATGTATGTTAGGATTCTAAATGCAATATCATATTAATTTAACACACTTCATTAGGGCCATTAGCATCATTCAATCATATCAACAAGCAAATATGTATTAATTGCCTAAATGCCCTACAGGGTGTATAAAGACAAACATGACACAATGCTTGCTTTTATGGGGCTGATTTCAATCGGAAGAGGTGACATGCATACATATGAGTATACAAAATATGTATGAGACAAATAATTTGGTACTAGCTGCTAGGGATAGAGATAGCAAAACACCACCTAAAGAAGGTAATAGTTGAGTTGAGCTTTGAAAGAAACCAGGGATTCTAAGTGACAATAATGATAACGCAGAATATTTCAGGCATGGAGGTAGCCTATAAAAAAACAAAGATGGGAGACAGAATGTGTAAGGAATAGAAGAACGACCAGTTTGGCTGGACCATAAAGATCAGGAAGACAAATAAACAGAACATATATTAAGCACTTCATTTGTGCTACATGCCAGGGATTCAAACAAAAGCAAAAGAGATGGCCTCTCATCTCAAAGAGCTTACATTTTAATAGCTAAAGATAATACATAAAGGGCAGCTAGGAGGAGAAGTTTAAATGTTGTACACTCTGCAAATGTAAGTTCCTGGAAGGGATTAGTTTCCCATTTCCTCTTTTTATCCCAGTACTTCTCACAGTGCCAGAAGTAATCTAGCATTTATTTGTTTTATTGAATTAAAATGAATGCATTCATTATAATTCTATTTTATAATCATTTATCTATCCTGATGGATTATAAGGGCAGGGGTCATATCTTACATTATTAAGTTCTTACTATGTGTTTTACAATGTGATAGCCAAGTCGGATTAAGTAACACATAATAAACCCTAAAAAGTAGAGTAGAGACAAGTTGTGAAAAGCTTTAAATACTAGACAGATGAGTTTGTATTTGATTGTACAGACAATCTGAGCCATTGGAGTTTAGTCATCATGAGTCTGCTAGGGTGATTTAGGAATATCACTTCAATAGCTCTGCCAAAAAACAACAACAAAATAAAAATATAGTGGAGAGGGGTGAGACTGGAGGCAGCAAGATTAATTCACAGGCTATTACAATAGTCCAAGTGAGGAAGGACTGAACTAGAGAAGTGCCCTTGTGAGTGGAAAGAAAGAAACAGGTTCAAGAGATATTGTATACATATAATTATATGAAACATGGCAAATGATTGAATATGTGGGCCTAGGAAGAATGGACAAATATGACAATTTCAAAGTTACCAACTCTGGTAAACAAAATGTGCCTCTGAGAGGGGGAAAAAAAGCAAATTTTGAAGCAGGATGGGTTTTCTTTAAAAAAAATAATAAAAAGTTCTGTTTTAGACACTGAGACATTTTCAGTTCAGTCATTTTTTTCAGTTGTTTATGACACTTTGTGACCCATTAGGGGTTTTCTTGGCAAAGATACTGGCTTGTCATTTCCTTCTCCACTTCATTTTACAGATGAGGAAACTGAAGCAAACAGTGTTAAATGACTTGGTCAGGGTCATACAGCTAGGAAATGCCTGAAGCCAGATTTGAACTCCAGAATATGAGTCATCTTGACTCCAGGCCTGGTGTTCAGTCTACCGCCCCACTTAGCTGCCCTTTGAGATGTTTACTGGACAATCACTTTGAAATGTACAAGCTGGTGGTAATTTGGAAGATGAGCTAAGGAAAAAGATCAGGAGAAAGACCTTATCTGGAGTCATCTTTATAGTAAAATAATTGAAATCTTAAAAACTGATGAGGTCACAGAGAGAGTACAGAGTGAGAGCTCTGCTAAAGAGATTTGAGAAGAAGCAGAGTGAGGCAGTGAGTATGGATATGAATCAGCAAAGAAGACTGAGAAGTAGCAGTGAGATAGGTAGGAAGGTTAACCAAAGAGAAGAAGGTCACAATTCCCAGGGAGGAGAAAATATATAGGAGAGGATGGCCAAAAGTCTCAAATCCTGCAGAGAAGTAAAGAGTGCGTATTGAGAAAAGTACATTGCATTTGCAATTAAGAGATAATTGAATCCAATAACTAACTTTGGAGAAAGATGTTTTAGCTGAGTGTTAAGATCAGAAACCATTTTGGAAGAGGCTGATAAGCAGGGATGGAGGGGAAGCAGAGGAAATGAATGCAGGCAATTTTTTCTAGGTGATTTTCTGAAAGAGAAGAGAGAAATAGAGTAATAGCCTGAGGAAATGGAGGAATCAAGTGAGGGGTTTTTTTGTTTTTTTTTTTTTTTTTGGTTTCTTTTCTTTTCTTTTTTATGGTGGTAGAGATCTGGGCTTGTTTGTAGGTGGCAGAAAATGAGCCAGGAGCTAAAAAGAAATTAAAAAAAAATCTAGGAAGAAGCATGGAGAATGCTTTGGGCAAGGGGTAATCTGCTGGAGAAAGGGTACAAGTAGAAGGGTTAATATTGGCTTAAAAAAAAAAAAAGGACCATTTCTTCATTTCATCACAGACTAAAGTAAAAGAAGAGAGAATGGGTGAATGATGTATAGGTGTGTTGATATATTGAAAAGTTAATAAAAGTGACAGTCAATTTCAGGAACAAAGGAGGAAGAACAAACCCAGTTTATCATGTTGTATGCTTAATAAAGCATTGTATTTGTATATAAGTCATCCCTAGAAAAGGTAGTCATAGCAATTAAACATGGACTGAGAGGTGCAAACAAAGGTAAAATCTGATATTCTCTTGATGATGTGTGACCTTTATTTTTAAAATGCACATTTCAACCTACACATTTTAGAAGTCACATCACAAATAAAAGCTAAAGTCACCAACCAAAGGATAATTTATATTTAACAAGCAAATAATGATTAAATGCCTTTTGTGACAAGCCATCATGAACATTTTAAAGAGCCAGAAGAGACAAGTACTGACCTCACAAAGTTTAAACTTGTAGTTGAGGAGATAAGACATATCTAACAAGAACAAAAAGAGAGCAATAGGTCTGTACATAGACAGCTAGATAAAGATAGATATATGTATATATTTATTTATACATACTTATATTTCTAAGAAAGAAAAGAAGTATCTGTCACTTGACAATCTTTTTTTCTCTTTTTTTAATAAGTTAATTTATTTATTTTTAGTTTTTAACATTCACTTCTATAAGTTTTAAATTTTCTCACTCTCTCCACCCTCGCCCTCCCCAATATGGCATGCAATTCAAAATAGGCTCTACATATATATATTCCTATTAAACATAATTTCACATTAGTCATTTTGTATAAAAGAAATAGAAGAGATGGGGGGGAACTACGAGAAAGAAATCATAAAACAAAACAAAACAAAAAAAGAAAATAGTCTGTTTTGGTTTGCATTCAGACTCCACGTTTCTTTTTCTGGATGTGGATGGCATTTTCCATCACGGGTCTTTTGGAATTGTTTTAAGTCCTTACATTGCTGAGAAGAGCTTAGTCTACTGAAATCAGTCTTTGCACACTATACCTGTTCTCCTGGTTCTGCTCACTTCACTTAGCATCAGTTCATATAAGCCTTTCCAGGCTTTTCTGAAGTCAGCCTGCTCATCATTTCTTATAGCACAATAGTATTACAGCACATTCACATACCACAGCTCATTCAGCTATTCCTCAGTTGGTGGACATCCCCTTGATTTCCAATTCTTTGCTACCACAAAAAGAATTGCTCTAAAGAATTTTGTGCCTGTGGGTATTTTTCTCATTTTTATGATCTCTTTGGGATACAATCCTAGAAGTGGTATTATTCTGCCAAAAAGTATGATCATTTTCATGGCCCTTGGAGTTTGCTCTTCAGAATGGTTCGATTAATTCACAACTCCACCAGCAATGAATTAGTGTTCCAATTTTCCCATATCTTATTCAAGATTTATCTTTTCCTGTTTTTGATGATCTTTTTAGTCATATTCGCATACAGTTAAAATTGTACCTTTTTTTCAAATAGAATATAGTAACACATTAAAACAATCCACGTATTACAGATGTGTATGTACTCATCACATGTTCATCTATTTTTGTTAAAGTCCAAAATATTATGTGATATGTAATTAAAAGAATACATATTTCCCTACAGCACTTATTTTCTTACGAAATGTGATTTCTATAACTTTCTAAATTAATATCATCCCTAGCAGGCTTTTCGAAGCAATGTAATCTAATAATGTAAGGCTTAATTAAAACCAAGGGAATATAATGTGACAGAGGATAATTTACCTTTAATCTGCCAATGAAACAATGGGAC
The DNA here is from genome assembly GCA_028646515.1 of Pseudochirops corinnae. Lineage (NCBI taxonomy): Eukaryota > Metazoa > Chordata > Mammalia > Diprotodontia > Pseudocheiridae > Pseudochirops > Pseudochirops corinnae. The sequence goes on along the minus strand of CM053591.1, from coordinate 114,167,804 downwards.
TCATTTATGATTATGTTAAGTTTTTATTCCCTCTGTGTTATACCTTTCTCCTTATTTCCTATTCCTTTTTCCTATTAGATGTCCAAATTTACAAATGACAGTACCTCCAGATCTTTTCATGGTGTGTAATATTTGTTTTTGTTTCCTCATAAACCTGCAATAGAGGAAATGACTAATTTGCTGAATGTCTTCCTTCTCTTCTTCTTTTTTTTTAATTTCTAGGAAACAAGATCCCACTCAGGTTATCAATCCAAATTCTCTCATTTTTGTAGCATAACCAAGCCTGTTCTTTTTTTTTAGTGACAAATGTCCTCAATAATTTTATTTTTTATGTCATTTATCATGTGTCTTTCCATTTCTTTTATGAATACTGGCAAAATTTTGCCTAAAAATCCAAAAGATGTTACTCTATGTCTATCCTATATGTCTCTTTTCTTATTATTTCATAGAAGCTAAGGCAGTTCATCACTTTTTCACTATCACTTTTATCTCTTAACCTCTCTAGGATCTAGAATCTGGATAACTAAATTTACAAATTTGATTAAAAAACAAAACAAAAAGCAATGATATGAAGACTCTCCTGGAAAAAAAAAAGGTTTTGAACTTTTAGTAATATAAGTTTATGGAGAATGGCGAAGAAGAACATTTCTAAATTGAATTTTTGACAAGACTATATTTATCATCCCATATCAAGTTATTATTAAAGGAATTCTAACCTTAAAGGTTAGAAACAAAAGAGAGGTAAATGAGAATTACCTCAATTTTCATTTAATTAAGAGAACAGTTTAATTTTCCATATGCATGTGAGTATGGCTAAATAACTATATCCACATTCAAAAACCTTATTTTCCATTTTAAAATATTATATCCTGCATATGGTCTTCATGGTCTTCTTAAAATCAAGTATCAGGGCCAAGCTGTAAAAATAATATAGAGGATTTGAGCAATTAATAGGGAAATAAAATGTATTTAGATAAAAGCTATAGAATTGAAGGTAGTAAGGAATTTGGGACAATTTAAGGAACAGGAAAGTTTCAAGTGGAGCTGAAGGGTCACTAATCTCTAGCTTTATAATCCATGTTTCCTCATTTCTATCTGGCCAGGGAAGATAAAAAGGACAAAATCAGAAAAGAAGAGGAAAGTTAAGTTGGTAACTAACTGGAAAAAACTAAGAGGGCAACTTACTATCTTACCACCTAAGTTGTAAGTGATGACTAGAGGTCAAAGGATGCAAGAAAACTATGTCAACAGAATTTCGATTCAAAGATAGCTATTAAGTCTTGAAATAAAATAAACAAATAACTACAGATATGAAGAAAGGTTCAGGTTGGATTTATTTATTTATTTTTTTGCCAGAACAAAGGTTTAAGCATATTAGGATTAGACTTTGTAAAGAATATTGAGGCAAATGATGAGAAATGTAATTAAGCTTATTATTGCTTTCTTGAATTGAATCTGTGATTTCACTGGTATAAGGAAATTCTACAATTAAGAAATTCCCTCTCTCATTGCAAATTGATACTTGCTTGGAAATTTATGCATCCTGGTGAACTGAGATGCTAAGTGACTTGAGAAAGGTTACTCAGTCATTGTTTTTGTGGGTGTTTTTAGTGTTGAATCTATTATGTCACACTATCTCTTTTATATAAGTATTTACAGTTCTACAAATCTTGTTGAAAATCCCATCACTTTTTACAAATATAGAAAGTAACAAATGAGCAAGGGACAGCCCACAATATATTTCACATCACTGGAGAGCACACACACACACACACAGACACACACACACATGCATAAACACACATACATATATCAGTCTTATGTATATATGTATATACATATATACACATACATATATATACATATATACACACATATACACACAAATATATATATACCTCCATATATGTATACACATATATAAAATCAGGGCTCATTATATATGTGTATATCTGTCCTCATTACTAACTCTTATCAGTCATATATATGCATATACATATATACAAACATACACAGATACTTCCAGTACATACAATAGTGTAGTGGGGTTTGTATGTGTGAAGCTACCCACTAATTCCACCCTTTGGGAAACCTAATTTCATATCAAAAATTCATAATTAGGGGACTACAGGTTTTACAGATATAATATCTTAATCAGGATATAGGCATTGTGAAATGTTGTTACTAATAGCCCCTGAAGTTATAGTGTTGTGTGTCTAATGCTGTGACATGATGGAAAACTATATAGTAACTCTAGACAGATAATGAATACAACTAAACAAAAACCAACAAATGAATCAGTGAAACAATTGAAGTGGAGAAGGTAAGTGGCACATATCATGTGTCACTTTTTATGCATCAGACAACTTAAATGTCTATATAAGGATGGTGTACCAGCTTGCAGCAACTATTAATATATTTTGTGGTGAAAGTGTATTGGTCTAAATGACCTCGATAATGGCTTTAATTCTTCAGGGTAGTTTTTGGTAGAAAATAATAAAAGGTGCTCTGGAAATTACTCTATAGATATCAGGTTTTGGTAAGAGAAAGAAAAAAGGGGGGGGAGGGGATCAGACATCTTGAAAGGAAAATTCACCAATGGTAACAAGAACTTTGACAAGAAAAGGAATACACACACACACACACACACAGACATATACAAATACAGTTGTATGGCACATGCAAAAATGAGGACTGATAACTTTAATATGGTGTAGAAGAAATGAGTAAAAAAGCTTTTTAAGCAAGCATGAAGAATAGAATTACATAAGGTTATTGCTGACAATTCCTCTCATTTTGCATGTAAAGAGACAGGGTCCAGAAAGGTTAATGAGCTTGTCTAATATCATAGAGGAACTAAATGCTAGAACTGAAACTCAAATGTAAGTCTATTCACTTACAATCTAGTGCTCTTTCTATTGTACCATAGAAGTGGTAGATACAAAAAGATGAGAAGAAAAAAGAAACAATTGGCTGTGGCAAAATAAATTCTCTCTTATTGAAGGATAAGGAGAGGGCAATAGTGGATAAGGGCTTCACAATGGTGGATAAGGGCTTCAAAGTTCAAAGACACTTCTTCCTTCCTACCTCTAACCCTTTCACTGTCCCAGCTGGGTTTTGTCATTTCTACAATCTTGTCAATTCCCATAACTATTCCTGTGTCCTTGGGCAAATGAAATGAAGCCCTCTCACGCTTTAGATTGTTGTTGTTGCTCATTCATTTCAGTCATATCAGACTCTTTGTGAGCTCATTTTGAGTGTTCCTGGCAAAGATATTGTGGTGATTTGCCATTTCCTTCTACTACTAATTTGACAGATGAGGAAACTGAGGCAAACAAGGTTAAATAACTCATCCAGGGTCATCCAGCTTGTAAGTTTCTGAGGTCAGATTTGAACTTCCTGAAGACAGGGCCACCTACCTGCTATAGTTTACATAACAATCACCTCAATTTACAGATGTACAGATGCTATAAGATTTGACCAAAGTTACACAGACAGAAAGCAGCAGAGGAAGATTCTTAATACCAGGTTCTTTTCTCTTTACCATGTTCCTAGTTTAATTCTTCATGTTTTGTAAAACAAAGATGCAAGTACATATGACTTCTGAGGTCTCTTCAAGATTTAAATGCTGTAAACTGTTTATTAAGAATAGTAGTTATTGAGTCCAATGGAAAATACTTTTCTAATGGCAGAAGCAAGGAAATCACTCTTTACAAACAACTGTTCTCCACGTAGCTTTTTTTAGTAAATGTATTTCAGGCAAACTGGATTCTAGCAGGACAGATCTGACTGACAGGAAAAGTGAGGTGCATGACAAATGGAACTGGCTGATAACTTTTCATTCAATTTTAAAAGCTTGGTCCAAACACGCTCCATTAATTTTTCCATTATTCATTTGTTCAATTTTAATTTGTAATAAATTATAATCTAATATTATCTCTCAATGTTATGAAAATATGTAAATAAAATCTCAATGAAGTTGTTATTAAGTCGATTCAAATTTCCATTTTTTCTGAAATTCTAAAGAATTTTTTAACAAATAAAAAAGACAAAGAAGAGATATATAAAATGCATTCTCTAACCTTCCAATTCAACAATTTTTGACAGTTCTCAAAATCTCAAAAGTATAAATTTTGTTGACTATATATTCTGGTAAAAATTTCATATTGGATTTTAATAAAATTTTGTCAAGCATAGAGTTCTGAAATTCTTCCCAGACTTCCAATTCCTCAATAAGCAACTGCATCTAATAGCTAAAATTTCCATACAATTTAAAATACATAAGTTCTTTTCAAGTCCTCTGGGAGTCCTACCAACATGTATTTCCAACCAAAAGGCCACAAGAATGAAAAAAAAATTCCATTAAATGTGGTTACAATATAAAACATGCATTTCTGACAAGATTCGTTTGTTTTGGAAAAGAAAGCAAATATTGGTGTGTTGCTATTCTAGGGATCTCCTGACAGAGTCAATTTTGCAGTTTTACAAAGCTCCTACAGCTAATATTTGGGGGCCAGAGGAGTTGCATGTTGCACTGAAAAAAATACTTTGAAATGGTGTGTTCACATGTGGAGTACATGTTTAGTTTTTGACACTACATTTTAAGCACAATGGAAAGATGGAATACATCTAGAGAAAATGAACCAACAAGGTAAGAGATCTGGAAACTATTATCATATAATGAAAGATTTATTTTGAATACAGGAGACTCTTGAACAACTGGTAACTGGTAAATGATTTTAAGTATTTGAAGTGGAAGAGGCACCACTCTTTGTCTCTACAATTATAGAGGAGAAAAAAAAAAAACTATTCTCAAAATGAAATTTTCTGAACAATAAAATGGACTATATCACATTCATGAAACCCTGATTGATAGGAGAAGTCCAGGTCATTAAAAGTAAGAGTATAAGTTGAATGAGCATCACTGAGAGATGTTGAAGAGATTCCTGGTGTGTTGTTTTGTTTTGTTTTAAGGAAAATGAACTAGGTCACGTACTAGAATTTCCCTTCTAACACTGAGATTCTATGATTCTTTTATTTGTAGTCTGGGGGAAAAGTTTAAAAATACACTGAAGAAAATTAAAATCCCCATCTAGTAACTAGCTAATTGAAACTGATTAAGCAAACATTACAAAGCTAAAAATGAACCAAACTCCTAGTAAAATAAGCAGCTAAAAGTAGACAGATGCTATTCTCTCATTTTCCTGTCACAATGAAAAAGTTGTTAAGAGTCAATTGACTAGAAAATTCTTCCATATTTGAGTATTTTATGAAAATAATTTTATTTCATTTTGATGGTATGCATATTATATGTATTTTAAATCAAGCATTTAGTTAGTTCGGTTTTTTTTTAATCACCCACTTCTGAGCAGAGGCACTATCTGTTATGTACCCATTAAATCCTAAGCCTGTGACATGGTCGAATGACCTTTTTGTGCCTGAAATCCTTTTCCTGGAGAGAAATATTAAATTGTATGAAGTTGCACTTAGGACAAGAACAGAAAAAACCCTGAAAATGAGACTGTGCAGTCACCAATATTCTGTGATTTTTTTTAGATTCATTATTTCTAATTGCTCCTGAAATGAACAAAAAAAGCATATGATATATTAAACTTTCTTCCCAATCTACCACACCCCCAAGTATTCTAGAATTATACTGATTCTTTGATTTTAGGGGTTAACCCCTAGTAAGACAGGTTTTCTTACCTACTCATTGCCTCAGTCTATATTCATTCCAGAAAACATTTCCTAAAATGTTCGTGGCTAAGTTTTCCCAAATGTTTGTAAAAAAAGATGTCCAGATCACATACACAAATGCTACTTAAGGTAGCAAAAGGACATAGATACAAGATAGTCTTTGTTTCATCACATAGAGAATACACAGGACACCAAGAACTCACAAAATCCCCAAACACACACACACACACACACACACACACACACACACACTGAGGGTGGCTATATAGGAATCCCTTTAACATTCTGATGAGGTCCTCCTTTTTAAAAAAAATCCTTAATAGTTTTACTCCAATATCGTAATAACTTAATAATTTGAAGAATTATTCAGACCACTGGAGTATTGATTCTACTCAGGGAAAACAAAAAAAAACTGGCAACTGCTGAATAAACAATAATATTTCCATCAGACTTTTACTCTCTGGTAATTCACTGGTTTTCTTCTCAAAGTAGAGTACAGAGGAATTAATATAAAATGAGTCTTTTTTTTTTCAACAATAAGTATCCTCTATTAAGAAATTCCCGTTTATATCACAAGCACTCAACCTGGAATCCACAGACTTCTTTTATTTAATATTTGATAACTATATTTCAAAATAATTGATAACCTTTGTAAGTCTATATATTTTATTTTACATGTAATGAGGGTCTGGTACACATGTAGACACTGTTACCTTTTTCTGCTGATTCGATTTCCTCATCTATAGAACCAACTTCCCACTGCATATGTATTTAAAAACATTATATCCACAAGTGGTCCACGGATTTCACCAAATTCTTAAAGAGGTCCTTGACATAAAAATTTTAAGAACCTCTGATAAAGAAGATGTGAGTTACAAACCTTCATTCATGGGAATTCTTGAATTTAGAAATTTCTAAGAAGTATGCTTCCCAGGAAATATTCCTCTCTGCCTAGAAGACTATAATCTAACATCATGATTTTTAGGGAATTCAGGTTCCCAACCCCCTTCCACGGCTGGAATTGGAGTTCCAGAATATTGTCTCTGAACTATCATTCCTTGGGTCAAGCAAGCATCAATATGTCTTTTCTTCTATAGGAAAATCTACCAGTGCCCTCAATTTCTATTTGTTGAGTCTGGAAAATTCACTTTCAGCATTTCTTCTGTCAGGAAATGTACAAACACACATCTACTTCTGGCAGGTGCTTTTACCTGAAGCTGTCATCAATTGCTCCAGGGAAGGAGGGTTTGGGTTGGGAGAAGCTCCACATGGGATCAGATCCCCCCAACCCTCACCCCCAACCAATGAAAGTCTTCTACAATGTGTATGTTTCTTTCCTTGTGTGGGGAGAAAGAAACATTAACAGGAAATGAGACAGATAGAGATGGAGAGACAGGGACAGAAAGAGAGAGAGAGAGAGAGAGAGAGAGAGAAAGAGACAGAGAGAGGAGGAGGGAGAGAAAGAGAGCACACGCACTGGTGTAAAGTTTTCCCAGACAAGACCATTGGACTGGCAACACTTGCAGAGGAATTTGAATCCCTAAAGACCCTAGGAGAGGTATTTCTTCCGAACTGTGGAAAAAAAGAAAGATAACATAGATATGACGAGTAAAGGATGGAATCTTTCCCACAGAGGCAGTTTTAAAAATTATGAAAGAGAGAGAGAGGAGGGAGAACATATTAAAAGGAGAGGCTAATGGCAACACTCCCTTCACCTCACTTCCAAGTAAAATGGAGGAGCAGTGAGTAAGAGTCGCTGCCATTGGTTCAGCAAGTACCTGCAGCTCTGGGTAAATTATAGGACTGAAGGCTAAAGGGGGATAAATATAACATTATTTGTCTATTTTTATTGTGGCTCCTAACTTAAGAGACTAGAGTGATAAGGGGGAGAAAAGAAGCAAATAAAAAAAATGAATATGATGCCAGGAATGTGAAGGAACTTGCAGTTCTCCTCCCCCTCCCCTTCCTTTCTTCAGTGGGTGTGGCTGGCATCCATTTCATGGTTAACTCTGTCTTGTGCATTTCTTTGTGTCCTTTGATAGAGGCATTTAGAAGCTGGAAAGCTTTGGTAGCAGTGAAGGAGCTCTTGCTTCAGGGCTAGGAGACAATCTCTCAGTTCACTGTGAAAAGTGTTCTTTCTCTGGGAAATGTGTGTGAGGATAGAGGTGGCAATAATCATGAGCCAGTCACATATAACCAGGGGCAAAATTGCTATGAATCTGGGCATTTCAGTACTTCAGTCTGTCACATCAGAGCATGGGTGTGATCTGTTGTGACATTTAGATTTCCACTAGTAATCACCACTCACTTTTATAGACCACAGAATGGGGTAAGAGTGTTTTGGATTTCAATATATTGTCTCAGTCAAATGACTACAACTAAGAAAAAAGATTAATGTGCTAGGTTTTGTGTCTTCCATTGGTGTGAGAACCCAATGTGACAACTGACCATTACCTATATATGTGTATGCATGTGTGTATGTATCTATGTATGCATGTGCATGTATATGCACATATATATACTACCACTTCATACACACATATATATGTGCATGAGTATATACTCATGTGTATATATACATACACATATATGTGTGTGTCTGCATCCATGTGTACTATTTATATCTATATTTTTTATACTTCTGTTTACTTCCTTGGGGGAAAAGTGATTTTGCTTCCTGAATTAACAGTTTTTTTGTTTGTTTTGAGGTTTTCCCCCAGAGCTTTCTTGTTCTTCAGTTATACAAGTGATGATGCAACATGACCTTGTTTAGTACAGGGGCCCTGTCAAGATCACACTACCTAAAAAATGGCTGCAGGCTAATCTTCAGGAATCCTAGACTCAGGCATTCTGTGCTAATCGAGTGTTCAGCTCATCTTGTGGAAAAATTGCAACTTCACAAAATGTCTCTGAAGAAGAAACATACTGGTTCTATGCTTTTGTGACATCTATCAATTCAACTAAAGTCAGATAAACTGACAAATGAAAAATTGTTTTGTATACCTGAAAAATATACCAAGAAAATATCATCCTTCATTTAAAAATTTTAAAACATGGGCAAACGTTTTTAATTCATTGAATGTAGCATTTTGCTATTTTATTTTAAATAACTAGGAAAAAAATTCCTAAAAACAATCTTTACTTCTTTTTGAAATCTATGTTGTTTAAATAATATGATTCACAAATTATTTAAATAATGGCCTAATTACTGAATCATTTACATAATATAACTAATTATATATTTCAAGTGAAAGGCAGCATAGCCTTATGGATAGAGGGGTGACTTTAGAGTTAAGAAGACCTGGGATTGAAGTACTAGCTCTGTGACCACAGTCAAGTCACAAAAGAAGCTCTCTAAGACCAGAAGTTACAGAAGAGTTGCCAGTTGGAATCAGTGAAGGGAGTTACCATATCAAAAAGTCCACACACAGATGAAATCATAGGTCTAAATGGGCAGTGGGAAACCTGCAGCCTTGAGACCATATGTAGCTCTCGAGGTCCTCAAATGCTGTCCTTAAGAGACTAGATGGCCATATGTAGCCTTGAGGCTGCATGTTCCCCACCCCTGGTCTAGATGAACACACTAATATAATATAACATTATATAATATAAGTATACTATATTATACTATGATATAATTTGCTACACTATACTATAATATAATATATACACATGCACATATATAACAATGCATGCATACCTATATTTCAAAGGTAATGTGTAATATTTATAGATACATTAACCAACTCTTGCATTCACAAAGTCCTATGATTTATAACAGATATTTTGTCAATTAAAAAAACCCACAAAATATTAAAATTGTGTTAGAGAAATTTTTTAAAAAAATAATCCAGTAACTAAAAATGAATAGTGCTCTCGAAATCTATTTAGGGGAAAGTATTTCACCACACTCCATATTCCCAGTCCCCAAATTTCACTACAATCAAGGTGTCTCCAAACAATCAAATACTTGTATTATTTTGAGAAAAGAATAACTTAGAAACGATGAATAGCAAATGAACATAATCATGCTTTGTTACAAACTAAGCTACAAAATGATTGTAAGTAACGGATTCATCTCCCTGTCCCTTGCCATAGCATTTTAGGAAGGATTTTGATGAGCAGGAAAATAGGGAAGTTGGAGGCAGAATAGTATTTGAGCAAGCCACTACTTCATGTGAAAGATTTGATTAATGTCAAAAGGATAGAGACATGAGTACTGTTTGTTTAAGAGGAGAAGGCATTCGCTTCTCCTGAAGTGAGGTCAACAGTAAATACATCAGAGAGGTGAAACATAGATTGGTATTGCAAATTCTTAGGCCACAACGAGGGTTTTATTTTCTATTCCAGTCCTGTCTACTTGTCAAATCCTTATTTATTTATAACTGCAGGCACCTGAACACACAGTTTCAATATTAAGGTTAATATATATAAACACACACATACATCTATACATATATGGAAGTAGGAAAGCAATGGAGTACAGATCATTTGACAACTGCATTTTCTATTTTCATAGAGTATCATATTATAAATGACTACTCATTGAAACCAGATGTCAGGTGTTCTCCCTTCTCCATTAAATATTCACTGCTACCTAAGCCCTGACCTGAAATATGCCACCTTATATCTAAGCTTCTTTTGAAAATAATTTGGCACTTGTGCTGAATTGCAGCAAATTGGATAGTTGTTTAATGGCGTGGAAAACTCCCCCAGTTGACTGAATAGACTAACAAATTCATTATTATTTATGACTCTATTCCCAGGCTTTTGTAGGTCAACCTAGAGAATTCACTAACTACATTGCTTTTTCAACTTAGCAAAGACAAGTTCATAAGACATTTTAGAGTCAAAGAAAATCATAGAGCTAGAACAAATCTTGAGGGATTCTGGTGTCTAATTCAATATCTTCAAGTATGATCATGCCTACCTTTTTATTTTATTTTTTACTGAATGGTAACCAGTTCCTGTGTCTAATAAGTCAACTTGATTCAATTCATCAGTAACTGTTGATTATATAACTTTTAACCTCCAGGGGTATTTAGATAAAGCATGGCCTCTGCCTTCATGGAGCCTATACTTAAGTATGAGAAGATAAAATACGCATGTAAAAAATAAATATTAAAATAATAAACTATAATTGTTCAAGTGAAGTGAAGTCATATTTTAAGTTTTATGTTTTAGGTGAGATCATTATTGGGGGATCATGGAAGGCTTCCTCGAGTATTAGTTATTTGAACTGAGTTTTAAATAATGGGTAGAAATTGAACATGCAGAGAGAAAATATAGAGAATAGAATGAACAAAGGAACAAAGGGATAGATAAGGAAAAAGTAGACATATACATAAAAAGTGATTTGAGTAGTTTGGCTGGAGCAGGGCATGTAAATTAACAAGAAATATTTATTTAGTGCATACAATACATTCATGCTATTGGGCTTAGGAAAAAAAAAGGGAATAAAACCAGCACAATTGCTGTTCTGAAGACGCCCACATTCTAATGGCAAAATAGCATTCAAATGAATGTGTACATGTGAGATATATACTGTATAAATGGAAGTTTACTCATAGTGAATGAAGGAGGAGGAGCGGACCAAGGAAGGCATCCTGGAAAAGCCTGTAGAACTATAAGATTTACAAAAAAGCCAGAGAAGCTAAGAGTTGGAGATCAGGAGACAGAGCATTTCAGGTATAGGAAATGGTCGGAACAAATGCAGAGTAAGAAGATGCAGTGCCATGGTTGAAGAAGAAAAAGTATGTGACTGCAGCCAGACTATTGGGTTTTTGGAGGGAAATAAAGCGTAAGAAGACTGGAAAGATAGAGAGGAGAAAAGAGATCTTTATCAGAGCAAACCTGATGCACAGATTTTTCAGCTATATGGATAGGGGTACAATCCATGACCAAACAAGGGGGGAATAATGATCACAAGGTTAGAAGAGCAACTGTTCACTGGAAGAAAAAGAAAAGTCCTTACAGAAAACTTTTTTTTTTCCCTGATAAGGGAATAATTTCTAAGATATATAAAGAATAGATTAAAATTAAAAAAAAATAATAAGTGGTCTAAGAATATGAACAGGCAGTTCTCAGGGAAGAAATCCAGGCTATCTATAGTTTTATTGGGGGGGGGGGGAGAAGTTCCAAAATAATAATAATTAGAGAAAAGCAAATTTAAAAAAAAATTCTGATCTTCTACCTGACACTCGTTACATTGGCAACAATGAGAAAAAGAGTAACAAATATTGAAGGAGCTGTAGGAAAACAGGTGCAGTGTTGCACTATTAAACCAGTGAATGAATACAAGCATTCTGGAAAGCAGCTTACACAAAATTTTAAAAGGAATACAAGGTCAAGTCACCTGAACCATTACTATTCCTATGCCCAAAAGAGATTAAAGGAAGAGAAAACAGTTCTTTATATTTATATATAACAAATGATATTTGTAATATCATTTTATGGTGACAAAAACAAATGGAAACTAAGGAGATACTCACCAATCATGCGATGGCTGAACAAATTGTTATGAATAAATGTTATGGAATTTTATTATTCTAATAGAATTAAAGAAATAGATGATTTCAAAGAAATATAGAGAGACTTGTATGAACTGATTCAGAGTAATCTGAATCAGAAGAATAATCTATATTACAATATCAACATTATAAAACCAAATTATTTTGATGACTTTTATAAATGGATAAAGAATGGAACAATCAGAAGCAAGAAAATAATTTATACAATAACAACAACATTATAAAGACAAATAATGTTGAAAGGCCTAAGAACTCTGAGCAATACAACTGCCATCCATAATTACAGGAGCTGTGACAAAGCACCTTGAGAAGGGGTAATGGATTCAGGATGCAGATAAGACATGATTTTTTTTAAAAAACCCAGTCAATGAGTGAATTTGTTTAGCTTGACTACACATATGTGTTATAAGAAATTTGTTTTTCATTCTTATTTTTTCCTTAATAAGGTGGGGGTGGGGAGAGAGAAAAAAGAAATTTCTGTTAAACCCTAAACAAAGATAGAAAAGGGACAAGTAAAGAGATTTAAGTAGCAAATAGAGCATTTTATATTTGATCCTAGAAGTAATAGAGAGCCACTAAAGTTTATGGAGATGAATGGGATTAATATTTTGATCTGTTTTAGGAAAGGAAAGAAAAACACTTAGGTAATTGGAAGATAGATTGGAATAAGAAGGTACTTAAAACAGGGAGACCATTGAGAAGGTCATTGAGAAGGCTACTGTGAAAGAGGCCAGGCCAGAAGTGATAAGGCCCTGTACAAAGGTGGTGGCTATGCTGTCTCCTCAATTGGAATGTGAGTTTCTTGAGGGCAGGGACTGTGTTTTGGCCTTCCTTTGTGTCCTCAATGCTTAATATAGCATCTGGCACATGGTATGCATTGAATAAATGCTTGTTGACTGATTGGTAAGAAAAATGAGAAGATCTGGCAACAGATTGGATATATGAGGTACCCAAAATAAGAACTGATGATCAAGGTTGTAAACTAGGTGTCTGGACAGTAATAGGTAAGTTGGAAAAGGAGAGGTTTGACCATGAAAGAAAATTAGTTTTCTTTTGTATATAACTAGTTTGAGATTCCTGTAGGCCATCTGATTTAAGCCGGCCAAAAAGCACTTCAGAATTAAATCTATCTTCCTTGCCATCCCTTACCTTTGTCTTCATTCTCAAAAAAATAAAAATAAACAAAAAAACCCACAACAAAACCAAAAACAAAACAATCTAACTTGGTGTAGTAAAATGTCACAAGGTTCTTCACAACCCTTCAGTCAAGAGTATTCTGCATCAGTATTTGTTGGTTGAAGGTCAAACTCAAAAAAGTTTTGAATGATGATAAGAATAAAAAATAATATGAGGAGAAAGAAAGTAGCCACTGAGATAAACAAGATAGGCTTCATAAGAGGAGGAGGTGGCATCAAATTTGGGCTGTGGAGGAAGATTATGTTTCTGATATATAGATGGCAAACAGGATAGTTACAGAAGTGACGAATGACATTTAGATAGATCAAATGTCTAGTGTGGGAAATAGTCCATTTTGGTTGGAAATTTGGGTGAGCAAAGGGGTGTAATTCAGTATGAGTATGATGAACAAGTAGATTATGGGAACTGAGAATACCATGTTAAGAGATTTATAATTTGTCTTAAGGGCAATTGGGAATTTCTGAGGATTTCAAGGGAAATGACATGGTGAACAACTATAAATTATGAAGATTTGGTCAGAAGGTTGTGTAGAAAATCCAAGATTTGATCAAGATTGGAATCCACCCCACTGATGCAGAATGCAGACACATGTAATAATTTCATCCTGAGGATTTCTTGACCTAGCTATTTGATACATTCTCCATAATAGGTACACTGAATATGCAAGAAGACTTTTTCTGATTTGTTGTTGTTATTAATATTCCCAGGGCATTTATTTCACTCATAGGTTTAGCATCCTAACTACAAACATCCTTTCCTTAGTCACAAGTATTTCTGACATTATCTTCTATGAAACATCTAAAGTTCAAATCTTGTGTTGCTAACATGCTAGTGACTATGTACATGCCCATCATGAAGAATTCCACCATCCTTTGGATTATTGGTAATTTTGATTTTTTTCTCAGATTGTCATCTTTTTAAATATACTTTACAAAATATACTATGCTGAAAACTTGAAAAAATCACAGAAAACTATTCAATCTATGGAGCCAGATGGCCAGTCCACTGACAATTTTCAAATCATTTCTGAATGACCTGTTCCATTTTGCAATACGATGAAGGATTTTTTTCTTCCACTTTTTTTCAAAGGGTAGGAAAAAGTTTACCCACCATCCTCTGGCTAGTCATTAATGTTGAACTTGCTCTTCTCTAGGGGGAATTTGCTTTCTGTTTTCAGAAGTATTAAAATGATATATTGCTTTATTTGTCTTAGTGTTGGAAATTAAAATCTCAATAACAGTAATTTCTGCACATTGGTGATAAAACTAAATTCACTTGAGATTTTTTCACACTGAGTTTTGCTTCCTTTTCTCTTAGGGAATTTTTTAATTATGAAGCAATTTCAAAGTAATTTCTAAAGTGCTTCTTTATAATTTAAAAAAATAGTTATTCTTTCTGTCTATTAAAATATGAATGATAAACAATGTGAAAAACAAACCTTCCTGAGAAAAGAAAAGTCAGTGGAATCAACAAGAATCTACCAAGTATTTCAAGCAGTGGCCAAAAATAAAGCAAGGATGGGGTTGGAAAAAAATACTGTGGAACTAGGTATTGAACTCTTTGAGAAAGAAGGGATACTGATCTTAGAGCAAGTGGAAAAATCACCAATACTAAGAACCAATAAAATATCTGAATGGAGCAAACCTCAAAGAAGGAGAGGGCCAAGAAGGGTCTAGAAGAGGTGATGATGAGTAATCAGACTGTAAGCTCCACTTTTTTTTTCTTTTTAACCAATATGTTATAGAAAACTATTTCAAAAAGATTTACAGTGAAGCAAAACATATTTAATGAATAGTAGTGAGGATAAAAAAATCAAAGGATTTTTTTCTTAAATTTTAGAAGTGAGAAGATTCAAGTGCGTCTGTTGTCAGAGTAGAGAACCAATGGGGAAGAGAGGAATTACAGATTCATGAGAGGGAGGATGACTTCTAAAAAAAGGCTGGAAGAAGTGAGAGGAAATGTCTTTATTAAGTTGCTACTAGTCATGGCCTATAATGGGCCCAGAATCAGCTCAAACCTTACTATCTGCAAGTGGCCTTTCCCAGTATCCCTAGGTACTAATTACTTTCCTTTCGTCCATTCTCTCTAGATAATGTTGCTTTATAAATTAATTAATTATGGGGCAGCTAGGTGGCTCAGTGAATAGAGTACCCGTCCTGGAGGCAGGAGGACCTGAGTTCAAATCCGGCTCAGACACTTGACACACTAGCCGTGTGACCTCGGGCAAAGTGTTTAACCCCAATTGCCCTCAAAAAAAAAAAAAGGAAAGAAATTAATTTATTTTTAGCTTTCAACATTCACTTCTATAAGTTTTAAATTTTCTCTCCCTCCCTCTCCTCTCCCCTCCCCAAGATGGTGTGCAATCTGATATAGGCTCACACACACATTTTCATTAAACATATTTTCACTTTAGTCATGTATTATAGAAGGATTAGAACAAATGGGAGGAACCACGAGAAAGAAAAAAATAAAACCAAAAAAGAGGGCAAATAATGCTTCGATCTACATTAAGACTCCATATTTCTTTCTCTGAATGTGGATGGCTTTTTCCATCAAGAGTCTTTTGGAGTTGTTTTAGGTCCTTGTATTGCTGAGAAGAGCTAAATCAATCAAAGTCAGTCATCACACAATGTGGCTCTCACTGTATACAATATTCTCCTAGTTCTGCTCGCTTCACTCAGCATCAGTTAATATAAGTCTTCCCAGGTTTTTCTGAATTCTGCCTGCTCATCATTTCTTATGTCACAATAGTATTCCATTACATTCATAAACTACAGCTTGTTCAGCTATTCCCTAATTGATGGGCATTCCCTCAATTTCCAGTTCTTAGCTACCACAAAAAGAGCTGCTATAAATATTTTTTACATGTGGGTCTTTTTTTCCCATTTTTATCATCTCTTTGGGATACAGCCCTAGAAGTGGTATTGCAGGGTCAAAGGATATACACATTTTTATAGCCCTTTGAGCATAGTTCCAAATTGCTCTCCAGAATGGTTGGATCAATTTACAACTCCACCAACAATGAAATAATGTTCCAATTTTCCCTCATCTTCTCCAGCATTTATGATTTTCCTGTTTTGTCATGTTAGCTAATCTGATAGATATGATGTGATACCTAAGCGTTGTTTTGATTTGAATTTCTCTAATCAATAGTGATTTATATCATTTTTTCATGTCACTATAGATAGTTTTAATTTCTTCATCTGAAAACTACCTGTTCACAACCTTTGACCATTTATCAACTAGGGAATGATTTGTATTCTTATAAACTTAACATAATTCTCTAAATATTTTAGAAATGAGACCTTTACCAGAAATACTGGCTGTAAAAATTCTTTCTCAATTTTCTGCCTCCCTACTTTTCTTGGCTGTGTTGCTTTGTGCAAAAACTTTTCAATTTAACATAATCAAAATCATCCATTTTGCATTTCATAATGTTCTCAATCTCTTTTTTGGTCATAGATTCCTCTATCCTCCATAAATCTGACAAGTAAATTATTCCTTGCTTTCTTAATGTGCTTATAATATCAGTCTTTTTTATCTAAATTGTGTACCCATTTGGACTTTATTTTAGTATATGGTATAAGACGTGGTCTGTGCCTAATTTCTGCCGTACTATTTTCCAGTTTTCCCAGCAGTTTTTGTCTAATAGCAAGTTCTTATCCCAGAAACTGAGGTCTTTGGGTTTATCAAACAGTAGATTACTATAGTCATTGACTACTGTGTCTTATGTCTCCTAACCTATTCCACTTATCTAATACTATTTCTTGACCAGCACGAAGCAGTTCTGATTACTGCTGCTTTATAATACAACTTAAGATCAGGTATGGCTAGGCTACCTTCCCTAGAATTGATAATATTTTGTTTTTACCTAGTTAATCATATATTATCTCCCTCATCATAGTGTAAATTTCTTTAATATAGAGGTTTTCTTCGTATCTCTAATGGTCAGCACACTGTCTGACATATAAGCAAATAACAAATGCTTAATGACTTCCTGACTAACCCTGGATACATATACCTCCAACTAAACAACAACAAAACTGCCTGGCTCTAACCTAGTTCAATTTAATAAAGGCTGCCTTCTTTGACTTAAAAAAAATTTATACTAGGTTTCCCTATCACCCAGTCTGAAAGTATAGAGACTATTATAGTGGTCCCGCTATAGCAGGCTGAGGAGCTTTGTGTTGTTCTGTTTCCATTCTGGGTCTTTTTATCCCCAGCTTGCCTAAGGAGAGCTTGCTAGATAAGGTCCTCCAAGAATAGGCTCACTGTATCCATGCTGAACTTAGTTTGGGTACACCATAGACTAAGCCCATTGTCACTCAGATCTGAGTTCAGGTGATCATGCACCAGCCTCTGCCTTCCTGCTCCCTGGGACCACAGGAGTACACCAACAGGACCAGCAGGAATACTGCTTCTTCAATTCATAGAAGAAAATGTATCAAAGAAGATGTCCTAAGAAATCAAATGTGTGGTTCTAAATATACACTAAGCATCCTCCAACCTTCTAGGAAATACCTCCCTCCATAGTCTTAGAATTACTTTATAACTAGCTACCAGAGACAGCAAAGAATGAGCAGGCCCCTCTTCTCTGAGTCGAGAGCAATCTGTTGTTGTACTTCTGCCAGTAGTAATTCTTACCTCCTAATTCAAACTCATTTATTTTTCCCCCTCTGGAGTTCTTTTAATGTCTTGCTTCTTTGCACTTTGTAGCTAATGAAGAAAGAGCTCAGGTATTTTATTTAACACAGTATTTTTTAGCCTGTGAACTTGTTCATTTTAACTTTTGCAGAGAAATTTGAATCACTAGGAGCTTGACTTAACATAGATCCTGATGCCCTAAAAGTGCTGCTTTTCTTAAAATTCCTTAGGATTTTCAGTATCAGAATTTAAATATTTCCTGACCTGACAAGAATTGATTCTGCTGATGTGTTCTTTATACTTGAAATTATAGAAAACCCTTTTATAAACTTCAATTCCTGTGAATGCCTTCCAAAGGCTGTACAATGAGACCTTAACCTTGAAAATCTATAGTAATGGCTTTATCTGCGTCCAAGACTTGTCTTCAATGGGACAAAGTTGGATTTAGTTTACTTAAACAAGAACAAATATCTGACTGTCATTGATAAAGATGCTTTTTGGGAGACTATACAGTGGACCTACCCTGCTGGATATCTCCTACACTACTATTACTGTTCTGTCACATACAGATCTAGAGCATCTGAAAGAACTAATACCAAGAAATATTTGGCCTCTTAAGAAGCTTCCTTTTTGTTCAAATTTCCTTTACCTGACATGAACTGACCTTTCCTATCCAAGTCACTGCTGTGTTTTCAAGAATAGAAAGAAAAACAAAGGGATCCTCGAGTCCCTAATGTGCAACCAGAGCAGCATTCATAGCTTGTGTCAGAAGAAATCTGTCAATGCCTTGAATAGTCCCTTCTACCAGGAATATTAAGACAAACAGAACCACCCAAAGGTAGTATATGAGGGAGATTCCACAGAACAGGATTTCCACAGCAACTGATTATTAGTATGTCTTCTTTGGAGAACAGGAGAATAAAAATATTGGATTTGGCCAAAAACTTTAAAACCCTCAAGAATGATCTTACAGGCATTTGATAGTACTTATGCCTGTTCTGTGAAGATCTGGCATGCTCCCCAGAGCCAGATGACTTCAGCCCCTGTGAAAATACAATGGGTTAGAAGTTTCTTAGAATTATAATATGGTTTGTCAACCTGCTGGCTCTCCTTGGCAATTTCTTCATCCTGTTTATTATCATCGCTCGCCATTACAAACTTACTATCCCAAATATTCTCATGTGCAAATTGACCTGTGCTGACTTCTGTTTGGGGATCTACACGTTCCGTATTGATTCTGTTGTCTTCCATATTCTCTCTGAGTACTACAACTATGCCATCAACTGGCAGACTGACTCTGGTAGCATCACAGCTCGTTTTTCACTGTTTTGGCCAGTGAACTTTCTCTGTACACATTGATAGTTACCATACTAGAGCCCATTCTAGTATCCCACCATTTTTGCAAGGCATCTGGACAGGAAGATTTGCCTACAGAATGTATATATGCTCATGATAAGGGGGTGGGTTTGCTGTTTCCTTCTAGCCCTACTTCCATTGGTGGTGATCAGCATTTATGTCAAAGTTCCCTTTGCTCTTACCTATATCATCTGAGTCCTGATGCTGAACATCATTGTTTTTATCATTGTCTGTGCCTGCTACATAAAAACTCTCGTTACTGTCCAGAATACCCAGTGCAGCCCAGGTGACAAAGACACCAAAATTGCCAAGAGGATGGCTCTACTGATCTGATGTGCACTATGTTGATTTCTTTTTACGCTTTTTTAAACAAACTATTTATAAACAAGCCTCTTATCACTATTAGTTAATTCAAAAATCTTGCCGGTCTTTTTCTACCTGTGGTTTTCTGGCAAGATGACTTCATTCTACTGCATAAGTTTGGTATCCGTAAGCACCACATTCAAGTCTACGAAATGCAGACAATCTCTTCAAAAAATAGCATTGGTATTAATGGCCAGAAAGGTTGTTGGGGAGGAGAGAAGGATCTTTGCCAATGTGCAGGAAGACTATGAACTACTGGAAAACTTTCATCTGGTCAAAGGCAAGCAGAACCAACTCAAGGTAGATTGCAAATTGACAATTTTATAAGCTCATCCTCATACTCAAAAACATCTCAAAATGGTAACCTGACTGACAGAATCCTGATTTCCTAATTTAAGTATTCTAATCCTGGACCACACTTTTGTTTTTCCTCTCTCTTCTGTTCCTGCTTTTCTTACAAGGAATAAATAAACATATTTTGCACATGAATGACTTTAAACTAATCTCTCCTCATAAGATATCACCCTCAGGAGACCAAGGAAGTATTACCATAACTAAGACTGCATCTCTAACTTAGGTGATAGCAAAATGATCCATCCTCTCTGTGAGATTTCCCAACTAATTTGTTCCACAAACTAGTCTAAAAGAAAAAAGTTCTCTAAGGGGGGAAACATCAAAAGTTAGTAGAGCTTTGACAGCAGAGATCCTCCCTCTTCTGATGCCACCTGTAGTAATATGGAGTCTGCACTTGGGTACTCTCCAGTGACTTGTCTGATGCCACCCAGTTCACTATACACTCCTTTCAGCTGCTTTAGTTATCTAGTGCTTTGTACTGCCAACAAAGAACTAAAGATGACTTGAACCTACAGCAAAACATAATTCTGAAGAGAGGGGCTATTTAGAGCAATGAATAACAGGATGGGAATGAGGTTGTGAGGAAAATCTTTTTCAAGATGCTTTTTCATGACTCTAGCTGTTCCTTGAAACCACTTACAGTAGTCATCTCTACAAGGACTTACCAAGGATCCAATCATTTTGTATTGCCCAGAAGGATATATGTTTCTATGACTAAAAGCCTATCTTCTTGATAAATGTCTTAGTACAAAAGAATGGAATTGTAGAAACCATATCTGGTTAGCAACAAATGTTTGTTATGGTACTCACAGAAGTAACACTTTGGCCCATTAAGTAGTACACAGTATTCCTATGAAAAGCTTTTTGAAGTTTCTAAAAAATAAAGTTCACTTGATTTTATCAATGTCGTATCTCCTTAGCCCTGATTTCTTTCTTACTGTTTCTCATTTTCCTAAAATAAAGTATTTGCTTTCTGAAAAAACAATGCTGGATTGGAGTCAGGAGAGCAGAGTTCTAATCCTGACCTTACCATTCTCAAGCTATGTGACCTTGGGCAAGTCCATTTATCCTCTTTGGCCCATAGTTTCCCTTCCAGCTCTAAGACTTTAGAGTAGGGTTCCCACAGACACCTTTTTCCATGAGATCCATACAAAAAGGAAATGGAAAAGAAAAAAGAATGACTATCACATTTCCTTCAGGCCTAATCTCTACTTCTTAAGAGGCCTGAGCCTGAGAGTACAAAGTTCCTCCCACTCCACCTCAGCCACAGAGTTCTTAAGATTACTAAACCAGAAAGGGAAGATTCTCGTGATGAAGTGGACTGGATCTGAATTGTTAAGCTGGCATCTAGTCTATATAAGATAACTGTTCTATGATTGTTAGTACAAAAAAGAAATGCTACAAAACTTTTTGACCTTAATTATTCATATAATTGAATAATATGCATTGTAAAAGATAGTGGTATGTAACAGCAATTTCACTACCCTGGGGCAAGGTTCCACCACCCTCAGTCCAAGAAGCTAATATATCCTCAAGAACTGATTCATTCAGTAAGCAACATTTGGACCAAATCAAGAAGCAACAGAAAGTGGAGTAAACAATGCTACTAAACCCATGAAGTCAAACAATCTGTACATAGTGTTAAATTCTCCCTGGAACCTGAAAATTCCATCAGGTATGGTTGACCTTGTATAAAAATGTTCTTCTCTTTACCAAGGCTCTCTAATTGCCCATAATTTAGGAATCTTTATCTACAAATGCAGTTGCTTATTTACCAGTACACAGACACTCCAATTCTCTGCTAAAAGACCCCAAGCAGAAAAATATTTTTCTGTGTGCTCATTAACTCTAGCATAAAATGTAAACTTTTTATTGTTCTCAGACTGTATTATTCCAAGTCATTGGCCTAAAAGAACCCACTCTTACCTATCAAATCTGACTATAGCCTTCATAGTGCCAGGTTATTTGAAAACTTTCACATTTTAATAGGAAAATTCTAAAAACATAGTATCATTAGTTACTCCCAAGTTGGCAAATAAGTACATAAAATTATTTAATTTATTCAAAAAAAAATAATTTTTTGCACAGTGAATAAAGCACTGGCCCTACAGTCAGGAGGACTTAACACTTACTAGCCTGCCTTCCTCCTTCCAAAAAAGAAAAAAAGAATTTTTGCATATATAAGTTCATAAAATTTGATTACTTTTTCTTCTGATGAGGTCATAAATTTTTTTTCCCCTTAAGTGTCTAGGACACTTAAATGCTTACCACTATTTACTTTGCAGATTATTTTTGTTAATGTGATAGTTATAATGATCTTAAATAGTAATTAGGATGAATCTACTACCCTATACTGAGCGATACAGCAAAGCACAATCAGTAGAGGGATGGTCGCAGAGGCAACAGTACCTGAGTGGTTTAAGTTCTCACTCTGACACAGATTCTGTGGGACCCTGGGCAGGTAATTTCATTTCTCAGTGCTCCAGGCCAATGGTGTCCAATTTGAACAGAAGCAGGGGTCACTACTCTGTTCATAAGGTTCCCTCTGGGCTGCATATGGAACTCAGTTTTAAAATGCAATGTTATGTATTTTTTATTTTATTTTTGTTTATTTTGTTAAATGTTTTCCAATTAGCTTTTAATTTGGTCTTCCCCTCCACTCCACTAATTTAGGAGTGTTGTAGCAGCATATGGCTCAAAGGCTGTGTGTTTGCCACCTCTGCCTATGCAGCGTGCTAGGATTATAAATTCTAGACACATTGATGACCTGCTTCGGAGGAGTAAATTTCTTCACCTATGAATTTCTTGTAGCAATAAAAGCAAGGTTCACTTCCTTTTTTTGTTCTCAAATATGGGGCAGCTAGGTGGCAGCGTGGGTGGAGTACAGCGCCTAGAGTCAGCAAGATCTGAGTTCAAATCTGATCTCAGACATTTACTAGTTGTATGACCCTGGGTAAGTCACATAACCCTGTTTTCCTTAGTTTTTTTTTTTTTCATCTATGAATTGAGCTGAAGAAAGAAATGTTATACTGCTCTAGTTTCTTTGCCAAGAAAACCCTAATAGGGTCATGAAGAATCAAACATGAATTAAACAACTGAATAACAATCTGAAACATCCTTTCAAGTAGTCCATGAATGAAGAAAAAGAAAAAAAAAATACAATTTATTTTCACTAACCTTTGTTTTTTTTTTTTTTTGGTAATCAATCCTATATATTATATTTTATGCATTAAACACGTTATTCTGAGATGTGGTAAATAGGCTTTACCAACGTGCCAAAGGGATACAAGACACAGCAAAGCTTAAGAATCAACTCTAGAGAAACATTAGATGAATGAAACTGATATGAATGTTGTGAATTTGGCATCGCTAGTGTCTAAACATATCTATCTGTCAGTCTGTCTATCTACTTATCTATTTAGTAGTTCACATTTATAGAAAGTAAATGTTTTCTTGCTCTAGAACAGACAATGACAGATAAAATCAAGGAAAAAGCATATGTTTGTGGGTGATAAACTTTGCTACCTGTCATATTTGACAGAATGTCCTTTAACTTGTGCTTAATGTTGGGAAGTAAAAATCAAACAAAATATATAAATAACTCAAGAACGAAACAAAATGCATAAATCTTAGGTGTTGTTTTTATAAAGGCTCTTTTGATATTGATTTTTTCCATGTCATGTGGCTTGCCTTTTCATTAGGGTTCTTAGCCGTGGCTATAATTTTTGTGAACAACAGAAACTTTATAGTATTGACGTCTGATCAATAACTATATTGCCAATGTGGTAAAAGGCTGAAGATCTTTCTTCTACCTCTCTCATCTATTACTAGCAGAAAGAACTAGGAGAAAAAACCTTTACACACATACACACACATCATCATCATCACCACTTTGTCTAGGATAAATTCAGTCTAACATAATACAGATACCACTTATTTTTTTGAAATTCAACACTTTTGGGACTCTTCTAAACACATTTTTTTTTTTGCCATTGATTCAAAGTATTTCAAGCAGAGTTCACTATAACATGTCTGCTTTGTCCCCACTCTCTCAAAGTCAGACCAACTAAACTATTTTCGCCTAAGGGTTCTTGGTATCCTGAGGATTTTATGATATTCTTTACATCAGCTCAACCCTCCATCTTTTAGGGGACTGTGACTCATACTTCCAGTTCTACTGAAGCACTTACCACTCAATTAGCTTTTACTTTAAAAATATAGCAAGAAAAATAAAACATAAAAATATTTCCTCTAATTCTTCAGAGGGAGGGGCTTAATCCCCATATACTACCTCAGTCTCTGCTGGTAGGGATGTTCAACACTTAGCTCTGTTCCTACACATCTCTGGTCCCACTGGTCTCATATTCAGATGTACCATGACTGCCAAATAAGTTTGCTTCTCAGCAACCTCTGGACTAGGCCATTCCCAAAAGTTACTCCTTGTTTCTCAAGGCCTGGACTCAAAAATGCTAGGATAGCAAGGTAGGTAAGTGGTAGTCCCAACTTTTTTCAAATTTCTGGGCATTGATGCCGCATTGAATGCTAACCTGACCTCTGGGACACTGGGATACCAAACAGTCCTCCAGACTTTTTAAACTCAAAAGATCATAACCTCTACTCCTTCTACATTGATCTATTTCCCTTAAGAGTGCTAAATTCAACCAGAGGAGGATGAAGCTTACAGACCTTTTTTAATGACTTTTAAGTAAACCAAGAGCTTCATTTATCTAGCTGGAGCCAGTGTAATGCCATGTACCAGTAGATTTCCAAAAGAATGCTACCGTGAACAGCTTCTAGTGTTCAGATTACACAATATAGTGAACACTCTGTTTATTCCATTATAAATCAAGGCAAACATTCACAATATATCACAATATAATATTCACAGCATTTATCACAGAAAATGGCCACACAGTTTTCACTACAGTGGCCACAATATTTATAACAAGA
>CM053591.1:114127064-114142213 GCA_028646515.1 Pseudochirops corinnae | reverse complement strand
GGCGCCACAGGCTCCACGTGACCACATTCAGCCTATTAGGGAACACAGTATACTTTCAAATATCCAAGGGTCCTCAGAGTCACGTAGCCACTTTAGCAAAGGGCCTAGGGGCAGGGAAGATCTTCAGATTCCCATAACACCTATGAATCCCCTATCCTCTTGTGTAAGTTCTAATTAGAGATAACCATACTTTAATATGATAAAGAACATTTTTCATACAAACACACATACATATATACACACACATACATACATAGAATAGTAACCTACACTTATGTGCCACTTAAAAGATTGAACATTCCTTAATATATTCTAATTTGAGTTTGCTCTGTGAGATAGTGACTGTAAATATTATCATCATCCCCATTTTACAAATGAGGAAACTGAAATCTAGAGAGGTTTCATCTTGTTCATGGCCAGTTATAATTATAGTAAGTGTCAGAGACATGATTCAATCACAAGTTTTCCTGATTCCTATTCTTACAATCTATCCACTAGGAACATACAATCTTTGTTTTTCTTTGATTACTACCTTTTCTGAAGAGTAACTATTAAGTTATGGTATTATTTATTTGAGAATCTAGTTGATTAATACATAATTATCCAAAGAAAAAATTGCTTTAAAGTAAGATAAAGATGCAGACTATATCTCTAAAAACAGAATTAATCAGAGTCTATGGTTATACTATATATTAGTAGTTTTATTAGTACAAAAAAGTCCCATCTGAGGAAATTTCCACTACCAAGGCATGCAGGCTCCTTCATTGCAACTTTTGGAGAGAAGTTAAATCACTTGCCCAGGGTAACAGAGGCAGTGTCAGCAACAAGTTGAACCCAGTTCTTACTAAGTACCACCAATACAATATTTACAGTGCCCATGACCACCATAAAGAGACCTGCATGGTGCTTGATCGGAAAATTTAACAGCCTATCCATATAGAAGACAGTAGCAAAACATTTATTCAGATACTAGACAACCAAATTCCCAAACCAGTAAATTGATTCCATCATAGTAGGAAAGAAGTTAATAAGCCACAACAGTACAGAGTCATACCATCCTTTAGGCTTCCCACAAATCACTCACGTGCCTATCTGAATCCTTGCCTGAGTGTGCTCTCTTCCCCATTCTCCTTGACTATCTCTGACTCCCAGCTTCCTGTGGCTCTGTTCCACCCCTCAGCAAACTCCTTCCACCACAGGCTACATGTGATTACATTCAGCTTATTAGGGGATAGAGTTTACTTACTTTCAAAGTAGGGAAGGTCTTCAAATTCCCCTAGGCTTATTAAGGGGCAGAGAAGATCTTTAAATTCCCATTACCATTACAATATACCATACCAAGCTTTCTATATCTCTTATGCATAGATAATTCACAGAAGTGTTTCTTCCAAGTATTTACATTGAGAATTTTATCTCAAGATGAAAAAAAAAACTAAAACTCCTTTATTTTATGTAAATATTTGAAAAATTTCACTGTGTAAGGTAGCAAAATAAACAATAACAACAACCACAAAACAGTTCAGATAAAGGATTTAGCCATATAAAGAACTATGATAGCTGGCACAAATTTGAAAATAAAAGAGAAAATGGCAAAACATAAGGAACAAAGATATGAGGAGTAGATCAACCAAGAAACAGCAATTAAAAAACATTTATTAAACTCCTACTGTGTGTCAGGCTCTTTGCTAGGCATGAGGGATACAAAAAACAAACAAATAGTTCTTGCTTTCAAAGAATCTCATCAAAGAAAAAAGGAATCTATCCTTTCTTAGCAAAGCCCCAAATCATGAGATGATTGCATTTTTTATTTATATTTGAAAGAGACAGACATGACAATCCTCTCATCATATAAATTCAATTGGACAAAAGCTGTGATTGCCAATCCAAGTTTTCACAACCACGTTCTTTGTAGAATCACTGATATGTTTTCTACTGCTATGTTTTTTCACAAAATATGGTAGTTACTAATTTAATAAGTGGTGTCTTAGCTATGGCTATATGCTCAACTGATAAATATTTAGCTACTATTTAAGCAAGAAAGAGTCATGAACTGTAGCCATCTAACCAAAGGATAATTTAGTTTGAGATGGTTAATATGGTCTTTTCCTACTCTTAGATTCTGTAATACTGACTTAACATGTGTCAAGCTCCTCACTACTCACCATATTAAATCAGGGTGTTTGGGCTAATTATTCAAAGACTTCATGGTCCAAACCTTTATATCTACTGTAATTTCTAGTAACAAATATATGACAGATAAATAAATGCAATAGTTAAAGTACTTAAGACAAAATAACAAAAAAAATTAAGCAATAAAAGCATTCTTGGTATTTGTACAAATTGGTGTGATCTCCATCTTATGGGAAATAGTAATCTAATTTCATTTCAATTCCTCCTACTCCCCACTATAGTGGGAGGTCACAGACACTGCAGAACACTCAGATGAACTGGTAAAGAATTAAGACTTTCATGAGATCCTACTATACCCAGAAGCTATTGTCCTATATCTCTTCTCCTTTTCTTAGTCAAACTCTAAAAATTGTGTCTAAACTCACTATTACCACTTTCTTTCTTCTCTCTCTCTCCTCAATCTGGCTCCCAGCCTTATCATTCAACTAAAACTGCTCTCTCCAAAGCTATTGATGATAACTTAAATGCCAAATCAAATGATCTTTTTTTTCTTCCTCCTCAACCTAAATGCTCTATTTGACCTTGTTGCCCACATCATTTTCTTAAAAATTCTCTCCTCTCTAGGTTGTTGTGACATTCCTTATTTTTGGATGCTTCTTCTTAACTTCTTGGCCACTTTTTTCTTAGGCTCTTTTGGTGGTATATTATCTACTTCACACCCCCTGTGAGTGTTCCCCAAGGTTCTGCCATAGACTTTCAATTCTGTTGCATCTGATTCTTTTTTTTTACTCACACAGCTTCTACCTTTCACCTAGTTTATTGCAATAGCTTCCCAAGTGGCCTTCTAATTTCAAGTTTCTCCACTTTACTAGTGTTGCCTGTAAGATTGTAGCTGTTAGAGAAAGACCTTTTGATAACTTCAAAGAATTCTCCTAAAGACACCAAATATAAGACAGATTTGGATATAGTAGACTGCACTTGAAAAGCAGCAGCAAGAATGTCAAGTGTCCTCCAAACAGCTTCATAAAAACAACAAAGATTCCTGATACCATTCTTCTTATTTTGGGCTCTATCACTGGATGAGGTAAAATGGTCATGTGTTCATTATTTCTCCAAGTTATAGAGTTTCAGCCTCAATTTTCACACCATTTCTTTTTTAACTGTTATTAATCCTTTCTTCTTTTTGCTCTTCTAAAATAACTGCACAATGCAGTTTGTGATTGAGAAATGATCACTCAAAAGAAATCTAAACAAGATGAATTAAAGTAACATTTCTCTAATGTTTGACACTCACGCATCTAGCTTTTCAGAAGAATAGAAATATACTATTTCCTTTGCTTATGATAAAATGTTTGTTTTGGGTCATGACATCTTTTCAAATCAATAATAAGAAATTATTTTCACCTGATCACCAGCAAATGGTTTCATATGCTAAATAAGTAACAGAATTTAGCAGTGCACTTGGAAAATTCAAGAAAACACCAAGATTAAGAAAACCCTGTATTCTATTCCTGTTGGTTTATGATATGGAGGGTTCATTTAATTTTTTTGTACAATTTCAAGAAAATGGGGCTATTATTGTAAGACAGATAACACTAGCACACAGGAGGGCTGATAGCACAGGTTCACTCTTGATCTGGTCAGACAGAAAGACAGTTTCAGAGGTGTTAATAATCTTACTTTATTCCAGTCTAGTCTTCTCCAAAGTGAGTTTGCTGATAATAGGACCACCAACTCCTACAGCATCCCTAATCACCCTTCTTGTAGAGGCCAGCAAGAAGGGACAGCAACTACTCCTATGTCTCAAGGGGGTCAATTAAGACAGGCACAGCTTGTGCACTCCCCTAAATTCCCTCAAGCTTCAATGGAGGCCCGCTGAAACAAACACAAATATCCACCCCCCCCCCCTGCCAAGCCTTGAAGGGGGCCCATCAAGGCACACACAGCATTCCAGTTTGTGTATTCAACTCTAAGGGTTCCCCATTCACTGTGAAGTGCCCGCCTGCTTTATAGGATAACAGACAAAGAAGGCATATTGCCAGCAATAGCCTCCAATTTTATGTTACCTTATCCCTGTGTCTCACTGTGCAGTCCCAGTGGATATTTACAATTTAAGCAAACATGTTTATGTTATTTATCATTATGTAATGCTGTGCAAGTGTGGTAATGATATTTTGAACCATAATTATGAGAACTCATATCTAATACTTGAGAACAAAAGAATGTTATGGCAATGGATCCTGTGAAACTAAACTGTAAGAAAGAATAACAAAAATCCACTTTACACACACTAAAATCCACCTTACTTACCATTACTTTTTTCTTGCTTTTTTTTTTTTTACAGGGGGAAAGCAGGGCAATTAGGGTTAAGTGACTTTCCCAAGGTGACACAGCTAGTAAAGTGTTATGTGTCTGAGGCTGAATTTGAACTCAGGTCCTTCTGATTCCAGGGCTAGTACTCTATTCACTGTACCACCTAGCTGCCACTTATACTTACTTTTCACAGAGGGAAGTTGTAAGGAATAATTAGCAAAATCCTCACCTAACACAGATAATACTTAAGAATTGCTATGCAGTTTTTTGAAATGTATGTTTATAGTATAATTAATATCTGCAATGTCCTTTACAATGACTTTATTAGTTCTAATCATGCTGAGTCAATATCATTTTGAAAGACTCAGTTTATGTCAAATTATTTAATTTAGAGTAACTCAGAACAACCTGATTATTATCTTTATTATTTTTTTGCTGTATATGCAAATGCATTATATCTTTCTTTTAGGAATAGTCTGGTCCAAATAATCAAGTCTATATATTTATTAGGGACTATTATCTAATCAAAAATAATTCTTAGAATTCAATGTTAAAAAACCTGAAGGGATGTAAGGAGAGGCTGGGGGGGATACAGCTGAGCCATAAAAAAAGGAAGGAATCAGTTAAACCTGGAAAGCATAACACACAACACACTTAGTCCCCCAACCTCCCCACTCCATTCCCAAACTCAAGACTATTAGGCAGTCTAAGTAGGACAGCAGTCTATAATAAGTGTTTGTCTTATAGATTGTATTTCATTATATCACAGACAGAAAGCAATAGAAATTGAATAAACATTCCTAGTAGGAAAGCAATACAGGTGCAGCAGTTCTGAGACAATAAGGGTTATAATGTTGGATATTGTTTTCTTTGTAGAGGCAGTAGGGAATAGTAAATGGAGTGCCAGGTCTGGGGTCAGGATCTCCTGGGTTCAAGTCTTGCCTTTGACACTTAATACTTAGGTCAATATAACGCAATAAATCCCAGGCAACTCTCTAGGATTTCTCTACTAGATTTTAGTTAGACTAAAGCAGCAGGGGTGATAATATGTATAATTGCAAAGGGCCTCTGCCTCTCCTAAGCTGTCATTAATAGCAGGGGGAAGGAGAATTAGGCAATGAAGACATACAGGCTTTTCACTCACAGCTCTGCTATCACTTCTAACTGCCTGACTCAAGCAGTTCTGAAAGAGATTCCCTGATTTTCTTTATAGGCCCAATACATAGGAGTGACTAGGAGTCACAGTAATCAGAACGGATTAAAAAAAAAAAAGACATCCTGAGACCATAGAACTCATACTCAGATGTTCTCAAACCTCTCAATGAGGTTTAATTAAAATATTCTCAGCTGCTGGAGATATACTCAAAAGTCCTGAACAATTGTCTCATCTCTTTAACTGCATGTGGTTGGTTAGGCTCCCTTCATCAACCGTAGACTCTCCCATCACCCGCTTAAAATATTTCGGTTCTTGCAAATCAAGCCAAGGTGCCTCCAGGAAAATTGCTTTATATCCCAAATTTTGGGTAGTTCTCTGAAGATCTAGAAAGACTCCACAGTAGCAAGTCTGTTTCTTGATTGCTTTATCTAGTTCTTAATATTTTCCCCAAAGGTATGCAGGCCTTGAATGCTCCCCAAATAAGCAATCTTATGTGAATGTTCAGACTTTCCATATCTGGGTGTCTTACACTGGCCTCCAAGAAATAATGAGGAAAGGTTCCAAAAGAGTAAAAAAAAAAAAATATATATATATATATATATATATATATATATATATATATATACATATATATACATGTATATATATATATATGTATATATATATACATGTATATATATAAAAGCAAAATAAACCAGTATCAAATAAATAATGAAAAACAACAAAAGAAAAAAAAAACTTCCAAAAGTGAAAAATTAAGTTTAATTTAACACACAGTTCTTAAGTGTCAACTATTAAAAGCAATAATGATACAGAGACACAAAATGAAATAGTAGATGTACTGAAGCAAATTACATATTTTCCAGGCAGCAATAGGGCTTTCTCAGGAATTAATCCCTTTCTATGAACTTTCAATTTATTGGGATGCTGGATGAGGCCCTATAAAGATACTGATGTAGCACAATTTTTGAGAGATTTCGACTTGCTCCCTATTACCAACAGTATACCTCCAAAAATAAATAAATAATTCAAACAGTGCTTGACAAGGTCCATGGAAGCTTGATTAAGACTTCCCCTTAAGGGATTTTTGATCTCCATTATTGGCAGAGATTTTCTACTTTGGGAATTCCATATACTAGTTAGTTAAATCACAAATTCTTTACAAAGTCTCATATCCTATTCTCCAGGAAAGGAAACCATTAAGGGGTATTCTATGTGTATTTCCTCTGTATATCTGTTGCAAGTTAAAGAATACAATGGAAAACTCTTAGACATAAACTACAAAACTGATTCAAAGAAAAGAGATAGCACTGGAGGGTTGCTTTAATGATTCTGAAGTTTCTGGCATTCTCTTCACACACACACACACACACACACACACACACACACACACAGACATGCACAACTAAGAAGTTCCTTATCTGTATAATGACCATTTCATCTAACAGATTGTAGACAGAATAAAAATGTAACTGCTCTATATTTAGGTAGGACACTAGAGAAAATACTGCTTTGAAATCAGGAAGACTCATCTTCATGAATTCAAATCCAGCCTCAGATGTTTACTAGCTGTGTGATCCATAGCACTTCAGTTAACCCTGTTTGCCTTGGTTTCCTCATCTGTAAAATGAGCTGGAGAAGGAAATGGCAAATCACTCCAGGATTCTTGCCAAGAAAACCCCAACTGAGGTCACAAGAAGTCAGACATAACTGAAATGACTTAGTAACAACTCTAATTTTGCTTCATAAGAAGAATGGAACTGGACAATAATGTTAACTTAATTAAAACTTTAGATGAAAGTGTGTCAGGAGTTAATAATAACCAAGTAAAAAGTCGTTAGTTACTCTCAGGAATATACCAGGTTTCAAAACAGTGATGAACAATATCCAAGTTATAATGGAAAGGTTAGGCTGCTAGGTGGCAAAGGGGATAGAGTGCTGGGCTTGAAATCAGGAAGACTCATCTTCCTGAAATCAAATCTAACCTTGGGGGGGGGGGGTGGAGCCAAGATGGCGGCGTAGCAGCAGCAACATATCACAGCTCTCACATAGCCACCCCAAAATACCCAAATCTAACCTTAGACATTTACTAGCTATGTTACCCTAGGTAAGCCACTTAAGCCCTATTTGCTTTAGTTGTTCATCTGCAAAATGGGGACACACTGAAGAAGGAAATGGAAAACCATTCCAGTATCTTTGCCAGGAATATCCCAAATAAGGTCATGAAGAGTCAGAAGTGACTGAAATAACTGAGGAATAACAAGTGGGAGATCTGTGATTCAGGAGGGGTAAATTTGAGTACTGTCTTTAGACAAACCACTTGAGCTCAGAGAACCTCAATTATGAAGGTGGTCTCAGTGATCTTGGGTTGTTTGATTCTGTGACTCTCACTAAACTAGCATCACCAAATCAGAGAATCTAAATGTAATATGTCTCTAAAGGAGAAGGGATGCTGTTAAAAAAAAAAAAAAAAGGAAATTCTCACAAAACAATCCTAAATTATCCTGATGACAAAGGGAAAAAAGGACTTTAATGAATTGGTATCAATTCAGACTTTAAAAATACATAAAGGAAGACAGAAAGAAGGTCACAATGTGAATATAAAAATATGTAGCATGACTGTAAATATGATCTCAGAAACTGTAAAACATATAATCATCTGTGCTTTTGAAAATAGGTTAAGGCCAACAAAAAAGTATTCTTCAAAAGCTATGTTTAGAGGAAGAATATGAGCTAGGAAAAGGTATTCCTACTACCAGGGGAAGTGTTATCTTTCATAATGTTAACAGATAAGGAAAAACAGATACACTCCATTCTTGTTTTTATCCATTGTGTGTATGGAGGAGAATAGTTTTAAAAACT
The DNA here is from genome assembly GCA_028646515.1 of Pseudochirops corinnae. Taxonomy (NCBI): domain Eukaryota; kingdom Metazoa; phylum Chordata; class Mammalia; order Diprotodontia; family Pseudocheiridae; genus Pseudochirops; species Pseudochirops corinnae. Next base: position 114,133,752 of record CM053591.1, on the reverse strand, counting down.
GAAAATGTAAAAGGAAAATAAAGCCCAGGGTAAGTGAAGAAGTATGAGTTTAGGTAGCTTCTTTGTGTAGGTGGAAAGAAGGCTGAATTTAAGAGTCCCAGGGCACAGAACTTCAGCTGAACTTCCATCCCTGCTTCATATGATCTTTATGGCTTTAGCAAGTCTTTTAAAATTTGTGGAGAAACTTAATAAAAATTCATATTCAATTAATAATTTTATAGGCACAGTGTCTGGCATATAGTAGGTACTTAATAAATGTTTATTGATTACATTATTTACATGTTCAGTAACAGTAGACTCTAGGGATACAAATACCAAGAATGAAAAAACAACCAACCTACTTGTACAATTACGAGGGATGTACAAAAGACCTATACTTTTAGGTGACTATGAAATCGATGGGAATCAACCATTTGACTGACCTAGCTACCAATAAAACTAGTTCAATTATAGGTTGCATAGAGTTATAGTGCCTAGATCTGGAGAGGTATATTATGTTCATTTCTAGGAAAGTATTTAAAAATATTGATCAACTGAAATGTCAGAAGTAAAACAATTAGTCCTTTGAAAAATTCTCATTCTTCCTCCTCTCCCCTCCCACAAAAGCCATCAAATGAGAGATTAAATGAACTGAAAAAAATTAAGACCTGATAGATGTCTTCAAATATTTGAAGGAATGTCTCTCCAAAGAGGCCCTAGACATTCTCCAGTGGAAAGAATGGGTGAAGATTATTGGAAAGTAGATTTATTATCAATGATGGGATCTTTTTTTGAGTTGTCTAATTAAACTGATAATCTTATGTGATAATGAAATTATGATATTGGGGGGAGGGGACACTTCACTTGGAGTGATATTTCGGTTTAAATCTTAGTTCCATCACTTACTATGTTATCATAGATTAGTTCCTTGAACTGTGTACTTCCTTATCTATAACAATGTATAAGAATACCTTCCACACAAGATTGTAGGGAGACTCAAATGAGACTATAGCTATAAAAACATACTTTAATTTTTAATATGTAGTATTATTATTAGTGAAGACTCCATGACTAGGTGTAATAAAATATGATGATTATCTCTCAGAGGTAATTTCAACATGGGAATAAAGACTGAAATAAAGAGGCAGTTCAATAAATGGGATAGAACAACAACCTTGGAATCAGCAAGACCTAGTTTCAGGTCTGTATTACTGTATGACTCTTGTCAAGTCATTTAAATTCTCAAAGCCAAGTCAACTTTCTAATAATATAGTTGCAGAACAGTTAAAAATAGCATCAATCAATTCAACTCTCAGAAGAAAAGTTCTGTGAAATATTCCCATCCTCCTTACTTTCCCCACCTTCCCCAAAAGACATAGAATGGGAGATTAAATGAACTGAAAAAAAGTCAACAAACCACAAGTAAGATATGATGGATTTCTTCAAAGGAGTATTTGAAGGAATGTCTCTACAAAGTGGCCTTAGACATTCTCTAGTTGATAGAAATAAGAACAGGTGAAAATTACAGGAAAGTAGATTTCTTCTCAATAAAGGAAATTTGCTTAAAGCTATCCACTAGCCAAATAGAATCTTAAGAATTTGAAGACAACTTAAAATTCATTTAGTCCATTATCTGCCCCATGTTGAATTTCCTCTTTTATATGTATCTGCACTGGTAGAAAGATTTTCTCAACAGAATTGCCTACGTAAATGAAATCATAGATCTAATTAGAGCAAAACAAAAAAAAAGTAAAGCAAGACAAAAATTTTTGTTAAACTATTTATTTCATGTATTTTATTTTATTTTTTTAAATTGTGACTTTTCTAATAAAATTCTTTAATTTCCAGTAAAAAACCTTTAATTATTAAAAATGACAGTGAAAATGTAAAACATATTGGAATTTTTTTAAACTAATTTTAAAATGCTTAGTATTATACTTTAAAGGCAAGACATTTAAGAATTTCTATACATGGCTATAATTTCAAAATAAGAAAACAAAATTTATTATTCAAATTCTATTCTAATCTCTCTGTTGCTCAATTGGAGCTGAGCATAACAGGAGGAAAAGAAACAATGGAAAACGAAGAAGAAAATTGATGAACTTAGAAATAAGTGCCTTTTCTCTTTGCTTATCTACTTCCATTTCAATAAATTCCACTTCAGAAAAATGGACCAAAAGCTGCATATCCATTGCTTATTATATCTAGAACCTTCTGAGAAGTGTCAAAGGAGATACAAAACTAAGATGAACACCTGATATGCTAGCAGCATAAGATGTAAATCTATTCAATTATTAGAAATTATTACATGATAATACAAAACATTATAAAATATATGTACTATAAAATGTAAGTATAATTTTCCAATATCAAACAGAAAGCTCTACTCAAATACTTTGATAGAATTGTGGTCTCATCAATTTGAGTACTCAGTGCATGATTCCAAATTCTGGTTTATTAGAAACGTTTATTAGGAAAGATAAGGCACAGTGCTAGCTTTCCAAACAGTCCTGGTGACTATGAGAAATGACAAATATATTTTAAAATAAATCTTGGGAAGAAAGCACATAAATAAAGCTTATGTTCTTTTTCACATAGGGCTGCAATATCCATGAAAAACAAGTGAGCTACTTATAAGATTTGTTAGTGCTGCCTGACTTTGAAAGGACAGCTTTAGAAAGCAAACACTGATTCAAAAAATCTTTATTCTCCAGTAATAGCAGAATAGATTCTTCCACAGATACTGCTTTTCAGGGAGGTCCAGAGGCCCAAATCAGCAATTTTAAAATTGCTTCCATGTCTAAGGTGAACACTGTAAATGCTATATGCCATAAGGTGGCACAGAACAGAAATTGAAGTCAAAAGTCATATGGAAAAGTAAGAAAATAGACTGGGCAAAAGTTTAAACCTATGGAGCTCTTTTTTCTCATCTTGGATCATATTTTATTCACCCTACCATTTCCTCAGACCATATAGTAATGCTTAGGACTCTGGAACACAGACAGATAAGTAGGTACAAAGAAAGACATGGGTGGGATGGGAGTAAAACTCAGATCTAAATACTGGATATATGAAATACATGTTGCATGATGGTCTCTAAGTTATATAAGAGAGGGGATTTCAACATGGGATAGACATTAGACTACTGTAAATGACTTTTAAGGTCCCTTCAAGCTTTTAAGAGTCTGTGATTAAATTATTTGAGAAACTATCAAATGAACACAGCTATTAAACATGTTAGGAGGTTCAAATATAGTTGCCACTCAGATTTCATTGGGGTAGTGAATATCTGATGATCAAATTCCCTCTACCAATGAATATCTGTGTCTTCTCTGCAATTTATACTATAAGAGCATAATCTCATTTCTGAGAAGCCAGGTCTTTTTAACTCTGAAGCAGGCTTTATGCACTGTGAAATATGGTGCTTGTCTCTATTTAAATCTATAGACGAATTGACAGAAAAATAGAAGGCAAATTAAAAAGGAAGACAGATATACTCATATAATGCTGAGACAACATAGTTAGTTTTTCCAAATCTAAACCATTCCTGAATCCAAGTACATAAGTCAAAAACTATTCTAAATACTGACTTTATTCATTTACAAAAATCCGAACTCATTACAGCACTTGGACTATATTGATGATGTCTTACCAATGATTCTTATTAGACAAATCAAATATGGCCAACAGAGGGAAAATTGTGTGTGTGTGTGTATGTCATCATAATCATCATCATGTAAGAAAAAAAAATAAACAACAAGCCAAGGGCAAAAAGAAATTTCAGAAAAGATAATCCTCCATGACAACAATCTCCCATGTTGTCTGTAATTCAAATCAAGGGAAATTAGCAAATTTCTCTAGTATCTTTTCATTGTTACACTGAAGAATTGGTAGACTCACTTAGGAGTGATGCCAGCACATGCTTACCTGTGTGTACATGTGTGTGCATGTGTGTGTGCATAACTTTCAAAATTTTATTGAACACCTATAAATTCAAAGTATTGTCTTACGTGACTTTGCATAGAGCCTTATTGAACAAGACACTATTCCTGACATCAAGGGTTTCAATCTAAGAGTAACATATTTTTTAGAAGAATTCTAATCATTAATTTAGCTTTGGTGCTCTAAATGAGAAATGATTATCCAATTATAAATGAGTGGGCATCTTACTAGGAGGACTAAATCATAGCAATCTTCACATTTTCACTATAAATGAAATCAGAAGACAAAAGAAATTTGCAGGTCATCTGGTTCTCCTTAGAAAGCAAAATAAAGGAATTGAGTTGGCAGAACTGGTATTAATTATAAATTGAAAGACAACAAGAAATATATAATGGGTTTTAGAAAGATCTTCTTGTGGCATACATGGAAAGCATTTGAAAAAAGAACATGAGAAAATAATTGTATCTTATGGATAGCTATGCATATAAACATAATAGATCCATACATGAACAACTGTAGCATATGTACAGTATATCCATGTATGGATTTATGTACATTTACACATGAATATCTATATTCATACACAGGTTTATTATCTAAACCAGCTGTCCTTGGTAATGTAGTATTTACTTATTTTTATGCATGTTTTATGTCCTTATAGAATAAATTCCTCAAGAACGAGAACCGCTTCATTTTTGTCTTTGTGTCTTTAACACCTGGCACATTATGTCTGGCATATTATGGAACTTAATTTCTTGAAGAAATGAACTGGATTGAATTTCCTCAAAAAAAAAATAGTCATGAAAAGGGGATTTGAGGGCTTTACAGAAATCTATAAAACTTTAACCTTAGATGGTGGAGTAGAAACAGGACTTCTGCATAGCTCTGGCCTCCATCTCCTCCAATATATGGGAAAAAATGACTCTAAACAAACTTTAGAGCTACAGAACCCACAAAGTGACAGAGAGAAATGAATCTCCCACTGAAGGAAGCCTGGAAGGCCAGCACAAAGTGTCCATGGCAGCACACTGGAAGCCTTGTTTTAGCCCCAGGGTAGCAACCAACCAGCCACAGCTGGAGCAGACTTCAGAAAAGTAAATCACCAGCAGCTATAGTGGTTTCCAGACTTCTCAATCCACAAATGCCAAAGACAAAGTAAAAGGTCAGTGTGGAACTTTGTTCAAACAGGGGGAGTGCAGTCTGGCTGCTACCCCCAGAGTGAGAAGCAGAGGAGGGTCGGTGGCTGCGCCTGCTGCCACATGGCTTCTTCCAGAGCTCCTGGCTTGCAGATTGTAGGGAGACCAAGCAACCATTCAGAGGCTAAGCGTTCTTGCTTTGACCTGCCTGGATCCAGATCACAGTCTTGGGTGGTGGTCCTGGGGTGTGTGACCAGTAAGCCAGAGCATGGGGGCTATAGAGAGAGTCCCCAAATAATAGCTCTGACAGCTGCAAAAACCCCAGTGATTTGGGACATAGCTCTCTCCATTTTGGAAGCAGAGTTTTACCATGGCAAAGCTCTCAAAAGTCAAGTAATTGGCAGCCAATATGAACAAGCAACGGAAACACAAAGTGCTGATAGAATCCTTTTTTGGGGGACTAAAAATATCAAGGCATGGAGTGGGAGGAAGGCAGTGAAGTCAGAACTCCTGTATCAAAAGCCTCCAAGAAAAATATGAATGGATTAAAGGTCAAGGAGGAGCTCAAGGAGGGTTTCAAAAATCAAGTAAGAGAAGTGGAGGAAAAATTGGAAAGAGAAATGAGAATGATGCAAGAAAATCATGAAAAGCCAAACAATAGCATGCTAAATGAGACCCCAAAAATACTGAAGAAAATAACACCTTAAATAATAGACTAACTCAAATGTCAAAAGAGGCCCAAAAAGCCAATGAGGAAAAGAATGCTTTAAAAAGCTGAATTTGCCAGATGGAAAAGAAATTTCAAAAACTTACCAAAGAGAAAAACTACTTCAAAATTAGATTGGAGCAATTGGAAGCTAAAGACTTTATGAGAAATGAAAATACTATAAAACAGATCCAAACAAATAAAAAATAGAAGACAATGTGAAATATCTCATCAGAAAAACCAGTGACCTAGAAAATAGATCCAGGAGAGATCATTGAAAATTATTGGTCTACCTGAAAACTGTGATCAAAAACAGAGTCTAGACACCATCTTTCAAGAAATTGTCAAGTAAAATTGCCCTGATATTCTAGAACCAGAGGGCAAAATAGAAACTGAAAGAATTCACCAATCATCTCTTGAAAAAGATCCCAAAAAGAAAACTCCTAGGAATATTACAGCCAAATCCCAGAGTTCTGAGGTCAAGGAGAAAATATTACAGGCTGTCAGGAAGAAACAATTTGAGTATTGTGGAAACACAATCAAGATAACATAAGACCTAGCAGCTTCTACATTAAGGGATCAAAGGTCTTGGATTATGATATTTCACAGGTCAAAGGAGCTAGGACTAAAACCAAGAATCATCTACCCAGAAAAACTGACTATAATTCTGCTGGAAAAAATATAGTCATTCAATGAAATAGAGGACTTTCAAGTGTTCTTGATGAAAAAACCTGAGCTGAACAGAAAATTTGACTTTCAATACAAGAAGCAAGAGAAGCATGAGAAGGTAAACAAGAAAAAGAAATCATAAGAAACTTATTAAAGTTGAACTATTTACATTCCTATGTAGAAAAATGATATTGTAACTCTTAAGACTTTTTTCAGTATGAGGATAGCTGAAGGGAATATGTGTGTATACATATGT
>CM053591.1:114092708-114116894 GCA_028646515.1 Pseudochirops corinnae | reverse complement strand
TTAGTAACTGATTGCTGAATAAGAGACTGATTAAATTAACTTAGTTGCCCCATGAGTAGAAGACTTTGACTATTGTACTTTGAGATGACTGAATGACTGAGTAAGGAGGCAAACCTCCTTAGGGATACCAGATGATTGTTCTTTGTTCAAAATTTTGTGGCCACTTTGGTGAAAACTATGTGGCCATTTTAATGATAACCTGTTGTGAATACTATATTGTGATTTTCTGTGATAAATTGTAATATTGTGAATGCTGTACCTTGATTTTCTATGAATGTTTTGCTTTGATTTGTTATGGAATAAATAGAGTGTTCACTATATTGTGTAATCAGAACGTTAAAAGCTGTTCACAGCAGCATTCTTCTGGAAAGCTGCTCGTGTATGGCGTTACAGATGCTAATGAGCATGTTCCCTGTTCATTTGCCAGTGTAGTAACTGTAGCCTTTTTCTTATCTTTCAGTATATAGATACAATATAAATTCAATTCAATTGAACAAACTTTTATTAAGCACCAAGTGAATATTAGATCCTTCTTAAACCATGGGTATGCTTCTTAGGGATGAAAAAGATTTTGAAAAGGATTATGTAAGCCCCTTGAAGGCAATATTTGTCTTACCTAGCATAGAGTCCCGTACATAATAGGCATTTAATAAATGCCTGTGGAGTAACCATTTTCCCTAAAGAAATGAATGTAATATTCAAAAGCCTAAAATATTTACTTACATTGGAGGAAGAGGGATTTTAAAAGTATTTTTTGGAACTGGAAGATAAACAAAAAACAAAAACTCTAAATCCTGATTTTTTGTGGTTGTTAAGTCATTTCAGTCATGTCTGACTCTTTGTGACCCCATTTGGTATTGTCTTGGTAGAGATACTGGAATGCTTTGTCATTTCCTTCTCCAGCTCCTTTTACAGATGAGGAAACTGAGGCAAAAGGATTAAGCTACTTGCATAGGGTAACATTGCTAGTACATCTGAGACCAGATTTGAACTCAATCAGGTCTTCCTCCAGGTCTGGTACTCTATCCACTGTATCACCCACCTGCCCCAAATCCTGACTAGCAGAGGTTAAATGCTGATCAGCTGTATTTTGGTATAGAGGGAATTTTAAAATCTATAACTAACAACAAAAACTATGCAGAATAGGCATGCCTTTTGCCCAGAGAGAATTCATTTTTAAATGAGGCTACATTCAGATAATGTTTCCAGAAGAGAGGAAAAGGGCCTTAGCATGATGTATTCCTCAGAGAGTTTTTGCAAACCTCACAATATTAGAATAACTAAAATGACAAATTCCCAGAGAAAATGGGGGGAAAATATTGCAGGATCTTGATACAACTAAGTATCTCAGAAATAAAGTGAAATGGCCATACAGATAAACACCGTTTCTTTTTTAAAGGGGATCTTCACTTGGTGAAGAATCTCAATGAAGTGCTCTTAGAGTTCAGTCTGCCTTTAAGGGCGTTTTTTCTAACACTATATCATGTAATAAATGTTATACATTCAACCAAATTTGGCATAGCCTTGATATTTATTCCTATCATGCTTTTTTAGGTCCTGCTAAGAATGTTTAATATCCTTTTAGAGAATCTCTAAATTCTACTTTGTTTAAAAATATTGAAGCTAGGAGGCCTTTCATTAAAGGCAAAAATGACTTGAGGGTAAAAGGTGGAGTAGTCTATTCTGCTTTTCAAAGTATGGATAACATCCATTAATGTGGATTGGAATTACATATTCATACAGAAAAGCACATATTCCCTTTAGCAAGAACTAACCTAAAGCCTAGATAAAAAAAAATATATTAAAATGAAACCCCCTTAGGGTTATTATAAGATATTCTTAATAACATTTATATCCTGTTGAATGAAGAGAATTATTACTAACCCAGGAGTCATGGGTCTCTTTGACTTAAGCATATCATTTTAACAGTGCCATGTTTGTAAAAAGAATAAAACAAATAATGGTATTATATTGAGTACAAAATTGATGAAATAAGATATTTGGCAAATAATTCTTTCAAATCATAAATTATTTTTAATCCACATAATCTTTAAAATTTGAAATTTAATCTCATATACCAATTCATAAAGTATTAATTTCTTGCTGTTTCTATGAGAAAGATGGAAATGACAAGTAAGCAAGTAGTTTGCAAGGATTTAACCCAAAGGGCAATTTTCAAAAACTAATCAAATGAGATAATTCGCAAACTCTGCAAACTGGTATACAATTTATATATATATATATATATATATATATAATATTTATATAATATTTATATATAAAATATATATACTTTTATAGAATTTATATTTATATAGAATATATTTGTGTCTGTATTTACTTGTGTGTAATGTGGTAATTAGGATAATACATACAAATAGTGCTTTATAAATTTATATAGTGTATATATGTCTCTACATAATAGATACATAAATTAGTTCATTTAACAAGTATATATGTAGAGTCTATTCTCTGTAAAGCACTATACCAGGTCCTATGAAGGATATGAAATATATGATGCAATGTATAGTATAAAGCACATACTATGTCCCAGGAAGTGCAATAGGCATTATTATTTCATTTGAAATGTGTAGATGAGCACTTACAAAAATTACCACAACAAAAAGTAGCATACATGTTGGGCATTCAATCAGTGCTATAAAGACTTGTAGGAATGTACAGAGGAGGAGTTTTGGTACTGGTGAGCTACATTGCTTCATAAAAGAAGTGACATTAGAACTAAGCTTTAAAGGATAAATTTTTGATAGCAAAAATAAGAATGAAAATATCATATGCAGAAGGAATAGCATAAACATCTTATGAACAAGATAGGAAAAAATGTCATCTCTCTGACAGTATATATAATTAGGTGAATTCAGAACAGGCTGAATGACTAGCCCTAAGAAGCATATATGATAGGTTCTGTTATTTTAAAATTTATTTTAACATAGGATGGGACAGAAGAAAGATGAAATGATCTGCATTTTACCAAGCACCAATCTCTAGGAATTTTACCAGGAGAAGAAACTAATGTGTGTTCAATAGCAACCCACACTTTTGTAGCATTGCTTCTGTGACAAGAATCACAAACACAGATACTGATATGTAATGAAGGTGAGTATATTGCATCTTTTAGTATCACAGGATTACAAGAATTGATCATTTTTAATAAAATTTCCTCCTCTTCAGATTTCCCTAGACAAGTTCCTAATTAAAAGTATCCTAGGCCACATGTCCATAAACATGCTAAATGGCCACTAGGTCTACATATGTGAAAAGGCAAATGAGGTTGGGATTGTGGTCAGTATGTGGTCAGTATATAAAAGGTGTACTTAGATCTTTTTAAAGTGGGGGAGGGGGGAATAGATGGCCAAGCTAAAAGATCCTCAAAAAAATAATTTTATATGTCATATAAACAATATAAATTTTAATTTGCTTCTGACTATGACACTACAAAACTGGAAATCCTAGTTTTTATGTTTGAAATAGCTTGGTCTCTTATATTAGAAAATTCAAGCTAATAGCATTTTCCTCTCCCTCCCTATCCCTTTACTCTCTCCCCCACCAAGTTTAAATAGCTCTGCCAGTTCCCATTCTTTTACCTTCCAGATATTTGAGCCTTATGTGCCTAAAATAAGCTCAAAGTAATTGCCTGGGTTAACTACAGGTTCTCAATTCTTCCTAGGTCTTCAGATACATTTCTTACCCAGCTAAGAAGGATCCTAGAGGTTCATGATTAAACCAAGGCCCCCAAGGGTCCCATAAAGTAGGTCTTTAACTGCCAAGAAGTGCTGTATCTATTCTAGGTTTTCAGTTATTCTCTAGATTTTGGATAAAACACAACTGAATTCAGTATTCCAAAAGGAATATGAACTTAATCTCAAAAAATTTTCCCATGTTTCCAGAGATAATACTAACCCTGGAGTAGGGGGGTGGTTCCTGGGAAGGGAAGAGTAAAATATCTCTCACCAAGTCTCTTTATATTTAAAATAAATTTGCTAGCCCTTAGCATTCTGCCACAGAAATTCCAGTTACATTCTAATGATTTATTTTCCTAGGAGGAGAGATCTAGATTTGGAAGGAGATTCAGAGGACATTCTGTCCAGCCCCATCACAAAGATGAAGAAATTAAGACAAAAGAATATTAAATGGATGGTTCAAGATCATTGAAGTAGCTACATATCAGTGGCAACATATGAACTGACTCCATAGTCCATTCTTTTTCCACTGTACCAAGTTTTGCTTTGTTTTGTTTGAGTTGGTAGGGCTAGAGTCAAGAAGGGAATCAACTCGTGTAATTGTAATTTTGGGGTGAGGGGGCAAGGTGTTGCTGTGAAGACTAGTGACATGTTGATAAGATTAATTATAATCAATAAAAAATAAAATTAAACATTTTAGTAATATAATCTTCACTAGCAGTTATATTTCTTGTGTATTAAGTGATACCCATAAATGATCAATATAAAAATGAATTTATAGCAAACTAGGGGCCCTTACTTACAAACACTGAAGACTGCTTCCTTCAAATTCCCTCCTAACCTAGCCTAACTAACCAAGAGTCTTAGACAAAGAAAAGCAGCTCCTTCCCTTTGCCCTCCCTGCCGCTCTCCCCATTACTCTTAGGCTTTTACTATCACCACTCCTAACAATTAAAATTAATTAGAGCTGCCCCTATTATAGTAGACTTCAAAAAGTTTGGAGAAAATCCCTTGGACAGGCAATTCTCCAGGAAAAAAAAAAAAAGTACAGAATCATTAAGAAACTGAATGATAATCATTTTAAATGATTTTACTAATCACTAAACATGTCAAACTGACAGTGACTGAGCATAATTTCTTTGGTGATCAAGCAGTAACAATTGACCTTATTTGCATATTATTAATGTGTTTCATCTTTAACCTCACAGAGGACATGGATCTAAAGCTTAATTTAATTCATTGAATTTAAAGAATTTTTCTTTTCCTTTTCTTTTTGGAATCTTAAAAAAACAAAACCCAATATCCCTTAGTTATTCAACTATTGAGATGTGATAAATTGTGATTAACAGAATTTTGCAATTTCTATTTTTATATTCCCCTCAAAAAAGAGTATTTTAAAGAAATATTTTCTCACTTAAAACAGTATAGTGAGGTATATGTTGGGAATAAGTAGATTTACCCTATCAATCCATTTGACAAGTTTTATTAATCATTTAATATGAACACATTATTTTTCTTAGCAAAATGATAGTCTTCCTATCAAATTATTGCTAATCTCTGTAACTGGTGAGACCATTTTAATGTTCTTAAGCTAGCTACTTAACTAGCTGCAGATATGTGGATACATGAATATATATTTTTCCCATATGTATGTAATATGCATATGCATAATCCATCTCTATTTATATATAGTTGGTTAGTCATCAAGATTGTAGAAAAGGCAAGTTTTCCTTAAATTAAATGCTGTACACTCAGTTAAAAGGCATAATAAAACTGACCAAAGTAAAGCCCTTCATAAGCACATATACTAACCTTAAGAATGCTTTCAAATGTGTAGAATTACAGCATATTATTGACTGTCTCCTCATTCGTGTAATAGATATTTAGCACTTTAACAAATACAGATCTTTACTATAGGAACTAGAAAACAATTATTCAAAGAGACACCATAGAAATATAAAGTCAGATTTTTTTTCTGATAACTCTCCAGTTTGTCACCTAATTCTTACATGACACAATTTTAAGTTATTTAATATATTTAGAGAGTTTCAGTCCATTAACTAAGAACTATATTTAATCATAGAATGTCATATCCAGAGGACAGAGACTATGTTATTTTTTTTTAAATATACACAAAATACTCCTATAGCAGCATGCACATGATAGGCCCTCAGTAAATATTAATTGAGTTAATTTCAATATTATATCATATAGATATTTCCGTGGAGAAATTTTCCTTATTCCTACTTTACATTTTTTGAAAGCCAAGTAAAATGTCTGAAAACTTTCAAAGTTAACTTCTGAAGCTTTTGAATTTTGTCTGAGCATATCACATGGATTTCATCCATTTGAACAACTGTGCATAATTCTTAGTATACTATCATTGATGATGATTTGTTTTACAAAGTTTTTAATGACACCAATGCTCTCTTACGTATTGAAAATATAAAACTGCCATACCTGTCCTATGCTTCACCATAAATCTTAAAGAACACTAAGCCTATTGTGCTGAAATGACTCTTTTTTCCTCTATATCTATTCTGAGAGAGGTAAGAAAATTACTCTTAACATAAGAAGGGTAGGAGGAAATAAATACTCTGGCCTAACTTGATTGCCTTCAGACAATAATAATTTGTCCATATCACCTCCAAGTTCAAGGGAAATTAGAAAATTTAATGGATATTCAGACATGAAACATTGTATCCGTTGGGGTCAATGGTATTATTTTGTCAACCCTTTAGGCATCACCCAATTAAACAGACAAATAAAATGATGTTGTCTGATCAATAATGGCCATAAAATAATTTGAAAAGTTAGCTCAGTAGGAAAGGGGAGAAAATTGTAGATGAAAATTCATATTTGTTATCCATTATTTAAAGAGTATAGCTAGTTTCCTTTTGAAGAACTGGAAAGAACCATTAATGTTAGATGTATAACTCTTTACCAAGGGAGAATCATTGGACTAGATCATAGGACTAGAAAAAAAAATGCCATGAGCAAAATGCATGGCCCACCATTTACCAGAGGATAATGGTGAAGAGGCACCTTCTCCCCAAGGTGGATATCTTACACATACCTATTTATATTTATTTTGCCTCCTCTATTAGGATATATATGCTCCTTGAGGGCAAGTTATATTTTCGATTTTCTCTATTTTCAGTGCTTAGCATTGTGCCTGAAACATCAAAAATTTTAGTGAATGCTTATTGATTTATTGATTGATTAATAAATACGAACTCAGCAGAAGAGCCAGTGCCATTATTACTATGGTGAGTCAGAGTCCTAAGAGACCCTAAACAAGGCGAATGAGAATAAAAAGAAATAGAAGAGGCTGTATACATTTGCAACTACCAGAATATTAGATATACGAAAAAGAGCCAATATGAAACAATAAGGGATTTTGAAGCTACTTTTTAAACTCTCTGAGTAGGTAAGGCTAGGCAATTAGAGTAAAGGTTCAACTTCTATAAGAATACTGAGAGCAATAGTGAATTTGGTAGTCACAAAGGTAAAGGAATTTACTGGGAAAATTAAGGATGCTCAAATATCTATATATTTACAATTAAACATATATAATTTACAATACAATGCTTTGGAATATAATGTAAACTATATGCATATGAAAACTATGAATATGTGTTTGTGAGTATACACACATATATATGTGTTCAACTTCCTGGATGGCATAGTGAGTGTTATTATAGGACAGAGAATACATACCTATATGAGATCACAGAACCACAGAGTATTACAATGGAAATGTTTCTTTCAAAATCTATCCAGAAAATACTCTTTTACATAAAGTCATGGCATCTTTTAATTTTTTAAGATAAGATTTTTTTTTAATTATAAAGCATTAAAAAAAAATTGAAAAAAAAACTCTTTTGAACTTTTTCCATTTAAATTTCTTCTCTCTGAAGTAATTGTTCTATATTTATTTATTTTGTGTGAGGGGTGGGGGGCAACAGCCAAAAGTCAGCTAAACTAATTTTGCTTGCTGAACATATTGTCATTGGCACAGAAAATTTACAAACATTAACCAGGTTCTGTGAGCATTCATAAAGTAGACTCTGCCTTGTGAAGGATGGTCAGGGGGGTGGGGTAACAGTGAAGAGGGAGACAAGAACATTAAAATAAACAAATACATAAAGAAAATATCATAAAATGTTAACCTCTGTTCAGCTTTAGCATATCCATAAAATCTGTTTCTACATAATAATTAAACAGATTGGTGCTGTTTCAGCATTTACTTGCTATATAACAAGGGGCTTTCTATATCCTAAAATGTAAATGATCTTGCTGACCAAACAACAAGAGACATATATCATGTTTTCATTAGTATCCTACCAGTTAAGACTTAAATAGTGCTGAGGGCACAATGGCTCTTTCAGATATAATTAAATTCCCTTCCTTTCCACCAATATGCATCATTATAAAGCACCTTACCAAGCCTTTGATTAGGTTATATTATGCATCAAATCCTACACATGTCTGTATAACAAGGGATATTAAACTTCACACCCAAAAAGCCTACTTAAGGCTGATCATAAACCATTCACCATTACCCGCAGTTTAATGGGGTTCAACCAATATCCTCAGTCTTTCAAAAAAAACCATTTAATATTTAAATTGCTGCACAGCTAGGACTTTACCACCACAGAATTACTTTGAAGAGAAAAATCTTGATTTTTCTCACTCTTCCAATTTCTGTCTTCTTCCTGACATTGGGAACACTTTCATTTTCATTAAGTCTCAATCAATCAAATTTTTTCCCATAGTTAGATTTTCTTTTTTTAATCATTGCAAATTATCAACACTACCAGTACTACTGCTGCTGCTGCTGTTGCTGGTACCAACACCATCACCCCCACCCCCACCACCAAAACATTTAATACTCTTTATCTTTACATAGAATAGACACTCCAAAAAAAAAAAAAAATCTTCTGAGTGGAAATCCTCTTCTCCCCTTAAATCAAGGTTAAATTAGCCTCTTTCTAACATTTTTCCATTTCCCCATGTGTAATGGCAAGCACAGAAGTAGTTCACACCTTGTTTTAGCTATTAACACTTTATTTCAGTTCAAGTCTCTTTTGAGTCTTGTATCAAGTCTGTTAAGAAACAGAATGTGTGAACACCCCCAGAACTCATGAATTCCTTCAACAGGAAGGGGAGGAGCTATACTGTAATAAAGGGAAGAGCACAAGCTGGACAGTCAGAACTTCTTGGGATAAGCATCTTGGAGGCAGGGCAGATGCCACTGGACTGAAGACTGAACTGAGAATTGAGAAGAACTGAGAAGAGGACTATTGTTGTGTGCAGAGTCAAGAAGGAGAAAGCTTGTGGTATCCTGGCACTCTGCTTGTCTGCTCTGTCTGTGTTGATGTTTGTGTTACTTTGTACACAAAGCCCTGGGACCTTACTGGAAGCCCTGAAAGAGGATTTTCTGGTTGTATGTTTACAGAAGTCCTGGAGGGCTTTGGAGGTCCTAGGACTTTACTGATGAATTGTATTGACCTCTTGGACCTTGTTGGTTGGTCTGAGTTGATTTCACAGTAGATGGTGAATTGATGATGGTGCTGGCAATGTGTATGAATATTATTGTGGCTCTGTCAAACTTTGTCTTCCCAGAAACAGAAACTGTGAAGGATCTGAGGTGGACTGGACGCTGTGAATTTCAATATGGAATGTGAACTGGATGAAGAATTGGACAAGGAGCTGGACAAGGAATTGGGAGCTTTCTGTCTTTGAGCCCAGGAGACAGTTGGAGCTGGGAGTATGCTATGTAATCAGAACCTTGAAAGCTGTTCACAGCAGTAGTCCTCTGGAAGACTGCTCATGTGTGGCTTTACATTATACTTTATATTATTATTATATTATATTTTACACAATAATTTATATTACATAGTACAGCAAGATCTCTGTTTATTTAATAACAAATCAGAGGAAAACATTCACAGAAAATCAAGGCACAGCATTCACAATACTACAACTTATCACAGAAAATCAAAATACAGCATTCACCATGTCACAACTCAACCACTTATAACTAAAATGGCCACATAATTTTCACCAAAGTGGTCACACAGTTTTCAACAAAGTACATTCATTTAGTCAATCACAAAATCCTTAATTCAATCACAAAGTACAAAAGTCAAAGTTCTCCACCCCTAGGTCACAGTAAATCATAATCTTCTTAGTATCCAAGTAAAGTCTTGTTTCAGCTTGACTTGAGGCTGGCTCTCAGCTTCCATGGTTCCTCTTCCATGGTCCCAGCTCCAACTGTCTCCTGGGTTCAAAGGCAGAAAGCTCCCACTTCCTTGTCCAATTCCTTGTCAAGTTATTGGTCCAGTTCCCATTCCATATTGAAGTTCATGGTTTCCAGACCACCTCAAATCCTTCACAGTTCTTGTTTCTGGGAAGACAAAGTTTGACAGGGCCACAATAATATTCATACACATTGCCAGCACCATCATCAATTCACCATCTACTGTGAAATCAACTCAGACCCACCAACAAGGTCCAAGAGGCCAATACAAATCATCAGTAAAGTCCCAGGACCTCTAAAGCTCTCCTCCAGGACTTCTGTAAACATACAACCAGAAAATCCTCTTTCAGGGCTTCCAGTAAGGTCCCAGGGCTTGTTTACAAAGTAATACATCAACAGAGATAAAGCAGACAGACAGAGTGCCAGGATACCACAAGCTTTCTCCTTCTTGACTGCCACCACAAGAGTCCTCTTCTCAGTTCTTCTCAATTCTCAGTTCAGTCTTCAGTCCAATGGCACCTGCCCTGTCTCCATGATGCTTATCCCAAGAAGTTCTGACTGGCCAGCTTGTGCTCTTCCTTTTATACAGTATAGCTCCTCCCCTTCCTGTTGCAAGAGTTCATGATTTTTTGGGGGATGTTCACACATTCTTTTTCTTACCAGATTTGATAAAAGGCTCAAAAGAAACTTGACCCGAAACAAGGTATTAATTTAATAGCTGAAACTCGTTGTGAAATACTTCTGTGCTTGCCATTACACCAGTCCACCCTTTGGGGCCAAAAGGAACAGATCCAATTCTTCTTGCATGTGAAACATTTCCCCTAAATCTTTTCATTTTCAGGACAAATACACTCAATTTCTTTAGCCAAGCACTCTGTCATCCAGATTACTCTCCTCTGGAAGTTTTCAAGTTAATGAAGGAAACATTTTTTAAGCATCTATTCTACATGGAATATGGTGCTAGGTGCTTAAGGAAATATCAAATTAAAATAAGAAATTGTTCTTTTCACAGAGCTTATATGTTACATGACATCTACTCAAAGTATCATGATGAAAGATAAATGTAAAAAGAGAGGTATGTCAAAAAATTATTTTTTTTTTGGCACAAGTTGGGAATGTCAGTGTTAATGTGTGATAATTAGAAATGTTTCCTATTAGGAGATGATATTTAAGCTATGGATTTTTTTTTGGTAATTCAATGGGTGTGGTAGGAGGCTATTCAAAGGATAGAAAAAAAAGGATAGAATAAATTGCAAATTCAGTCCATACAGCATGGATAGCAAATAGCTATAGAATGTAGAGTTTTTTGGAAGGGAGAAGCAAAAGGTAGAAAGATATTAAAGTCCTGATGTTTTTGAATACCTAGGTAAGGTGTGTTTGTTTTAATACATAGGTGATGAAGGCAGTTAGTGGGCACAGTGGATAGAGCACTGGGCAAGGAGTCCAGAAGACCTAGGTTCTAATTGGGCCTCATATACTTAAAGGTTTTGCTACCCTTCACAAGGCACTGTTTGCTTCAGTTTTCTCAAATGCGAAATGGAGAGCATAATAAAGCTATTGCCCAGAGTTATTATGAGAATCAAATGAGAAAATATTTGTGAAGTGCTTAGCATAGTGACACCACATAGTAAGTACTATATAAATGCTTATTCCCTTCCCTTTCTCCTCCCCAATGAAAAACAATGGCAAAAATTTGAGCAGGAGTTTAATGACACAAGGAAGATTTGTTTGATTATAAGAAAGGCAGAAGTGAGGGGGAGAGAATGGAATTAGAAATACTTATTAAGACTGTAATAATTCAGGTGGGAGGTAATGAGGATAACAGAGTGGTGACTAGTAGAAATGAGAGGAGGGAAAAGATACAAAAGATGCAATAGATCCTGTGAAGGAAGAATGAACAGGACTTGATAGCCCTGTGAGTGACAGATAGAAAATCAAGTATATATAGTATTAAAGTTCTGAACATGGAAATCTCTAAAAATATAGTGATATTACAGATAGATTGAAGTCAAAAGGAAAAGATTACTTTCATTTATCCATTCTAACAAGCTTATTCCTCTTGTTCTTACCCAGACAAAACATTCATCTCCCATATTTTTACTGTTGTACTAACCATTCCCTATACCTGAAATGGAATCCCGTCTTACCTATACCTCTTATAAATCTTGTGCTTCAAAGCACAGCTCAAGAATCATTTTATACACCTTCCTGCCAGAGTCCATCTCCCAAATAACTTTATATTTACTTTGTTTTTATTTATTTATTTTTTTATTTATTTTAAAATATTTATTATATATTTTATATGTATTATTATATTACATATTTATATACTTATTATATTTATATTTATTATATAATTATTTTATTTATTTATCTATAGTTATCTATAGACACATACATGTGTATATACACATACATGTATATATTTGCATATATAAATGCATACACATGTGTATGTGTGTTTGTGTGTGTGTACACATGAGTCTGAGGTGGAGACAGAACCATCAAATGGAGATATTCTTTACCTAGTTGGAGATGTGAGTCTGGAGGCTGAAGAGAGGACACTCAAACAATCACAGGGTGAAAATTGGGTATCATCTTCATAAAAGTTAGTTAAAGTCATGGGAGCCAATGAAACTGTTTATGGCAGAGTAGAAGGAAAGAAAATCTTAGAAGCCTATATGTGAAAATATACCTTAAGGAATTAGAAAGAAGGTGAAAGAGACAGAGGAGTGGATTCAGAACTAGAAGGAGGAGTCAGAAGACAAGGGTGGAGAAAGTCTCCAAAATGGGAGAGAAGTTAACAGTGCCAAATGCCGAGAAAAGGTCAAGGAGGATGAACACTGAAGGGAAACACTATGGATTTCATAATAAGATTTCTGATGATAATCTTAAGGATAATTATGGTATAGTAGCAAAGAAAGAAACCAGATTGTCAGGCTTAAGAAGAATAGGTGATAAGGAAGTAAGGTATCAAAGCAGACTTTTTCCCCCAGAAGTTTGAACATATTGGACCATATTGGAACATCAAATACAAAATCCTAACTTTGTCATTCAAAGTCCTTCATGACCTAGCACCCTCCTACCTTTCCAGTATTCTTATTCCTCACCCCCTATCATAAACTCTTCCATGCAATGACACTGACCTCCTGGCTGTTACAGGAATAAAAAAACAAACAAACAAAAAAAAAAACTCCATCTCCTGTCTCTAGGCATTTTCTCTGGTTGTCCCCCATTCCTGGAATGCTATACTTACTCAACTCTGCCTACAGATTTCATTTATTTCTCTGAGTCCCAACTAAGCTTCCATCTTTTACCGGAAGGCTTTCCGAACCCCTCTTAATTCTATTGTCTTTCTTCTGTTAATTATTTCCTATATATAGCTTTATGCACTTACACACATATGTTGATTTGTTGACATGTTAACTCCATTAGGTTGTAAGTTCTTTGAGGGTAGGGATTATCTTTTGTCTCTTTTTGTATTCCCAATGTTTAGCAGATTGACTGGTACATGGTAGGTACTTAATAAATGTTCATTGATTAATTGATTGAAGAGGAATGATCAATCACTATTCAAGTGAGATCAAATAACCAAGCATTTATTAAGCACCTACTATTAAATAGGCACTGTTATAAGTACAGAGAAAGACAAAAACAGTTCTTCCCACTGAAGAGCTGTAATGGGAATGGGAATTTGAAGATCTTTCCTGCCCTTTAATAAACCTAGGGGGGAGTCTGAAAACCTCCCCTGCTTTGAAAGTAAATTCTGCCCCTTATGGTGGGAGGAATTTCCTGAAGGGAAGCAGAGCCCATAGGAAGCTGGTAGTCAGAGCTAGCTAGATGGTGCAGGACAGAGAAGACACTCAGGCAAGGAGATAGAGAGGTTTGTGAATAAATATTGCTCTTGTATTGGTTTGTGGGAAGGCTGAAGGATGCTATGGCTCTCATAATAACATAAGTGTTATTATGGCTTCTTAATATCTTTGGTACTGTGATGGAATCTGCTTACTGGTTTTGGGATTTGGTTTTCTAGTGTCTAAATAAATGCTTTAGTTCTATCCTTTATCTGGAGAGTTTGGTATATTTTGGGATCGAACTTTATGAGATACTTATAGTCACAGTCTTTGTTGTGATTGTGGGTGCTGTAAATATTGCATTGGTGCTACAGGAGTTCACTATCTAATGGGGTAAACAACATATGAACAGGTATGTATAACCAAGATATATTTAGGATAAATTGGAAATAATCTAGAGGAAAGATAGTGGCATTGGGGGAGATCAGAAAAGTCATCTTACAAAAAGTAGGATTTTAGTTCAGACTTGAATTAATCCACAGAATGCAAGAGGGTAAGTTAAGGAGGGAGAAAATTCCAGACATTGGAGCCAGTGTAATGGTAATAGAATTTGGAGATGCCCCTGTATTGGCTTGGTTTTTGGGTTGAGTGTTAAAACCCAGAGCTTGTGAATCCCACTTGTGGGATGGACTTGTTGATGTGAAGAGAGAGGGCTGAACTGGGAGGAGCCATGAATTGGGAGAGAGGCCTAAGACAAGAGAAGGCCAGAAGGACTTTGGGAGAGCAGTATCCAGTATTGTGGAGCCTGAGTTGCTGAGAGAAAGACTGCTGAGAGCCTGTTGGAGCTGCCCAGGACTTTTGAGAACTGCCACCCGGAGCTGCCAAGATCTAAGGAGGCATGGCTGTGATGCCAGTATTTTGTCTGTCTGTTTTGATGTTGTTTTGCCAGATTCACCTGCTGGTGAAGGACAGTGCTGCTGTTTTAGAGGTCCTGGTTCAGAAGCCCTGAAGGAGGATTTTCTTGTGGTATGTTGACATAAATCCTGGAAGAGGGTCTTGCTGATGTTTTCAGGGCTTCTGGGACTTTTCTCCAGGCAGACAGTGACTTGATGCAAACACTGGCTATGGCATTGTTGAGTCTTGTCTCCCCTGGAACTGAGATTGCTGAAGGCTTTCCTTGGGTCAAGATGAAAGAAGGGCTTTTCCTTGGGCATTGAATGCTGTGATGATATCTTAACCCTGTTATAGCTTAAGGGTAGATGACCTTTTGTGATCTCCTGCCCCTTTTGAGAAAGTGCTTGGTGTTAATGGATGGTATAACTCAGTAGTATCCAGGGGTGTGAAACATTTGGCCTTTTTGGTGCTCTGTGATTGACTAAATGAATGTATTCTCCATTTGAGAAAAGACTAAATGAATGTACTGCCCAGAAGTTGGCTACTTTGACTACTGATCCAGGGTGGGATACTTGGACCTTGGTACTTTGCAATTGAATTGAGAACTTCCTTGCTAAATGAATGAGTTATACTGTATTTTGACTTTCCTTGTTATGTGAATGTTTGCTGAATAAATGGGGTTTCCTATGCTGGTAATCCGAACCTTGGAAGTTGCCCTTGTTTGGCATTACAGCCAGTCAGTGAAAATAAAAATACATGGAGTGTCTAGTTTGAGGAACAGCAAGAAAGTCAGTGTTATTGGATCTCAGATTATGTGGAGAAGAATAAGATATAACATGACTGGAAAACTAAGAAGGGATCTGGTTATGAAGTGATTTAAAGCCAAAAAGGGAAGGGTATATTGATATGGGAAGCAATAGGGATCCACTGTAGTTGACTAAAAAGCAGGGTAATATGATCAATCCTAGGCCTTCGGAACATCACTTGGACAGTTGAGTAGAGTATGAAGTAGAATGAAGAGAGACCATAAGCAGGTAGACCAACAGTCTAGTGAATTGGTGAGACCTACACCAGGGTGGTAGCAGTGTCAGAAGAAATACACACACACATACACACACACACAGTGTATGTATATATGTATATGTGTGTTTATGTGTGCATGCAGTGCACATATGTATATGTGCACACATACATGCATATATATACATGCATACGCACATATTGTATTACAAAGATGGAATTGGCAGGAATCAGCAACAGACTGGATATCAGGAAGGGGGAGAGTGAGGACACCCATTAGAACACTAAATGGATCAGAAAGAAAGGTTAAAGATGCATATTTTTGGTTATTTTTCAGGATTTGAGAGGAACTAAGCATTTTTGTAGATGAATGGGGGAAATTAAGTAAAAAGGAGGAAAAGGAGATGATGTCTGGGGCAAGATCCTGAAGGAAGCAGGAATGGTTGAGATCCAGGGAATAGGTAGGTGATTAGTTTTAGTGAAGAATAGGAATACATTTTCTTTTGTGACTAGAGGTAAGGAGAAGAAAATGAGTAATGATATTGAAAAGTTTTGAGAACTGGAGGAGGAAAATTGAAAGGGATTCTGTCAAATGGCATCAATCTTTTCAGTGGAGTAATGGGGTAATTCATTTCTGTTAAGCATGTGGGCTTGAGGAAACAGGTAAAGGTTTGGAAATGTAATTGTAGGGAATGAGTTAGAGAGTCGATGAGCACAATAGAAGAATTACAGAGCAGCAGTGAGGGTTATATACTATAAATTTCTAGTCAGTGAAAAGCTTGATTTTGCTATTTTCCCCAGTGCTGTTTGGAATCCTGCAAGCAATGTCAAAGATATAAGATGACAGGATTTACTCTGCCTTGAAGTATAGCAGGTTGGGACCAAAATATAGTAACATAGACAAATGTCTCTATCCCAAGTCACTAGTGAATTGTTAATGCTTCACCAAAGTATATAGGCATTCTCCCCTGCTCTCATAAAAGGGTCATGACAAACTGACCCATAAAACTAAGCTTATGGTTCATCAAATGAACAGTTCAAATAATCTGCTTCAATACATCAGCATTTTTGACAATTTGGTTGATTAAATTCCAAGTATCTATACTTTGACCATACCACTGACCTAGCTGAATCTCTCTGGTGCCTAGAGCTGGCTTGCTGGTAATATGCATGTTCAATTTAGTTGTTCAGCTTTTCCTTGCTGCTAATGCTCCTTATATCCCTCCTAATGGCTTCTTCAAGAAGTTTTCTGATTGACTGTCATATTGTCTACCTGGATCATATATCTTGTCTTCAAGAGGGGTAATTTCATTGAGAGCTAATTTTCTGAGATAGTGAGGATATGTCCGATTAATCTTGCTTAGAAAGAGAAAATGGAGTCTTCTTTGGCAATTATTGGAACTGAATTAACCAAGCAACAAGAGAGGAAGGCATTATAGAAAGCCCAACTCCAGTGAGAGATACAATCTGTCCTGCAACTCAATGCCTGAAAAACTAATCATCTAAGTCCATAGTCTTCTCACTTAGTCTAATACTCCTATCCCAAACTCACTCTACATGTAGAAAAGTTCTCTGACTTTTTGACCCAGACATTGCTATATCTAAAATTCTGGCCTCCAGACTTCATCAACTGGACAAGAATATGACTGGCTCTATTGTAGCTTTCTGGTTTGGTAAATAAAGCAAAGGGCTATGTTATGAGTTGACTCAAAGCTATCAGTTTCTGGCTACTTTTGAGTCTTTCACCTACAGGGTCTTAACTATCCATAACAGATCAAAACCATGAACTGGGGAAAATGCCTCATTCCCTCAGGCTTACAAGTTTTTATTTATGGCTGTATCTTCCAGCACGCTGCCAAAATTTTCCTGGGACTGAACTAATTTATAGGACATCAGTCAAGTATGAAGTGCACCAGGTAAAAATATCAAATCCTAACCTATTCTTGCACAACAATGTTGTTAAGATATAGAAAAGCATTCCACTTATTAAGGCTAATAGCAACAACTACTTGCTCCCTCTCCCTTTTTCATATCAAGATACAAATATAGGTAGGGAGGAAATCTAGCTAACACCAAAAGAATACTCTTATTGGCAAAGGGTTTCTTCTTTTATTAACCACTTGCTCCACAAGCACTATGGGCACTTTATTCTGAGTTGCCCTAACAAAGAAGCTGGGAAATAAGGAAGATAATTAAAAAAACCCAGACTCCCAAAGTCATGAGCCATTATGATTAGGACCATTCTATTCATGACTTCCATTGCCAAGCTTTAGTCAGCAGCCATCTATATTTATCTCCAGTAGTAAAACTCCTGATAAATTACACACCCTAGGTCTAGACCCCGTTGGGACAGACACAAGAATCATGCTGCAATTTTAAAGATAGTAGTAGACCTGGTAGAACAAAATTTCTTCCTGATATCTGTATGCCACCATAGTGTTATTAGGACAGGAGTGCTTAATTTTTGTCTGTGTCACTGGTCTTGTTCATAGTTTGGTAAAGTCTATAGACATCTTCTTAAAGCATATTCCTAAATCCATAAAAATTATAAGAGTATAAAGTATGCCAATTATTTGATATAAAGATATATTTTTCCCTGAGTTCAGAGTTCCTTGATATCTATCCACAAGTTCCTTAGGTATATGAAGTTAAAAACTACTGTATTGGAAACAACTGGGAACTAACCTCTCCATTTGGGCCCCATCACTCACAAGACCATTCCATTGTCAAATGACAGAGAACACAATAAGAAACCTCACCTCTGATGCCCTTTCTTTATTCTTCTTCCCAGGATCTATTGGCTGATCCTACCTGACATCCAAGTTTCTTGTTGATTGAATCAGATCATTCTAATTCATTCCCAAAATGGATCTATGCACCTATGGTTCTTCAACTAATTTAATATCAATGTCCACCATCACTGTAGGTCACATCTATTCCTTCTCCAGATGTGAAATGTGAACCTTGAAGGAATACACCAAAACTAATGTCAAACCTGGTTTGTCCACCCAATCACCTCTCCCAACAATGTTTGTCTGAAATAAAATTGATCATGTGATGGCTAGTTCCTTAGCACACTGGGGAACTTTAAAGAGGCAATCTGTTTCAAACTCCTTAATTTGTAAATGAGAAAACTGAAGCTCAGAGAGGTTAAGAAACTTCCTCAAAGTTTCTTATATAGTAAAAGATCTGTGATCTGAACCCAAATCTAACATTCTTTATTATTGTACTCCTCTGATTCCCTAACGTTAATGTTATGAGGGGTACTCATTTCTCTGTATTGCTTTCTTCCTAGACCAATTGGGCCAGGTCACCATTTTCCATATCTTCCAGAGAAATGATAAGAAGGAAGTACACCCAGTTCAGAGTATGAATACAGAAGCATGGTCTTTGGATTTTATAAAGTCGCTGTTACTTTCCATCATTTGTTTTTGTTTGAATTATCTATTCTAAGATGTGCCAAATCATGGTGTCTTACTTGTTCACTATTTTAATGTATTTATAAGATCCAGAGAACGACATTCAAGATCTTTTTCCATCTTCACTAGTACTACATCTTTGTGAAGAGGTACTTTTAAGTGATAGTTTGAAAATACATTTAATTTCAATGGCACCAGAAAGGTCAGGGTGTCAGGAAGACTACCCAAAACGTGATCCAGGCAAAGTATGAGGGTGTAGAGAAGCTTTTAGTACCACAAAACCAACAAAACAACAACAAAAAACTCTTCAGTGCATCTTGAAGTTTCAGTGATACTTTTGAACATTGTTTACTAATTGACCCTGACAAACCTATATAATAATAAATAATATATAAATAATATATAATATATAATAATAAATAATCCCAAAGATTTCAAATGTGCAGGCACTGCTGAATAGGTATTTAAACAACAAAGTCATAAGTCATCCTCACTTGTCTACCTGTGCTACTCCAACTACACTATGCTTTTAGGATGGGAAATTATGCTTCTTAGAAAGTTAAAAACAAAACAATCATGTTAAAGATGGACCTGGACCTACTACCCAATGTAATGATCCTGTCCTTTCCACTGTACAAAAATATCTAGAGAAGAACATGGCCATACCATCTAGGGGAAAAAGTGCTACAAATCAAACAGAGTTTAGAATTTTGAAAAACAACCACCAAAAAAAAAATACTTTGGGGCATAAAACATCCAATTAGAGTCCAAACAAACCATCCCATACTAAATTATCTAGAGTCTGCAATAACCTAGACCAGTACAACAAATATTGGGTCCTATTTTCTTTTAGTCTGTTTGACTTTAAAGTCAAATAGCTCCCCCCAAACTGAGAGCTATTAGCAAACATCCTGACAGGTAACCAGAGTCTGGGGGTGTGGTAAGCTTAGGAGAGGTAACCTCTGTAAGGATTATTCTCAACTGAGAATTTTATAGTTGTCCTGTCTTACTTTGATCTTATCTGGTTTTCTGACAATAGAAGCAGTGGGAACTGTATCCTTTTTTTTTTTTTAATTCAATTTAATTTTATTTTTGGTTCTGAATTTGGTTCTCTCCCTCCTACTACATTTTCTCCCGACAAGAAGAACACAACACATTACAAATATGTATAATTAAGCAAAATTAATTCCTACATTAATCATGTAGCATCTATATTCTATACTAACTATTTTATGTTCCTGTACACTGACTGTGCTTGCACCTGCAGAGGGGGGAAAAAATAAAACTCTCTGGACATCTACATATACAAACTCTACTGCCTAAGACTACAGATGAAAGTCAGAGCTCATACTTCATTTCTGAATCACTCTGTTCGTAACTCTCAGAATGGAAATTTGCTTGCCCATTGTTTTCTAGCCTCAATCTCATCAGCAGAAAAACCATATTAATCCATCCATAGAACAGTTCCTCCATTTCCATAAACGAAAAGACTATTTACTTAACCATCCTGAAACTGAGTTACTTTGGTCTCTATGGAATGGGGAAAAGGGAAGAATGATAAATTGTCCTCCATAACGGGGATATTCAGAACAATAGGACTTATCTGTCAATATGTAAGTGATGGTAATCAAAATCTACTTGTCCCTTTGAAAAGAAAATATGTCCACTTGTCCTCCAAATTATAAAGCAGAAGGTATGATGTCTTCAATTCTCAGGAGGAAAGAATAACCAGCATATCCATCTAAGGGGTGTTGTTGCTAGTCGTTAACTTGATCCTACCGAACAGGCAGAAACAGAAGTCAGACTAGCACCATGTTTGCAGTGAGCTACCATGCAACGTAGGTAAATTCTGAGCTCTCTACAATTTTCAGAGTGGGTATCTTTCAGTCTCCAAGATGCCTCTCTCTTGGTGGTTGTGCTGAGAGATTATCTGGAAAGTAGAGTTCATGTGGAATAAGTTCCCAGCCACTATTATACTGGCAAAACCCTGCTTCCTTTGAACTTACTATATTTAACTCTGTAACAGTTACGTGAACTTGGCATAATAGAGTGATCTTTCCATAGGAATGAATAATCATACTTGACCATTGCATACAGTATTTTATTTTTGGTTGTGGGGCAATAAAAAAAGCAATAAAAACAATTTGCTATTCAGGCTTATGCCCACAAACCTCTCTAAGATATAGGTCACTGTATATAGTCCATAAGTCATTTCAAATTCAGGAGTTCTAGGGATGTTGTTACTCAGTTTCTTTGGTTTCATAGCTTGTTTCTCTTCAAACAGGCAAAAGAAATTAAACAGCACAACAATATGCAATTTGCATCTAATATTTGATTCTTCATTTGATATAGCTAGTCATTAGGTAACAAATCAATAACTCTGAATCTAGGTCTTGACTCCAGGGAATAAAGAAGACAGAAACTTTCTTGGTTAATGCTTTTCTCAATCTTAGCTGTTTGGTGATTGTAAAGAAAAACAAATTCTTGATATAGATAGCTCATTTTTCATGGAGCAGAGTCAATGGAGTCAATGACAGTCTGAGAAAAAAGCTTGCGGCTAGCATGTTGCCTGATCATCTTTCTCTGCCCTTGAGACCCTTAGTCCTACTCTACCACTATGCCATTGTGGCATGTTCCCCCCAATTTTAGTCAAAGTCCATCTACTTCTAAGAGAAGAGAAGAGGCAGATACAGTGGGAAAGACCTTAGGCCTACATTCCAGTAAGCAAGAATCTCATTAGGATCATGTTATCAGACTAGGCTAAAGGTATGAGGCAGCAGCTAATAAGCCCTTCTTCCTCTCCCTCCTCCCCCCACTCTTTCAGGGGCAGAAGAATTCCCAAAGGAGAATCTTCTCTTTTCTTTGTTTTCTTCCCCTTTTCTGGTCTTGAGCAACAGGTAGCAATACAAATCATATTATGTATAATATATATTACATATATGTAATAGTATCTGACATTTCAAAAGTACTTTCAAATGTGCAAAATAATTTTCAAAAACGTTTACATTTGATCATTACAACATCCCTGTGAAGTAAGAATGACAGTCATAATTATCCCTATTTTACAAATGAAGAAACTGAATAATTGAAGCTCAGAATCAAGTGACTTGTCCATGGTCATATAGCTAAAAACTCCAGAGGCAAGAATTGAGTTAAAGTTTCTCTTGACTCTGGGTCTAGAAAACTGATGTTCAGTTCAATCTCATTTTTACCCCCAACATGATAACTCATTCCATTGCTTTAAAATATACAGTTATTTTATGTGATGGGGGGTTTGGTTGTTCCCTACAAATTCCTTCACTGAACAATCAGTGCTCAATTGTGGCTGCTATCCAGTCCTCTAGGGCTGGATCTCCCTAGTATTTTGCTTTAAATTTTGACAACATTAATCTCAACTACTGGTACTAGCCTGAGGCAGCTAGATGGCACAGTAAATAGGAAGACTTATCTTCCTGAGTTCAAATACAACCTCCAGTGCTTACTAGTGGTGTGCTATTTTCCTCAGTTTCCTCATTTGCAAAAATGAGCTACAGAAGAAAATAGCAAACCACTCCAGTATATTTTCCAAGAAACCCCCAAATTGGGTCACAAAGATTTGGACACAGCTGAAACAAGGGAACAAAAACAACAACCAAAATGAACTCTATTCATTCTTTTCTCCCAATGTTTAGATGGCCAGCTTTGAAATTTGACTTAGTTTTCAACATCGTATCTACTCATCCTTGTTTCAAATACCACATTACACATTAGGAATCCTCTATTTTCTTCAGCTATCACCATGCTCCCTTTCTCTGGATATCTTTAATGTGTGACTTCAAGCAGTATATACATTTAGATGCTGAATGTGTCCCACCTGACACTATCAGAGAGATTTTCAGTGAGTTTTCATCTTGCCTGTCCAGATTATATCTATAATAGAGACCATATAAGATCCACTTCTAGGATAAAATACTGGTCAAGACAAAAACCAAATAGCTATAACTCCAGTTGTGAGTATACTGACTAGTTGATGAAGTGAGATAGAGGAAGAAATCATTGAACATGGGACTGGAAGAATTGTATGGTGATCAACAGTAACAGCAGGCACCCTAGTATACTCAGGATGGCTGCTAACGCAGGTTCTTTGATCTGTTTTTTCTAAAGGAAAGCAACTTAAAAGGGGTTAACAATCTTACTTTAATCAGACATATATATCATTCACTTACTTCAGGGGAAAAAGTCAGCACCCTGAACTTCAGAAAATACAAAATTAAAAGCAGATAAAAAAATACAAACAGAAAAAATAAAACAATTCAACAGATCAACAGACAGGGCTTCTGACCATTACATATATATGTATATATATATTTAGTTAGTTAGTTAGTTAGTTAGTTAGTTAGTTAGTTACCACGGAGAGAAGCACCAACATATGGGTTTTCAAAGCTGGAGGTCTCCTTAACAGCTACCCTGAGTCTCATCTGGCTACATCACTATAATACTCTTCCCATAAGTAAACCCCAAAGAAAAATGCTACCTTTAGAGTATACAGATAGATAGATAGATGGATAGATAGATAGAGATAGATAGATATATAGATATAAATAGATACATATCTATATAGAGGTATATAGATACAGATATAGATATTGATATAGTTATAGATATAGATATAAGATATATGCACATACTTCTTCAGGGTCAAAAGGCATCACAACCCTCATGATTCACTATCTAATTACAAAGTAATAAAAGATGTTGGTCTTCCTGAAAAACAAGCCTCCTCAAGTCAAGTTTCTCTTGTTGGGTTCCACCTGAGGTCTATTAATGAGTGGGGAAGATCTTCAACTCCCACTAACATTACATCAGCATAAAATCCTTTATATAGAATATTTTTTGGCCTTTTGTATTACTTCCGAATATCTTAGTTTAGTTTACTTTACTCTTTACTTAATAAAGTATCAATATACTTACTGTCTTTGTATTCTGTATATAAGATGAGCTAGATAATACTGGTTCAATCAAATGCTTTAGTGAATGCATTTTTTTTATAAAAGACTGAATAGCTTAAAATTGTAGATAAAATAAAGTAACTGAAGCAGAAAGATTAGAAAGAATGA
>CM053591.1:114073865-114092208 GCA_028646515.1 Pseudochirops corinnae | reverse complement strand
TTTGAGTTAATTTATTTTTTAAGGTGTTATTTTCTTCAGTCAGTTTGTTGACTCTCTTTCCATGCTTTTCTTTCATCATTCTCATTTCTCTTCCCAATTTTTCCTCCACTTCTCTTATTTGGTTTTCAAAATTCTTCTTAAGCTGCTCTATGGCTTTTAACCAGTTTATATTTTTCTTAGAAGCTTTTGGTGTGGGAGTTCTGACTGTGTTGTCTTCTCCCCATTCCATACGTTGATCCTTTTTGTCCCCAAAGAAGGAATCTAGAGTTTGATTGTTGTTCTTACTTTGCTTCCTTTGCCTGCTCATGTTGCCAGTGAATTACCTGATTTTTTAGCTCTGTGGAACTCTGCTTCCAGGGGGGAAATCTCTGTCCCAAATCAAGGGGGTTTTTGCAGCTTCTGGAAGTTTTATGAGGCTGCTGTAGCCCACACCAATTTTGGCTCACTGAAAACTCAAGCCAGGACCACCACCCAAGACCACGATCCAAACTCAAGCCACTCTATGTAAGAGCACTTAGCCTCTGAACGATCGCTTGGCTCCCCCTGCCGTCTGCAGGCTGGGAGCTCTAAAGCAGCCACATGGAGGTGGCTGCAGGGGCACTGCTTCTGCTGCTTCTTTTCCCTGGAGGCATTTCGGCCAGACCACTTTTCTCCCCCAAATTTAGCTGAGATCCACTAACCTTTCATTTAGTCCTTATTTCTTATGGTTTGATAATTCTGGAAACTGTCACAGCTGTGGTTGATCCACTCTCCTGAAGGCTCCTGCTGTAGCTCATCCTGGCTCCTCAAGGCCACCCTAGGGTGAAGCTGTGGTTTCAGCCTGGGCTGGTTTTGGCTCCCAGCGTGCTGTGATTAGCCCTTGGTGCCGAGCTGCCTTCAGTGAAAGATGTGTTTTTCTGTATTTTTGTGTGAATTTTGGAGCCCTAAAATTTGTTTAGAGCCATATTTTATGGGTATTTGAGATGGCTATGAGGTATTTGAAGTGTAAACTGGAAAACCTTGCTGCTTCTACGCCACCATCTTGGCTCTGCCCATGGGATTCTATCACTTATATTCTTAACATAAAGATTTTATTAATATAAATAATTCTCATAAAGTATTTGTCCTCTTATTTTTGCCATCCTAATTATTTTTGTTATAGCACTATTCATGCTTTTCCCTAGGCTTTATGTATTTTTTTTTCTTTTCAAATTTCTTTAGGATCAGTCTCTTAATGCCCTCAAGACTTAATTGTCTCCAGCATAGACTTCTGTGTATACATGGGATGATCTATCTACTTTCCTGTCTATTTATTTAGTGTCATTTCCAATACTTCATATAGTGAATACTGGGCACTGTAAAGTCAAAATGCAAACATATTGGTTCTGCAGTCATTAGTGAAGAAAAAAAGTTTGTCATAGAAATATTTACATTCATTTTCCATTTTTATCTTTTTTTTAAAGTCCCTTGATATGATATGACTTAAATGAGTCTCATGCCAAGCATTCTAAAATCTTGTTATCTACTAATACTCTCTATTGTATTAGATGCTTGCATCTTCTTTCCTAAGAATTTACAAATGCATTTATGTTCTAAACTGCTGCTAGCATTGAGTGTCATTATCTTTGATCTTGGCACAGAAGTGATGTCTTCTTTTTGAACTTCACCTTTTTTTCTTGGTGTTAATTCATTTATATTAGTCAAATTTCCATAAGTAAAGAGAATAATCTCTGTTGGCTTGTTTTCTGTTGTCCACTTCTCATTTTTAGATATCAAAAGCTAGCATAAATAAGTCAGGCTGGAGTTGACTCTGTGGGTAGCCATATTTTTAATTTTAATTTTCTTAAAGTCTTTGTTCTTGTTTTTATCGTTTCTTCAAATAAGTTGTGATCTATTTTCAGTATTTCAAAAATAACTCCAACTTGAGGAACTAGTCATTTCCTTTTTTCTTAGAATATAAGCTATTTAATCTTGTGTGGTGTTATTTGTTGCTGCCTGACTGTTTTCTTTGAGGGGCAAAAAAGTGGACTATAAAATGTGTGAAAGAGAGTAATATGAAATGGCAGATTAGATGCAACCTAGCTGAACTCTTTTAACATTCCCCACCAAACAATTTTAAAATAATGCCTCAAATCAAATTTTGAAGCAGCAAAGTCAACAAAAGGTCAATGTGAGACATTTTTCCAGCCTAAGAAAACTTACAAGTTCAGTAGAAGTTGGTGATTGGAAGGTGCAGGCCTGTCTGGAGACCACATGGAATCTCTCAACTTTGGGAGGTCTCAGATAAGAGTTTGTAAAGGGGTCAGACAACTTATAAGAAAGAAATTTCAGGGACCCTTTGCTGGCAATATTACATGCCAGCTGGCACTGCTTGGCAATTCTTTCTGGGTCATAGTTCTATAGTGGAGAGGAGTGTTGGTGGTGGGTCAAAAGGAAGCAGGATGCTCTGGTTGCAATGCCAAAGCTAAGAGAGTGCTAGTACTTATGGCTTCAGAGGACCAGGATGCAGGGGCAGAGCCAAGATGATGGAGTAAAAGCAGGAGCTTGCTTGAGCTCCTGCCCCAACCACCTCCTATACCTGTAAAAAATTATTCTAAAATGTTAGAGCTACAGAGCCCACAAAATGACAAGGTGGAATACACCTACAGCTGGAGTCAGCCTGGCAAGCCAGTAGGAAGGGTCTATGGCATTGGACTAGGAAAAGAGTGAAGTCATGTGTGCACCACACCAGCATAGACTCACCTGATCAGACCTCAGGGGACTGAATCATTTGCAGTTGTGGCAGTTTCCAGACATTTCAACCATAAACACCAAAGAAAAAGTAAAAGGTCAGTTTGGAAAAACAGTTGGACTTTGGTGAGAGAAGACCATGGTCCTGCCCTCATTCCTGGAGTGGTGGAGGTAGTGGCAATGACAGTAGTGAGGCAGCAGGTGGCAGGCCTAGGGTGGGGAGGAGGCTGGCATGGCAGAGCTTTTGCTGGCTGAGGAGAGGGAATCCTCCTCATAGTTCTGAGGGAGGTGCCTAGAAATAGCTCTGAAAACTGCTTCACAAAACCCTAGAAATTTGAGACATAGCCCTCTCTACTTTGGAAGCAGAATTCTACTGTGGCAAAGAGTTCAAAAGTCAAGGAACTGGCTGGTAAAATGAGCAAACAGAGGAAGAGAATCAGACTATATAATCCCTTTTTGGTGACAAAGATCAAAACATAGAACCAGAAGAAGACAACAAAGTCAAAATTGCTGTATCAAAAGCCTCCAAGAAAAGTATTAATTGGTTTCAGGACATGGAGTAGCTCAAAAAGAGTTTTGAAAATCAAGTAAGAGAAGTAGAGGAAAAATTGGGAAGCAAAATTGAGAGTGATGCAAGAAAATAATGAAAAATGAGTCAACAACTTGCTAAAGGAGACCCCAAAAAATAATGAAGAAAATAAAACCTTAAAAAATAGACTAACTCAAATGGCAAAAGAGGTCCAAAAAGCCAATGAAGAGAAGAATGCTTCAAAAAGCAGTATTGGCCAGATGAAAAAGGAAGTCCAAAAGCTCACTGAATGAATTTGGCCTAATGGTTAAAGAGGAACAAACATCCACCAAAAAAACCAGAACATTCTCAAAATATATGAGATCCAAAAATTCACTGAAGAAAAGAGCTCCTTAACAATCAGAATCAGCCAGGTGAAAAAAGAGGCACAAAATCTTATTGAAGAAAATAATTCCTTAAAAATTATATTGGGAAATGGAAGCTAATTACTTCATGAAACACTGAGAAACAATAAAGTCAAAAGAATGAAAAAAACAGAATAAAATGTAAACTATCTCATGAGAAAAACAACTGACCTGGCCATTAGATAAAGGAGATATAATTTAAGAATTATTAGACTACCAGAAAGCCATGATCAAAGAAAGATCTTATACATCATATTTTTAAAAGTTATAAAGGAAAAAGCCTATATATCTTATAATCAGAGAGCAAAGTAGACATTGAAGAAAATCCACCAATCCCTTTTTAAAAGAGATCCCCAAATGATAGCTTTTAGGAATATTATAGCCAAATTCTGTAGCAGCCAGGTCAAAGAGAAAACACTTCAAGCAGTCAGAAAGAAATAATTCAGATATTGTGGAGCCACTGTCAGGATCACACAAAATTTAATGTCTTCCACATTAAAGAATCAGAGGGCTTAGAATATGATATTCCATAAGGCAAAGGAAGTTGGATTACAACCAATAATCACCTATGCAGAAAAACTGAGTATAGTTCTTCAGAGGAAAAACAAATATTTAATAAAATAGAAGATTTTCAAGCATTCCTGATGAAGAGACCAGCGTTGAAAAGAAAATTTGATATTTAAACAGAAGACTCAAGAGAAGCTTTAAAAGGTAAGCATGGATATATTTACATAATATGTATATGTTTATAGCTATAGAGAAACATACCTAAATTTTATTGTGGCCTTTGAGGGGGAGGGAAAAAAAAGTAAAAAAGTACACAGCAGAAAACAAAAGAAAACTTACAAGGAAGCAAAGAAAAGATGCAAAATTCTCAACACAATGAATATTATTTATCTTAAAGGCTTTCTTGAAATTAAAATTTATTTTTACACATTTTGAATGCTCTCTTATGTTCTGTTATGCACATGAAATGCTTTTTTTTTTCCTTCTAACTTTGTATTTAAGTTTCAGTATTTAAGTTTCTGATGTGGTTTTGTTTCTTTTCTATATTTGGTTATTTGTATTTTGGTGTTTGAGTCTCAAATAAAAATCTAGAAAAAAAGGTAAATATGAAAGATGGATTCAAGAAAGCAAAATTGTTTACATTCCTATATGGAAAAATTATACATGTAATTCCTAAGAACTTTATCATTACTTGGGTAGTTATAAGGAGTTTACATAGATAGAGGTTATGGGTGTGAATTGCTTATGTTGGAATGATGTCCAGGAAAAAAAAAAAAAAGAAGTGATGAGAAAAAGAGGGATGCACTGGGAGAATGCAGAAGGCAGAGTTAGATGTCTTTTTGTGAATTTATTTATTTTAAATAATTTTTTCTTTCTATTTCTACTGGATTTTGTTGGTAATATATAGACATATTATATATATGTGAGTTTATTTTGTATCCTACAACTTTGCTAAAATTGTTAAATATTTCATTTAGTTTAAAATTTGATTCTCTAGGGATCTGTAAGCATAACATACCTGCAAATAGTGATAGTTTTGTTTACTCATCTATCTATACTCCTTCAAATTTTCTTTTCTTATTTTTATAAGTAGAAGTTATATTAAAATATTGAATAATAAGAGTGATGATCAATATCTTTATTTCACTCCTAATCTTATTGGTATCATGAATAAAAATTCCAGAGGAAAGGCAAAGACTCCTGATAGTAGGTGAGGCAAGCTCAATTCTACAGTTCTTGCAAGAAGTGAGTGTGCTGCCTGCAGAGCAACTCACTTCAAAGATGAAAGCTGGCGGTTTAAATCCCTAACCTGAAATGTGGAGGCCCTGCCTCATTTCCTCATTGACTTTTAGGTGTACAGCTTCCTGGCATGTCTACTTCATGTTTCCCCCTTGTCATGTTACTTCCTTCCTCAACATATGTCCATAATAGATCACGTGTGCATTAAAATGAGCCTTAGCTCCCTCCCCCTGGAAGAAGAAGGTAATGTTAATGAAGCAATTAAGCATGCATATTTAAAGCCTGACTAACCTCATAACAGGATCTGAACCACAGACCTGGTTGAGACTGGTTTTCCCCTTTTTCTAAGAATTATTTTTGCAAAAAAAGGCTAGTTCTTTGAAAAGAAAGCCCTGTGCCTGTGTAGAAGCATAATTTTTTTTATGTGTCACCCTGAGAAGACTTCTAGTTCATCCCCTTACAATTTATACAGTTTGTTTATAGATAAATAGTTGGTTTTGGATAGATACTGCTTATCATATCAAGAAAGTTTGATTGATTCCTATACTTCCTAGCATTTTTAAAGAGGAATGACTATTGTATTTTGTCCAAAACTTTTTCTGCATTTGTTGATATAATAATATTATTTTCTGGTTCTTTTTGTTATTAATTTGTTTCATTACATTTTTTTTTCTAAATAGGGCCCACCCTTGCATTTCTGTTGAAAATGCCTTTTCAACATAGTATATGATTTTTGACATATATTGCTGTAGTTTCCTAGCACATATTTTATTTAAAAATTATGCATCTATATTCATTAGAGAAATTCATCTATAGTTTTCTTTCTGTTTTTGCTGTCTCTGGTTTAGGCATCAAAACCATATTTTTGTGTCAAAGAATTTGGTGGGACTCCTTGTTCAGTTATTTTTCAAACAGTTTATGTACTATTGCAATTAATTTTTCTTTAAATGTTTGGCAGAATTTGCTCATAAATTCATCTGATTCTGAGGCTGTTTCCATAAGGAGCTCATTTATGCCTCATTCATTTAATTTTTTCAAAGAGAGAGTTATTTAAACATTCTGTATCCTCATCTGTTAATCAGGGCGGTTTATATATTTTTTGAAAATATTCATCCATTTTTTTAAATTAAATTTTGTTTATTTTAGTTTACATCATTCATTTCCATGAGACTTTGAGTTAAAAATTTTCTTCCCATCTTCCCACTACCCACCACCTCAAAACAGTGATCCCACTATAAACTCCCTCCCCCAATCTGCTCTCTCCTATATCCTCCCCCATCACCCCTCTGACTTTCCAGTAGGGAAAGATGAATCTCCTTATCCCAGTGCCTGTATACCTTATTTCCCAGATGCATGTAAATAATAATAATTATGTATATACGTATATACAGATATATACATATATGCATACATACATATACATACATATTTATGTGTGTGTGTATATGTATGTATATTAACATTTGATTTTAGAACTTTAAATTATAGATTCTTTCCCTTCCTCCCTTGTTACCCGTCCTCACTGGAAAGACAAGCAATTCAACAGAGGCTGTACATGTGTAGTTACACAGAACATCTCCACAATGGACATATTGTGAAACATTGACTGTATTTCCATCCTTTCTATCCCGCCCTCCACTTATTCTATTCTCTACTTTGTCCCTGTCCCTTTACAGAAGTGTGTGCTTCTAATAACCCTTCCCCCTAATCTCTCCTCCCCTCCATCATCCCCTCTCTCATCCCCTTCCCCCTACTCTCCTATAGGGCAAGATAGCCAATTTAGAGTATATGTCATTACTTCCCTAAGACAAATTCAATGAGAGTAAGGTTGACCCATTCCCTTTTGCCTTCCTGTTCTTCCTCTCCATTGTAACAGTTATCCCTTGCCTCTTCTATATAAGATAATTACCCTCATTCTGTCTCTTCTTGTCTCTTCTCATTTTATTCCTCTGCCACCTCTTAATTTGACCTTTTAAAATATCTTCCCTTCCTATTCAATTGATCCTGTGCCTTCTGTCTATGGAAACATATATACACACACTCACATACGCATTCACATGTATATATACCCTCCTTTATAGACATATGTGTATGTATACATATATATGTATACATACACATATATACATACATACACATACACACACATATATGTATATACACACATATACATTTATATTCCCTTAACCTATCGTCATACTGAGAAAAGTTTTATAAGTTACAATTCTCATTTTTCCATGTTGGTATGTAAATAGTTCAGCTTTGAAAAGTTCCTTATGATTTCTTTTCCATGTTTACCCTCTCATGCTTCTTGTATTTGAATGTCAAATTTTCTATTCAGTTCTGGTTTTTTCATCAAGAATGCTTGAAAGTCCTCCACCTCATTGAATGACCATATTTTCTCCTGAAATATTATACTCAGTTTTGCTGGGTAGGTAATTCTTGGTTTTAATCCTAGCCCCCTTGTCTCCAGAATATTGTATTCAGGCCCTTCAATCCCTTATTGTAGAAGCTGCTAGATCCTGGGTTCTCCTGATTGTGTTTCCACAGTATTCAAATTGTTTCTTCTTGGCAACTTGTAATATTTTTTCCTTGATCTGGTGACTCTGGAACCTGGCTATAACATTCCTAGGAGTTTTCTTTTTGGGATCTTTTTCAAGAGGTGATTGGTAAATTCTTTCAAGTTCTATTTTGCCCTCTGGTTCTAAAATATCAGGGCAATTTTCCTTGAGAATTTCTTGAAGGATGATTTCTAGGTTCTTTTTTTGATCATGACTTTCAGGTAGTCCCATAAGTTTTAAATTGCCTCTCCTGGATCTATTTTCCAGGTCAGTGGGTTTTTTGAGGAGATATTTCACATTGCCTTCTTTTTTTTTTTTTTTCATTTGTTTGGATCTATGTAATAGTATCTTGATTTCTTATAAAGTCATTTGCTTCTATTTGCTCCACTCTAATTCTGAAGGAATTATTCTCTTCAGTGAGCTTTTGAGATTCTTTTGCCATCTGGCAAATTCAACTTTTTTTAGGCATTCTTCTCCTCATTGGCTTTTTTTGGGCCTCTTTTGCCATTTGAATTATTCTATATTTAAGGTGTTATTTTCTTCAGTCAGATTGTTGACTCTCTTTTCAGATGTTCTTGTATCATTCTCATTTCTCTCCCCATTTTTTCCTGTATTTCTCTTATTTCATTTTTAAAATCCTTCTTAAGTTCCTCTTTGGCCTGTAATCAGTTTACATTTTTTCTTGGAAGCTTTTTGTACTGGCGTTCTGACTCTGTTGTCTTCCTCCCATTCCATGCTTTGATTCTTTTTGTCCCCACAAAAGGAATCTAAAGTTGGGTTGCTGAGCTTGGTTTGCTTTGCTCATTTTGCCAGTCAAGTACTTGACTTTTGGGCACATTAGAACTCTGCTTTCACAGGGGAGAGCTCTATTCCAAAATTGCTGTGGTTTTCACAGCTACCAGAACGATTTGGATGCCACTGTCTCTGCATCCCCCACCAGCTTTCACTCATTGGTCACACACCTCAGGACCACCACCCAAGACCAGACATGTCAAGGCAAAAGCACTTATCCTTTGAATGATTGCTTGTCCCCCTTGAAATCTTGAGGCTGCAAGCTCTGAAGCAGCCACTGGAAGCGGCTACAAGGCTGCCACTTCAGACCACTTCTACCTATGGAGGCTGTTGGCTGGACCCTCTCCCCCAAATTTAGCCGAGTTCCACAAACCTTTCCTTTTGTTCTTGGCTCTTATAGGTTGGAAATTCTGGAAATCGTCACAGCTTCTGGGGATCCACTCTGCTGAAAGCTCCAGCCCAGGCTTCTCCTAGACACCCTGGGGTTAAAACCCCATGGGGCTGAGCTCTGCTCCTAGCACGCTGTGATGAACCTTTCCTGTCCACCTGACAGGGTGCCTTCAGTGGGATCTTTGTTACTATGTCATTTTGTGGGTTCTGGAGCTCTAAAATTTGTTTAAAGTCATATTTTATAGATATTTGAGACGCTTATGTGGGGGAGCTCATGTTCTCCTGCTTCTACTCCGCTATCTTGATTCCTCCTTCCATCCATTTTTTTTTAGATTGTCAGTTTTATTGTATGATTGTCAGGCAATATGACTACTACTAAGTACTTTATTTTCATCTTAATTGGTAGTATACTCACGCTTTGATACTTATAATTGGGTTTTTTAATAGTTTGTTTTATTTTCTTATTGAAATTAACCAGTGGTTTCTCCATTTTCTTCCCCCCCTGACAAAATCAACTCCCAGTGATATTTTAATGGTTTACTTTAGATTATTCTTTTTAAATTTCCATTTAATTAATTTCTCCTTTGCATTTAGGATTTTCATTTTGGTGTTTAATTGAAGAGATTTTAATTTGTTCTTAGCTTAGTTGTTTTTTTTGTTTGTTTGTTTTTAGTTCTATGCACAATTCATTGATCATCTCCTCTTTTTTATTGATGTGTTTAGAGACACAAATTTTCCCCAAAATATTGTTTAGCTATATCCCACAGATCTTGGACTGTTGTTTTATTGTTTTCACTGTTTTTAATTAAATTATTGATTAGTTCCATGATGCTCTTCAGACTACTTATTCTTTAAGTTTAGATTGTTTAGTCTCCAATTCACTTTTTTATCTATGCTTCCAAGATCATTTTAAATTATAATTTTATTGTTTTATGGTCCAAATGGGTGCATTTAATATTTTTAATTTTCTACATTTGTTTGTGTTTTTTATGAAGTAATGTATAATGAGTATTTGTGAAAGTTCCATGTATAGTTGAGTATAGTGTATACTTCTTTCTATTTGAATTATTTTTTTTTTCCCATTACAGGTTTATCATGTCTCACTTTCCTAAAATTCTAATCATCTCCTTAACTTCTTTCTTATGTTTCTTATAGTTATATACATCTCATTTTGTGAGAGATAAATTAAGGTCCCCCCATTAGTATAATTTTAGTGTTGACTTCTTGTAACTTATTTAACTTTTGCTTTAAGAATTTGGTTGATCTTGTATTTGGTGCTTACATGTTTAATATCATATCTCATTATGTATTTTCCCCTTTTAGCCAAATGTAGTTTGCCTGATTATCACTTTTTTAGGCCTTTAAAAATTTTCTTTTGCTTTGCCTGAGATTATGATTACTACTCTCGTCTTTTTCAGTTAGGCAAAGGATAATGGACCCTGCTTTAGTACTTATTTTAACTCTGCATGTGTCTTTCTGTTTCATGGTAAGTGCCCCTTGACATGGGAGCTCTGTAATTTGACCAGTATATTTTTTGGAATCTTCTTTTGGGGATCATTTCCAGGAGGTGATTAGTATATTTGCTCAGTTTTTGTTGTGCTCCCTGGTTCTAAGATATATAGGTTGCTTTCCTTTATAATTATATATGTACATGTATGCATAGACAGAGGGAACAGGATGAGCTGAATATAAAGGGATGAGATCTAAAAAACAAAATTGTTGGGCCCCCAACCCCCATTGCTCCTTCCTGCTGCTCTCTGGGTGGTCTGTTGCATTCCAAGGCCTAGGAGCCAGAGCTCTGATAAGAATGTGGATTAACAGCATTGAGCAGGTATCGTCCAATGGGATAGCCCCACTTTCTTCTTGCCCCTGTTGCTGAGGCATGTGACTCAGTCTGCCCAGGTGGGAGATAAAGGGGAGCAAGGGGAGAAAAGGGGTAGGAGAAAGAGGTAAGTATGAGGTGAGAGAAGAGAGGTGAGAGAGGAGAGAGAGAAGGGAAGAGAAGATGTAACAATAAAAACTGCATTTCTAAACCCATCTGTGTGTGCCAGGATCTCTGTTCGAGAAGCAATCCAGAGACGTCTGATGATCCTGGGGAGGGTAAGTGAGGTCAGTGGTCCAGCAGGGAACCCGAAGTGAGAGGGTCCTAACATAAAATTAAGAAGTGAGAGAGGACTATATTGGGAGTAGGAGAAAGGGAGAGAGAGAATAGGGTAAATTATCTCATATAAAAGAGGCAAGAGAACACTAGAAGGGAACAACAGGAAGGTGAAAGGGAATGAGTCTCATTGAATTTGGCTTAAGGAGGGAATAACATACACACTCAATTAGGTATCTTACCCTATAGGAAAGTAGAGTAGGATGAGGAGGGGTATGATAGAAGGGAGGGTAGACTGAGGGAGAGGGTAGTTAGAAGCACACACTTTTGAAATGGGACAGGGTCAAAGTAGAAAATAGAGTAAGTAGGGGGTGGGATAGGATGGAGGGAAATGTATTTAGTCTTTCACAGTATAACTATTATGGAAACATTTTGCGTAACTACACATGTACGACTTATATTGAATTGCTTATCTTCCCAGTGGGAGTGAGTGAGGAGGGAAGAAGGGAAAGTATATGGAAATCAAAGTTTTTAAAAACAAATGTTAAAAAAAAAAACTTTTTACATGCAACTGGGATATAATATATACAGGCACAGGGTATAGAAATCCATCTTTCCCTACTAGAAAGTTAGAGGGTGGTTGGGAGAGGATATGAGAGAAAGAAGATTGGAGGAAGGTATATTCAGTAGGTTCCAGTATATGCACAGTGGTCTCCTTTAACTTCTTTTGTCCAGTTGTCCATTCCCCTTTCTGTCTCTGGGCAGTTACAGCTCCAGGAATGCCTGCTTTTGCTGCTGTTGCTGTAGCAACCTCTTTAGGGTCCAAAACTGATTATATTGCCACATATGCTC
The DNA here is from genome assembly GCA_028646515.1 of Pseudochirops corinnae. Taxonomy (NCBI): domain Eukaryota; kingdom Metazoa; phylum Chordata; class Mammalia; order Diprotodontia; family Pseudocheiridae; genus Pseudochirops; species Pseudochirops corinnae. The sequence goes on along the minus strand of CM053591.1, from coordinate 114,080,127 downwards.
CAGACCAGCTGCCACTCTCTTGCCACAGAATTCTCTTTCTGAAGTTGTTATTTGTCCTAGACTAGAAAAAATGTTTCATTAGAAACCTTTTTCCTTTAAATTTTTTTTTACCTATCTTTCTCCAGAATTTGATTTGACACATTATTTTAAAATTGTTTAGAAGGGGATTTTGGGAGAGTTAGGCTACAGTGCTCTTGTTATTCTGCCATTCTGGAAAACATAAAATGGATATTTTAAGAAATGAAAATCAACACATATGGTTGAGGATGAGTATAAAGACTAGTAAAGTCCCAGAATAATGTAAGGTACATTAAATCCTACAAATAACTCAATATTTCAATAAATGCTAGAAATAAAAATGGTTTTTATTTAACCATGTTTTAAGCAAAATGAAAATGAAAGAAATGCTAGAATAGTTCTTTATGGTAGATGAAAAAATAATGAAAAGGGAGTGAAGGTAGAGTTACTCAACTGCTCTTACACTCATATATATATATGTATATGTATGTATGTATGTATAACTCAATAGATTGGGTAGAGCAGAACAGTATTAGCAACCATAAAAATTTAACAAGGACTTAAAATCCAATAATTGAATAGAGGCAGAAAGAGAATATCTAGATGTTTTCAATAAATTCAAGAACTTTATCCCTGAGAACAAGTATTCAACAATAACAAAGTATTTTTCAAATGAAATTGCTAAACTGTTAGTAATCTACTTTCATCTTGAAACTTGAAATTGGGTGAAAATTTAGGATTAAATACTAAAGATGTAGTTTGAAAAATTTTATCAGAGGTGATTGCTAACAGCAAGTTTCTCTTTATTATGAGTGAACCATATGGGGATATCTTTTTTTTTTTAGGGAAGCATATTTACTAGATTAGTAAATCAGACAAATATGGAAGTAGCACACCTGGATTACAAGAAAGCATTTGACAAAGTCTCTTAGGGTATACTTATGGCCAAGATGGATACACGTGAATAGATGGTAATATATTAAAGTGAATTCAAAACTAGTTAAATTTCATCTGTGAGTATTGCTGTCAATGCAGTGATGATGTCTAAAACCAAACAATAACCTTGACATCTTTTTTTTCAAAATTTTATCTGTATCTTGGGTGGAGATATAGATGTTATGCTTATCAAATTTGTAGATGAAATGAAGTTTGGGATAAGTGGAGTTATGTAATAGATAGGTAATCTCACAGTCAGGAAAGCCTGGGTTCAAGTGCTACCTCTTACAATCATTTGCTATGTGACTCTGGGAAAGTCATACTATTTCATCTGTGACATTTGTTTAAATTCTCATGATAATTCCTTTACAGAAAATTCATCTAATGTGCTGGAGCCTTGTAAGTGTCTTGATGTTGCAAATATACCCCTTGAGCACACTAGTTTCCCTATGGCATATCCTTTATAACTCACTCTCATGATCTAGCTGGCCTATTTATTTTTCACATGAATTCATTTATTTAAGTATATCTCTTATACTGCTTCTTCTGCACCCATGCCCGATTCTTAGTAAGTATATAACAACTCAAGATTTCACTGGTTCAAGCCACTGATGAAGAGCACAACTTCTCTTTGACTTACTAAGTACGCCTTTGAGAGTTGCTGTACATAAAAAAAGCAAAGAAAAAAAACATTAATTACTCTAGCCATATGGTTATGAGCTTCTCTAAACTTACGCTAATTCTTCCATGACAGATATACATGCAATCTATTACTCGGCTTTTACTTGAAGGTTTTTTTTTTCCCATTTGTTCAAAACTGCCAGTTTATGCATTCCATTTGTATATCTTTAGAAGACATTAAAGGGTGAGGAATGAGAGGTTTGTGATGGAGGATTTGCCCATATTATAAATTTAATAAATGTCTTAGTTATTGCTGACAGTAGATCATGTAGACAAGATTTCAGAATTTTAGTTGATTTTAAGCTCAACTACAGTTCTTTTTCTCTAGAAGGACTCTCAGAGACCTAGATAACTGTTTGTCTTTCTCTTTGGGGTAAGAGCTTGGATTATTTTATTCCTAAAGTTCTTTCTAAGACTATACTGCTAAGAATCTTGATTATCCTTTTAAATCCTAGCCTTTTTAATCTCCAATCTCATAGGCATATCAGGTTATATAGCATCTGACTAATAGAAGGTTATGAAATTTTGCTTGTACAATCATAGAATTAAAATTCTGAGTGTATATCTGAGTTCTCTCAAAAAATCATCAATGAAAAATAACTGGTTTGTATAGATGTCAATTTTCTTACATGGAAAGTGAATGATGACACTGATTTATATAGCATTATAGGCTTTAGTTGGAGAAGAAGAGGGATTATTACAAAGTGCTAAACATTAAATACCTAGCATTTTAAGTATGAGAGTAAAGGGAAGGGTGATCAATACAATTCTATTCAACAACATTTATTAAATTACTTATTAATTTAGTAATTTAATTAATTTACTAAGATCCAGGCACATGCATTGTGCTAGGGTTAAGGTGGCTATATTTTAGTTAATACAGTTAACTTCAGAAGTAATATTTGGAATTTTAAATGATTTGCCTTTTTCTGTGATGATTTTAGATAAATATCATCCTCAAAGAATGGCCCCACATTAAGGCATTTTGATTTCTGAATAGTTTGGTCTTTAAGTATTTATTTTAAAGTATATCTCTATCATTTTATTAAAAATCATATTAACAAACTTAAGGATGTATATTACAAAGTGAATTTGAACATGATGTAGTCTTTTTTGTGGTGGATAAGATTTTACCAGTCAGAACAAATTATTTGGTATTGGTTATATCTTTTGCCTTTCAAGTTTATTTAGTTTACACTGAACTATTCAGCATATTCTGTTATATTTTGGTGCACAGTATCCATTTTGTTCAGCTGAAAGTAGGAACAAATGTGTATAATGAGTAAAGAAGACACATCATATAAATGAAAGTCAAGGGAAAAATTAATGAAGTTCTTTCTAAATCTTAGTGATACTTTTAGTTGGCCTGAGAAAAGTATCATTTTTTCCTGGAAATGTGCAAGAGTGGTGGTGGGTGGCAAGCCGGGATGAGAAAGAGAGAGAGAGAGAGAGAGAGAGAGAAAGAGAGAGAGAGAGAGAGGGAGAGGGAGAGGGAGAGGGAGAGGGAGATAGAGAGAGAGGGAGAGAGCGAGAGAGGGAGAGAGAATGGAAGATGAGAAGAAGAGGTTGCTCATCTTTACAGTTGCCATCAGTGATGTCAACATGACTGTCAGAGAATTTGAAACATCCTAACATGTTTTTATGGAAGTTTCCCAGAACACAACAGCAACTATGTCACTTTGAAAATGCAAGTTCACAGTTGTTTCAAAAATGTTTTAATTTCACTTGACACACACATATAAATAAATAAAAATATATCACCCAACTTTTTCCCCATCAATAGGTCTGATTGTTTATAGTCAAGGCAAGAAAAACATGAGGCATTATTCTATAATGAACAGAATGGTCAAATATAGATAGAGATAGAAATACATATACATATATGCATATGTATATAGGTCCCAAATACACACACACACATATATACATATATACACACACACACACATATATATATATACACACACACATATACATACATATATATGTATCTATAAACATCTATTTAGGCATATGTGTACATAAATCATATGTATTAAGTTTTAACCTGACATTTAAAGTAAGGAATCACCAGTTCAGGAGAAATTTTATACTTGCATAGAGTAGTGGATATTTTTCTGATCTACATGGTACTGTTTCACCCTTGAACTAGCTCCACTAAAATTCACTGCCTTTGCAGCGCTCAAGGCTTCTCTACCCTGCAGTAGAGGGGGTTCTCAGACCTTTAAAAATGAAAACATTGAATCTGTATTATCATTATTAAGGACTCCAAGTAGGTTAGCATAAAGTTGATTGATCCATAGAAACCCTTTGATCTTCCAGTCCTGCACTAAAGTTCTGCTCCAGTGTCCCATCACTATGTGGGACTGGTCTCACACTTTTTTTTCATTGACTTGTTTATTTACTTTCAGTTTACAAGATTCAGTTCTACAATCCCCTGAGTTTCAAATTTTCTCCCCTTCTTCTCTCCCCCCCCGCCCATGGCAGCATGCAATCAAGTATAGGATCTTCAAATACTTTCATTGTAACCAACAGAGTGAACAATGGGAAAAAAGAAAGAAAACCGAACATGAAAAAGAACGATAGCATGTAGACTGCTTCAGTCAACATGTAAACTCTGGTCTTTCTAGATCTTTCTCTGAATGTAGATATCTCCTTCCATCCTGACACTTGGAGAGTTATCTTATAGTTGTGCGTTGCTGAGAAGAGTCCAGTTTGTCAAAGTTGGTTGTCACACATATGATGTGTCTGTGATTATGTACAAATTTTTTCTGGTTCTGCTCTTCTCACTTAGCATCAATTTGTATAAGCCTCTCCAGGTACATATGAAGTCCATCTCCTTTCCATTTCTTATACCACAATAGTATTCCATTACATTCATATGACACAACTTGTTTAGCCATTCCCCAATCAATTGATGGGCATCCCCTAAATTTCCAGTTTTTTGCACCACAAAGAGAGCTGCAATAAATATTTTTGTATATATGGGTCCTTTTCCCACTTTCATGATCTCTTTGGGATACAACCCCAGAAGTGGTACTGCTGGGTCAAAGGGTAATCAATTATTTATACCCTTTGGGCATAGTTCCAGATTGCTCTCCAGAATGGCTGTATCAGTTCACAGCTCCACCAACAATGCATTAGTGTTCCAATTTTTCCACATCTTCTTCAGCATTTGTTATTTTCCTGTTTTGTGATCTTAGCCAATCAGGCTGGTGAGATGTGGTACCTCAAAGTTCTTTTGATTTGCATTTTTTGAATCCATAGTGATTTGGAGCATTTTTCCATATGCTTAAAGATATCTTTAATTTCTTCCTCTGAATATTGCCTGTTCATATCATTTGACTGTTTATCAATTGGGGAATGACTTGTATTCTTATAAATTTTACTTAATTCTCTGTATATTTTAGAAGTGAGGCCTTTATCAGAGGCACTGGTTGTAAATATTCTTTCTCATTTTCCCACTTCCCTCTTAATTTGGTTACATTGGCTTTGTTTTACAGAAACTTTTCAATTTAATGTAATCACAATTCTACATTTTGTATTTTATAATGCTCTCCAACTCTTCTTTGGTCATAAAGTTTTGCCTACTCCATAAATCTGACAACTAAACTATTCCTTGCTTCCCCAGATTATTTACAGTATCAGCCTTTATACCTAGATCGTGCATCCATTTAGACTTCACTTTGGTGTACGACGTTAATGATGGTCTATGCCCAGTTTCTGCAATACTATATTCCAATTTTCCTAGCAGTTTTTGTCAAATAGTGAGTTCTTATCCCAGAAACAGGGGTCTTTGGTCGTATCAAACAGTATATTACTATAATCATTGACTATTGAGTCTTTTGTACCCAATCTATTCCATTGATCTACTACTCTATTCTTTAGCTAGTACCAAGCAGTTTTGATGACTGCCGCTTTATAATACAGATTAAAATCTGGTATGGCTAGGCCACCTTTCCTAGCATTTCTTTTCATTAATTGCTTTGATATTCTGGACATTTAGTTCTTCAAAATGAATTTTGTCACTATATTTTCTAGGTCTACAAAGTAATTTTTGGGTAGATTGATTGGTATGGCACTAAATATGTAATTTAATTTAGGTAAAATTGTCATTATTATTATATTAGCTCAACCCAGCACGAGCAATTGATGTTTTTTCCAATTAGTTAGATCTGATTTTATTTGTGTGAAAAGTGTTTTGTAGTTGTGTTCATAGAGGTACTGGGGTAGTTTTGGCTGGTAGATTCCCAAATATTTTATAATGTCTACAGCAACTTTTAACAGGGTTTCTCTTACTATCTCTTGCTGTTGGACTTCATTGGAAATATATAGGAATGCTGAGGAATTATGAGGGTTTATTTTATATCCTGCAACTTTGCTAAATTTATTTATTGTCTCAAGAAGTTTTTTACTTGATTCTCTAGGATTCTCCAAGTAAATCATCATATCATCTGCAAAGAGTGATAGCTTAGTCTCTTCTTTACCTAATTTGATTCCTTTTGTTTCTTTTTCTTCTCTAAATGCTACTGCTAATATTTCTAGCACCAGATTGAATGAGAAGGGTGATAGTGGACATCCTTGTTTCACCCCTGATCTTATTGGAAATGCTTCTAGTTTATCTCCA
>CM053591.1:114063092-114073365 GCA_028646515.1 Pseudochirops corinnae | reverse complement strand
CCTCTTCCAGGATTTCTGTGCAGGTACCACAAGAAAATGCTCCTTCAGGGCTTCTGAACTAACAGCCAGTTTCCAGGACCCCTACAACAGCAGCACTGTCCTTCACCATCAGGTGAATCTGGCAAAACAACATCAAAACAGACAGATAAAATATCGGCATCACAGCCATGCCTCCTCAGTACTTGGCAGTTCTCAAAAGTCCTGAGCAGTTCCAATGGGCTCTCAGCAGTTTTTCTCTCAGCAACTCAGGCTCCACAAAGCTGGATGCTGCTCTCCAAAAGTCCTTCTGGCTTTTTCTAGGCTTGGGCTTCTCTCCCAATTCACGGCTCCTCCCAGTTCAGCCCTCTCTCTTCATGTCAACAAGTCCATTCCACAAGTGGGATTCACAAGCTCTGGGTTTTAACACTCTACCCCAAAACCAAGCCAATACAGGGGCATCTCCAAATTCCATTACAAAATACTACCTCACTATCTATGTTTTGTTCAATGCTATGTTTTGAGGATTAAATGAGATGATATTTGTAAAGGACTTAGCACAGGACTGGCATCTGGGAAGCATTTAATAAATGTCTGTTCTTTTCCCCTTCCCCATCCCATTCTTTTATGCAGTTATAGGACTGTCACTTAGTCAATAGATTCATGAACAAGCATCTATGAAGTGCTTATAATATCAGATACTATGCAAATTTCTGGGGTGATGTAAAGAAAAACAAAAACAATTCTTTCCAGAAGGATTGTGGAGGCAATGTGTAAATAAATAGATACATATTGAGTAACATAAAGAGCACATGAAAAGCCAGGTATATAGGAAAAAACTTGCAGATAGTGGCATTTGAGCTGATCTTTAAAGGAAAACAAGGATTTTAAGAGATGTAGACAAAGAAGAAATGCATTCTAGGCATGCTGGACCACTAACTCGAAGTTGTGGAGGCAGGAGATAGAGTGCATGTGCAAATAGCAACAAATAGGTCAGTGAAACAGCAAGCACCCAGGATGGCTACTAGGACAGGTTCTTCAATCTGCTTTACTAAAGGAAAGCAACTTTAAAGCAATAATTCAACAGACCAACAGACAAGGCTTCTAGCTGTCTACCCATTACATACACACATAGTTAGTTACCAGACAGAAAAACACCAATATCTGCGTTTTCAAAATTGAGGGTTTCAAAGGCTGCCCAGAATGGCATCTGGCCAAATCACCCATCTCTTCCCATAAGTGAGCCCCAAAGTAAAACCTCACCTCAGAATATATATACCCTTCTTCAGGCACAACTATTGTGACCCACTGCCTAATTATATGGATGATCCAGTGTGGGCAGGAGTTACATAAATTGTAAGAAGATAGAAAGGTAGGAAAAGGCAAGGTGATAAAGAATAATATTTTTTTTAAAAGACATAATTTGAATTTGGTGGTTATAGGGATCCATTAGATTTTACCAAGTAATAAGGTGACATCAAGAGATCTACCTACACTTTAGGAAAATTGCTTTGGCATGAATATAGAGAATAATTTGGTGTGAGAAGAGGTCTGAGTCAGGGAGAGCAGTTAAAAGGCTATTGTACAGGCCCTGAACTAGGTTAAGGTCTATGAAAGTGAGTAGAGTGGTCTGTATATGAAAGATGATATAGAGTTAAAAATGACAAACTTTGGTAACCGAATTGAAGTATAAGTGAAAGTGCAGAACTGAGAATCATGCTTAAACTGGCCACCTGAATAACTGGGAGGATGATGGTATCCTCAAAAGTAACAGGAAAATATGGATGAGGAGCAGAGAGTGAGAGAAAGAAGTAAATGAGTTGTTTTGGATATACTGAGGTCGAGATGTATATGGGATATTCAGGAAGAAGCATTCAATTAGCAGTTGGTGATGCAAGACTGAAGCTCCTAAAATATACTAGGATTGAATTATATAGAATTGGAGAATCATCTAGCAATTTAACCCATGGGAGCTGACGAAATCACCAATTGAGATAGAATAGTAATTATATGATTGGCTAATATTTCAGTTCACTTGTGCATGTCTTAAACCTCAATCAATCAAGGATCATTTAATATCTACTATGTGCCAGCATCTAAGCTTAGTACTAGGGATACAAAAACACTTTTGAAGGAAACAACACAGATATCTGTTTATCTATCTATCTATTTATCTATCTAATAAATACAATATAAAAACAAAAAATTTGGGGAAGGAGAGCAGTAGCAATCGCGAGGATCAAGAAAGGCTTCAAATAAGAAGACTGACTGGAACACACACTTGCAGCAAGTAAGGCAGAGGTGAAGAAGGAGGGAAGTTTAGGTGTGATAGATGCAGTGGATGGACTACTGAGTCTGGAGTCAGGAAGACCCAGTTCAAATCCAGCTTCAACACTTATTAGCAACGTGACCCTGGGCAAGTCACTTAACTGAGTTTCCTCATAAGTAAAGTGAACTGGTGAAGGAAATGGCAAACCACTGTAGTATCTTTTCCAAGATATCCCCAAAAGGGTCATGAAGAGTCAGACACTACTGAAAGGAGTGGGGTAGAGTGGGGGAAGAGAGTAGTGGAAAGTAGTGTAAAGCTGTTCCTATTAGAAAGGCACAGCTGTTGCTATTAGAAAGTTAAAGTATTTCGCTAGACAGAGAATTATTTCTTCGTAATTAGTCCCAGAAAATAACGTATCTTCACTAAACATGGTGGAGAACCTAGGACTTCTAGGATCTTTGGGATAAATTGTAATTTTTTTTTTAATTGCAAAATATAAGTAGTATTTTCTTGTTTGATTTTTTACTACTGTGTTTCTGGGACCTTGTGAGATGTTGATACAAATTCACATATTCAGCATTTCTTTTTGTTGTTGTTAAAGAAAATAAATACAGTGAATCTACTAAGGAATCATTTATGAGGGCAGGGAGAGTTCTTTTTCCTACTGCCTTGCACAGTATTTTGCAGTAGTAGGTGCCTTCAATAAAGGTTACATGAATGAATAAAATAGCATGTTTTAAGCTCCTTGCATTATTATCACACTCTTACTGTATTTAGTTCAGGGAGACATAGAATTATACAGTGTGAATAGATTCCAAGTATCATCCCCTAACTCCCTTATTTTAGAGACAGGTAATCTTGGAGGCCCAAAGAAAATTAAGGACTTACCAGAAATCATGCAGCTGCTAGTAACAGACCTAGCACTAAAAATACTTCTAATTTAAAAACAGAAAATTTCTTTTAGTTAGTTTTAGTTAGTTTTGATACATTGATTTTCATATAACTGTGTTAAGAGTAGATTATTATTCTACAGCAGATTAAAGGATTTCAAAATTAAACTGTATTAGCAATTATAAAGGATAGGTTCATAAACCAGGTTTTTATTCTCCTTGTTTGTGGTAAAAGGCTCAAGTGGTAGATATTTACTCCCACAAAAAATAGAATTTTCCCATGGCAGAACCACAGTAACAGTCATTTGTCAGATTAATAAATCAAAGGGTAAAATGTGTTTTAGAATTAGTTATATTTTGTGCTTTCATCATTTTTCTCAATATAACAACAAAATATATTTTTTCAGTCATTAGAAGATATGACACTATATCCTTTAACCATTATATAAAAATAAAAGCTTTAACTCATACCTATATTTAATATAAAATTTATTAGTACTTTTATTAATTTTATATATCATATATATTTAAATGTTCTTTTTGTAAGATTAGAAACAGATCTTTTCTCAACAAACCAGTGGTAGAAATACAGTGGGTCATAGATTCCCAGGGATTTGGGGAGAGGACATGAATTTATCACAGGGATCTATAGTCTAAAAATAAATATTAATTGAATAAATAGTATGATAGATATATCTATTACAATTTTAAATGTGTACATATATATATACACATAAATATATATATATATATTCTGTCATGATTAGTAAAATGCAAATTCATATAAAATGCTCATATATCCATAGGTAGTTTTAGTGTCACTGCATTTTTGTAATTGATGGATACAAATAGTACTAGCATATACGGTTCTCTCACATCTCTTCGTCACAAAATAAAGATAGGTACTGATACTCAAAAAAGGTAGGAGTAAGTGTCCTAGTGTTTTACAATAGGATTTTGATAGATGCAGGAAAATATTTTCTTACTGAATCAAGGGAAAATAATTTGATCTATGTTATATCTGAATTCATGACATAACAAGAAAGGTAATGAAGAACATTTCTCTCTCTCTCTCTCTTTCTATGTATATATATATATACACACACACACATATATGTATATATTACGTGCACACACACACACACACACACACATCTCCCAATTATTTTTAAAGCAAGTGTTGTGCTACCATCGATATAGTTTATAAAAAACAAACAAACCCTGTAACTTTACGGATATCTCTATCCCATTTCATTCAATTTTCTCTGCTTCATGGCCAGTTAGAAACATTTGCAATCTCTAATATCTGATTTTCTGGCAAGTGAAGGAGAGTACAGTGCTCTGACAAGAAAGGTAAAGGAAGGTTTTCAATCTTCTTTTTGCTTTGATATTTAGAAATTGGAGGGAGGCTTGAGACTTACCATTTCAGTCATATACAGAACAGCCCCTAACAGAAGCTATACACTTAAAATGTTTGATCTGCCTCATTTTTCCTTCTATAAAAGAGGTTATTAATTCTTTTTTCCTCAAGGTTTCAACACTTCACATTTTCTTTGTCCATAGATATTGGTTGGATGTGTTTGTTTTTTTATCATTGAAACTCATATTCAAATAAGAGTATTGAAATGTCTATAAAAATCTTGCCTATAACAAAGCAAATTTATAGGCTAAGTACAACCAGAACCATACTTTTCTTCAATAACGTGTTCTATATATTTTTCTTATCAGGCATATATTGAATATGTTGAACAGATCCTAGTTTATCATGTCATTTGTTCAGTCTCTCCCTCCTCATTTCTTTTCTTGCAGGTTTATATGTACTTTACTATGGAGCAAGAAGACAGAAGGAAAAATAAGAAATGCAACTTAAATAGGCTAATTTCTTTCATGGTCTAAGTTGCAAATGATTAACTAGATTCACTAGTTCAAAAGTCTGATGTAGAATATTAGGTGGGTTATTTTATAAATATATCCTGTCTGTTGAATTGAATTAAATTGAATACAAGAAGGCAATATGGGGTACTGTTTGAACATAGAGATTGAATTTGAAAATAATGAAGCTCTTATTGCAGATTTGATTCATATCAGTGATAAATTCCTTAATTATATTCTCTGGTCTTCTTTGTTATTCCTTTTTCAGGACACTGAATCAGTGTTTTCCAGTTAGGGACTGAACATTCACTCCTGTGGGAACCATGGTAACACAACAGGTCTGTGGTTTGACCCTTAAGCTATATGTCATCAACCCATTAAAAGAAAGTTAAATGGGTTGCATGACTCTCCTCCCCAAAACCATACCTGGGTTTATTATCAACACACCTATGCCATCACCTCAAACATTTCCCTAGCCTAGCCTCCTCCCATGAACCAAGTACGGCTGCCACAAGGATGTCATAACCTAAGCTGCTTCCATCCAGAAGCTGTATAGGAAACATTCCCTCCCCCCCCCAAAAAAAACATCTCCACATTCTGTACCCCTCCTTCTCTCATTACCGGAAGGTTGCTGGATTTGTCCCTTAGCTGCCACTGCATTCTGGGACAGTAGCCATTGAACACTTGTTGTTGACACTTTTAGTTTTTAGGTGGGAAAAGGTGAGTAATGTAAAATGAATGGGCATGGACAGGTTCAAATTACATTACCTCTTTTTCTCCAAACTAAATTTTCTTCCAAACTTCCCTTTTATGTTGAAGACACCCCCATCTCTGGTCAATGGTAAGGATAAAATGAAAGGGGGGAAAAACATGACTGTTATTGTATAGCTGATAGTATAATGAGGAAATGAAGAAGTACATACAAACAAGAGAAAAGATAATAGCGTCAGAGGGAAGAATTGAAAGAATAAGATTAAGAAGGTGGGTGATCTATTGTTTGGGGAAATGGCTGAACAAACCAGTATAAGAACATAAATATTATGGTATATAAAGGAATAATGAATCTAAGGAAATAAAAAAAAAACATGGGAAAATTGGTGGGAAGTGATTCACAGTGGAATAAACTAAACTAGAAGAAACATATCTTATCCAACAATTAGAAAGAAAAGATAGCTTAAAGGGGAGGTAAATTTGGAATAGTTGTAGAAACAAATGGATAGTAGCCTTAAATGAGTTAATGAAACTCAACTACCACCTTTCACCAGAAAAGTAATAGATTATAAGAAGAAAATTTTAAATATCTTCTAAAACATGGATAATATGTTGGCTATTTTTGTCTTTATTACAAGACAGGGTTTAATTCTGTGAGTTGGGTGATAAATACAGAAAGAAACAGTCTTAAAACAAACAAAAAAAGTATAACTAAAACATATTCTAAAAAACAAAATCAATAGAATTTGAATTAATGCATTTTTGCTAGGGATCATTTAAAATATATAATACCAGTTATACTATGTTTACTAATTCATATTTTCGTTCCTAGAAGCTAGGCTATGGGGACAGAAAGTTAATGAAACCACAGCCAATTCAATCATTACATGTCACAAATTCATGTCTTGGGCATTTTATAAACCAAATAAATCACTAATTGATTAGACTTTTTACTTTTCAGGCCCAAGTAGTTGTATGTATGGAACTTTAATGCATCCTTAACCAAGGTATGAATTAGGAATTGTGGAAAAAGGAAGCCAATGTTTCCATACTCTGCAATAAATTTGCTAATGATTATATTTTAGTAGAGTAAAACATATGGATCACGTTCCCATTTCACTGAAATAGATTTGTGTGGAGTGCTGCAATTTCAATGATAAATTTCTTATCATTCCATGCTACATAATTTGTGAAATAAATGTGCTTTCAGTTCAATTTAACTGAGTGACTGCATAATCATTCTTTTTCATTGACATAGCAGTTTTTATTGGAAATCTCAGGGAACTTATATGGCCATTGTCCTCACATAATTAGTCTTCATAGCATTAATGTGAGTAATAATGGGAAAGATAATATTACTTACATCCTTACACATAAATAAAAATGAGAGAGAGTTTAAGGAATTCATTTAAATAAGCAATAGAATCTAAATTAACAGATTATTTATGCAAAATCTACTGGATTAAAAGGCTTCAGTTTGTTAATGAAAACCAGGTCAAATATTCTGTTTATTTCTCCTTTTATATCATATTATAAAGATACAAAAAAATCTTATCAGTAACTTTGGACAGAGAATCAGATTCCTTTTGCCAGAATATATAAATTAATTTAAAATATGGAGATTATGAGTAACATACATGTTTTTATTTTATGCGACAGGTAAATCTCATATAATTCATAAGAATACTCAATAAATTGAGATATATTTTTCTTCTTTATTTTGGTACATATTTCCCTGTTATTTATACCTGGAACCAGAAAAGATAAAAACATGTTAAATGTTGTTTAAAAATAATGAGCCCTGAAGATGGCGGCGTAGAAGCAGGAAAACTCTGCAAACTCCCCCCATAACCACCTCAAATACCTATAAAATATGACTCTAAACAAATTTTAGAGCTCCAAAACCCAAAAAAGTACAGAGAAACAAAGCCCCCACTGAAGGCTGCCCAGCAGGCAGGACAGGAAGGGCTCATCCACAATTTTCTGGGATCCCAAACCAGCCTGGCCTGAAACCACAGCTTAGCCCCGGGGCAGCCAGGACAAGCTACAGCTGGAGCTTTCAGGAGAGTGGATCACCTGCAGCTGCAGCAGTTTCCAGAATTATCAACCCATAAGAAACAAGGACAAAGTGAAAGGTCAGTGGAACTCGGCAAAAGTTGGGGGAGAAAAGCAGGTCCAGGGCAAGAAAGTAGCAGAAATGGCCACCCTGCAGCTGCCTCCATGTGGCTGCTTCAGAGCTCATGGCCTACAGATTGCAGGGGGGCCAAGTAATGGATCAGAGGCTAAGTGCTCTTGCCTTATGCTGCCTAGATCTGCATCGTGGTCACTTGGGTGGTGGTCCTGAGGTGCGTGAACAGTGAGCTAAAGCTGGTGGGTGGTGCTTCACAGAGCTAAAAAGTCAAGTAATTGACTGGCAACATGAGAAGGCAAAGGAAGCAAAGTAAGAACAGCAATCCAACTTTAGATTCCTTTTTTGGAGACAAAAAAGGATCAAAGCATGGAACAGCAAGAAGACAACAAAGTCAGAACTGCTGCACCAAAAGCTACCAATACAAAAGCTGGTTACAGGCCATAGAGGAGCTTAAGAAGGATTTTGAAAAACAAATAAGAAAGTGGAGGAAAAATTGGGAAGAGAAAATAATAAGAGAGTCAACTGAAGAAAATAACACCTTAAAAAATAGATTAACTCTAATGGCAAAAGAGGTCCAAAAAGCTACTGAAGAGAAGAATGCCTTAAAAAGTTGAATTTGCCACTTGAAAAAAGAATTTCAAAAGCTTACTGAACAGAATCATTCCTTCAGAATTAGAGTGGAGCAAATAGAGGCAAATGACTTTATGAAAAATCAAGATTCTATTAAACAGATCCAAACAAATGAAAAAATAGAAGGCAATGTGAAATATCTCATTGAAAAAAACACTGACCTGGAAAATAGATCTAGGAGAGAAATTTAAAAATTATTGGACTATCTGGAAGTCATGATCAGAAAAAGAATCGAGAAATCATCCTTCAAGAAATTCTCAAGGAAAATTGCCCTGATGTTTTAGAACCAGAGGGCAAAATAGAACTTGAAAGAATTCACCAATCACCCCTTGAAAAAAGATCCCAGAAAGAAAACTAGGAATGTTATAATCATGTTCTGGAGTTCTCAGATCAAGGTGAAAATGTTACAAGCTGCCAAGAAGAAACAATTTGAATACTGTGGAAACACAATCAGGATAACACAGGATCTAGCAGCTTCTACATTAAGGGATCCGAAGGCCTGAAATATGATATTTCTGAGATCAATGGAGCTAGGATTAAAACCAAGAATCACCTACCCAGCAAAATTGAGTATAATGTTTCATGGTCACTCAATGAGGTGGAAGACTTTCAAGCATTCTTCCTGAAAAAACCAGAAATGAATAGAAAATGTGGCATTCAAATATAAGAAGTATGAGAAGGTAAACATGGAAAAGAAACCATAAGGAACTTATCAAAGTTGAATGATTTACATACCAACATGGAAAAACCATAATTGTAATTTATGAAACTTTTTTCAATATGAGTATAGGTGAAGGGAATATAAATGTATTTATATATGTATACATACACATATGTCTTTATAGGAAGGTATGTATGTGTATGAATACATATGTGAGTGTGTGTTTATATGTGTACATAGACAGAGGACACAGGATCAATTGAATAGGAGGGATGATATTTTGAAAGGTGAAATTGAGAGGTGGGAGAGGAATAGAAGGAGAGAGACAGGGAGAGACAGGATGGGTTTAATCATCTCATATAGAAGAGGCAAGGGATAACTGTTACAATGGAGGGGAAGAACAGGAAGGCAAAAGGGAATGGGTCACCCTTACTCTCATTGAATTTGGATTAGGGAAGGAATGACATACACTATAAATCACTTGTCTTTCCAGTGGGGTGGGTGACAAGAGAGGTAGGGAAAGAATCAAGAATTTAAAGTTCTAAAATAAAATGTTTATATATATATATCATCATCATCATCATCATCATCATCATCATCATCATCATCATCATCATTATTATTATTATTATTATTTCCATGAAACTTAGAATTAAGATATACAGACAGTGGGGTAAGGAGCTCCATCTTGCCATACTGGAAAGTCAGAGGGGTGATGGAGCAGGATATAGGAGAGACCAGATTGGGGAAGGGGGTAAACATGGGATTGCTTTTTTGGGGTGGTGGTAGGGGAAAGATGGGGAGAAAATTTGTAAGTCAAAATCTCATGGGAACAAATTATGTAAAGTAAAAATACACAAAAGTTAATTTATAAAATACTAAAAATAAATAAAAATAAAAACAATGAGTAAAATAATGAGCCCTTTCAAATAAAGCCCTACTTTATCTTCAAAGATGACAGTTGTTTCATCTGTAAAGTAAGAGGGAATAAAATTGAGCTCCATAGATCTCTGTAAAGTCATTTCTTAAAATGACCATAATTAAAGTCCTTTTAAATGATAACTTACCTTATATTAAAATAACATTAATCCAATCATAGTGGCTGCATGAAAATGATAATCAACAAAGGGTTT
>CM053591.1:114020407-114047343 GCA_028646515.1 Pseudochirops corinnae | reverse complement strand
TTAATTGGTTTGTAGCCTTTTTATATTGCTTTGTTGTAAATATGTGTTTACAGATGCTACAACTTGTTCAGCCATTCCTCAATTGATGGGTATCCCTGGAATTTGCAGTTCCTTGCCACCACAAAGAGAGCTCCAAACATTTTAGAACATATAGATTTTTTTTTCCTTTCCTCTTAATTATCTTTAGAAATAGACCAAATAGTGGTATTGCCGAATCAAAGGGTATAGGTAGTTTAATAACTTTTTAGGGCATAATTCCAGATTATTCTCCTAAATGGTTGGATATTTTTATAAATCCACCAACAATGTATTATTTTCCCAACTTTCCCCTTCTATTATTCAATCTGGTATGTGTAAAAGAATATCTTAAGGATGTTTTAGCATGCATTTCTCTTATCAATAATGATTTAGAACATTTTATATGATTATAGATTGCTTTGATTTCTACATTGGAAAACTGCCTGTTCATATATTTTGACCACTTGTGAATTGGGAAATGATGCACATTCTTAATAGATTTGAGAATATTCTTTATGTATTTTAGATATGAGACCTTTGTCTGATAAATTATCCTTAATTTTTTTTTCTGCAGTTTTCTGCTTTCCTTCTAATCTTGGCTATGTTTGTTTTATTTGTACAAAAAGTTTTTAATTTGACATAGTTGAAATTATCTATTGTACAACTCACACTGCTCTCTATCTCTTATTTCTTCATAAATTGTTCACTTATGCATAAGTCTAGGTATTGTGTTCCATGTTCTTCTTACATTCTTGTAAAATCTCTCTTTATATCTAGGCCATGTATCCATTTTGACCTTATCTTGGTAAATAATGTGAGATATTGGTTTTTGCCATAATGCTTTCCAGTTTTTCCAACAATTTTTACCAATGTAATTTTTATTACTGTCATTTTAAAATATTTCAATATTACTATCTTATTCCTATTCAGTCTAACATTTTTATACTCATCAGAAAGAACCAGTTATGGGCCTTCCTTTGCCCATCCTAGATGTCAGGTGCATCCTCCCATCCCAACAACAGGGAGAAGTACTAAGTGTCTTAGGTTCTCTCTTACTCTTGGGGGACAAGGAGGGAACAGAATAAGCATTTATATTGTACCTACTATGTACCAAGCACTGTACTAAGTACTTTTTACAAATTTTATCCCACTGATTCTCATGACAACTCCATGAAGTAGATGCTGCTGTTCCCTCAATTTAACAGTTGAGGAAACTGAGAAAAATAGAGGTGTGGTGATTTGTAACACATCTAAGAAGTGTCTGGGACTGACTTTGAACTTATTTCTTCCAAACTCCAGGTCCAACATTCTATCTGCTATACTACCTGCTGCTTGCAGTAGGTCATCTTCTATCTCCAAGATCCATGTTTCATACCAAATAGTTACTTAGGAGTTATAGATTATTGTTCTTTAACCAACAAGAAATATGCTCTCAAGTCCTCATCTTTGACAAACCCTGCCTCTTCACTGAATTCATTATGTTTCCTGAGTGTTCTAATCTCAGTACAATGGAGCCAACTAACCATAGTATTAGCACAAATATGCTAATAAATATTCTTTTTTTACTGTTTGCATAGAATAGCAAAACAATAGACTATACAATGTAATTATAAACCAATGCATACTATTGTCTCATTTAAGTAGATATATATCTTCCACTGTCTAAGACTATAGCACTTTTCAGGTAATACAGAAGATATTTCAAATCCAGGAGAACAAAAGAAAAACAAAGTGTGTCCATAAAGGACTACTCCTAGAATCACTTAAAGAAGAATTTATGAACCTTGATCTCTTTCTTGAGTGTGACTCATATATTCAGTAGGGCCAGACTTTAGCAGACAGTACAAAATCCATGGATTAAAAAGCATTGCTTTTCCTTTGGCACAAGACTGTGGGTCAAGAAGACAGACTATTATTTTCTCTGGTTCTAGAACCTCAGGCAGTTTTCCTTTATAATTTTGTGATAGATGCTGTCTAGGTTCCTTTTTTTTTTTTTAATCATGGTTGTCAAGTAGACAAATAATTCTTAAATTACCTCTCCGGGATCTATTTTCCAGGCCAGTTGTTTTTCCTATAAGGTATTTTATATTTTTCCATCTTTTATTCTTTTGATTTTGTTTGATTGATTCTTGATGTCTCATATAGTCATTAAATTTCACTCGCCCAAATCTAATTTTTTAAAAAAAATTGCTGTCTTCAAAACAAATCAAAAGATTATAAAAGTTATGGATGATGTTACTACCTTATACCTCCTTTTGTATATCTTTTTCCATTTGGCCAATTCAACTTTTTAAGAAATTGTTTTCTTAAGTGATGTTTTTTCCCCCCTATTTGGCCAATTATACTTTTTAAGGAATTATTTTCTGTCTTTAATTTTTGTCCTTCCTTTTCCAAACTGTTGATTCTCTCTTGCATACCTCTTATTTCTTTTCCCTATTTTTCTTCTACCTATCTTATTTGATTTTTAAAATCCTTCTTGAGTTCTTCCAAGAAGGCTTTGTAGACTTGAGAGCAGTTCATATTCCCCTTTGAGGTTTTGGATTCGGTTATATTGACAACACTCTTCTCTTCTGAGTTTGGGTTTTAATCTCCCACGTTCCCATAGAAAGTCTATTGTCA
Source organism: Pseudochirops corinnae (assembly GCA_028646515.1). Classification (NCBI taxonomy): domain Eukaryota; kingdom Metazoa; phylum Chordata; class Mammalia; order Diprotodontia; family Pseudocheiridae; genus Pseudochirops; species Pseudochirops corinnae. The sequence continues at coordinate 114,044,706 of CM053591.1, read as the reverse complement.
GTGTTAATTTTTGTTTTTTACTCATTTTGTTTGCCTATTTTGTGACTTTTAAAGTTCAGCTCTCCTGCTGAAGAAGGGGTACTGTCACAAGCTTCTTTTGAAAGGGTGCAGGGGCCTGGGGTCTGCTTTGTGCCTGGGTTCTCAGGTGGAAGCCTTTGGAGGATGGCTGTTGGATATGGTATTCTCTGAACCTCTTAGTCAGCTATGTGACTGTAAAAATCTCATCTGCCTCAGAACATCATTTATAAAAGACCATCTATGCCCTTGTGGATATAAACATATTGTTTGCTAATTTTAACATATTTAATTCTGTCTTTTTTCAGGTAGTATCATCGTCCATAATTTTTATAATCCTTTGGTTTATTTCCCTCTTTTGTATACATTTAAAATTATTTGTCAGTTCCCTCAAAAGTGTGTCACCAACCACATGAACATTGTTTTTTGCATACTCCTCTGTATATGGAGCTAAGTGGAACAGTGGATAGAGTGTAAGACATAGAATCAGGAAGACCTGAACTTAAATCCTGCCTCAGACACTTGGTATTTGTTTTGCATTGCGCAAATTACTTAATCTCTCTATGCTTAGTTTTCTCCTCTGTAAAACTGGGTAATAATAGAACCTACCTTTCAGAATTGTTGTTCTTCAGTCATTCAGTCATTGTCATGTCCAGTGCTTTGTGACTCCATGGACCATACTGTCAATGGGGTTTTCTTGGCAAAGACACTGGAGTGCTTTGTAATTTCCTTCCCCAGTGGATTAAGGAAAACAGAGGTTAAGTCACTTGTCTAGAGTCACATAGCTAGTGAGTGTCTGAGGCTGGATTTGAACTCCAATCTTTCTGATGCCCGGCCCAGTACTCTATCAACTGAGTCATCTAGCTGTGAGTGAAATGAGATAACATATAAACTACTTTTCAAACCTTATGTCACTAAATAAATGCTAATTCGTATTCATAGTACTATTATCAGTAGTTGTAGTAATAGTAGTAGTAGTAGTAGTAGTAGTAGTAGTACTAGTAGTGGTAGCAGCAGTAGTAGTAGCAGTAGCAGTAGTGCTTGGGCTTGACTAACTGCTATTTTAATTGTTTTCATTATAGCTATTTCTAATTTCTCAGGCATTGTAATGTTAGAGTTTAAATGTGATAGTGGATGCTATTGATTTCTCAGATAAATGTTGACAAATCTTTTCCACGTTTCATTCATTATTGTTCTTTGAGTTTAATACCTAAATACACTCTAGATAATATGACCTTATTGAGTGTCCAGCCAGGCTTTCTGGAATTTTCTCTTTCATACCATTTTTCACTGATTTATGTAGTGATACTACACATAATCTTTTACTACTAGCCAATCACAGAGAAAGGTGATTAAACATAGTAGCTGAATTTGTCAAAGATTAAATCTCTCCTTTTCAGCATTTTGTGAGTTAAAACTTCAAATCAGTATGGTCTTTTGCTCCCATATCTTTCCATTTTGCTAGGAGACCACTTTGTTTGTTGGAAGAAGAGGTTTATAGAATATTTTGAAATGCTTTTAATGAGGATTAGTTTATAAATAATTACAATTTAGAAAATAGTGATAACACATGCCGTTGTCTGTTTTTGGTTTTATTGTTCACAGATTGCTAAAATATAAATAAATTCATCTACATCATTTTATTTGATACTTGTCATGCACAAAACCCTTTGACTCTCTTAAGCCAATATCCATTAAATCAATAGATTCAGATATAAAATGTATCTAAAATTTTGTCTATAAAGTACATAGACACAAATCTATATTTAACCATAGAATTTCTGTACAGTCTACAAGTTTTGGCCTCTTTTGCTTCCTGGTCATGGGTCTCCTTTTCAATATTATGTTTTGGCATTTTTCCTTGGACTCAACTCAGCAATAAAGTCATCGAGTATTAAAACATATATTTATTTGGCTTTCAGAGTCATATTGAGTTCTTCATCTACCTTCTCATTTATTTGAATATATCTGTAATGTAAGATGGTTTTTGTTTATCATGAACACTGTAATGAAAGACATTTAAGAGTACATTGAAATAATATTTTTCTTGCCTTTGGGTATATGATAAAACCAACTCTGATAACTCTTTCATTTCTCTGTGATCCATTCATTGTAAATAAAATACTAGATCTGGAGTTGCAAAAGATTTAATTGACCATTTAGTATGAGCCTCTCATTTTATACCTGAGAAAACTGAAACTGGACTTTTTGCTTGGAGATTGTTAATTCATTCGTCATTGGACAATGATTTTAAATTTAAAATAATATTTACATTCATATTTGTATATCATCTGAAAACTGTGATTCTTAAAAATCTCTATCTCCTTTTCTGCTACTTAACCACTTTTAGTGAAGAAAGGGAAAAAGGAAAAATAAAGAAGTAAGCATAATGTTGCCTTATTATGTATTTCAATGATTTGCATGAACAGATAAATTATCACCTGATCTGCTTTACTGGCAATGAGCTTTTGTACATAGCTGTGGCGGTCATCAGAAAGTAGTTATTACCAGGACCACCTTTCCAGCGTTGTAAAACATTTAAAAACTCACACTCTCTCAGTGTAGTCTAAAGTAACCCAGGGGCACAATTACATTATGATGAGTCATGGAGTAAGTGCATGTACCGAATTTAAAAATGAATTAATAAAAATTGTATTACGGGAACAGCTAGGTGGAACAGTGAATAGAGCATCATCCCTGGAGTCAGGAAGACCTAAGTTTAAACTGGGTCTCAGACACTTGACACTTAACTAGCTGCATGATCTTGGGCAAGCAACTTAACCCCAATTGTCTTGCCTTCTCCCCTTCAAAAAAAATTGTAATATGTTATAAATGACATGGAAGTATTTAATGTTTTCATGACTAACAGATAGTAACTGAATGAATATAACTCAAGATGTCTACAGTTATTTGAAATCATACATTATTACAAAATAACGAATATGTAAAATATATTAAAGATAGGTCAGTAACAATAGTCATATGGAATCTTCTCAGTTCAAATCTGAGAGATACATGAATTATAAAATCTTATTTGTAGTCTATAGATAATTGAAATTGAGGCTGGCAGGGAAAATTCAGAGGACTACACAATAGAATAAACAGTTGGAAGGCCTGGAGAATTGCATTAGAAATTAATATTTTACTATATATGTATAAGGAAGTCAGAAAACTGATTAACTGACTGTCTCTGTCTCTCTCTGTCTCTTTCTGTCTCTGTCTCTTTGTCTGTGTCTCTATCTTTCTGTCTCTGTTGTCTCTGTTTCTGTCTCTCCCTCTGTCTCTCTTTCTCTCTCTTTCAGAGAGATCTCTCCCTTCCTCTATATCATTGTAGGGACATAATGTATTTTATAAGAACATAGCCAGTAATTATTTAATGGTTACAGATATGCACATTAGGAAATTATTGGTTAAACTATCTATACATCAGTAATTGGTGTTTAAATATGAACACAGCTATTAAGGCTTTTTGGAATGCCTTTTTCTGGAGGTTATGCTTAAGCTGTTAGTAAAGAGCACAGCAACTAATTCTAACATGTACAAGGGTACATTCCCTGGAAATATCTAAAAACTAATAGATGCATGTATATACTATTGATATTCACATGTATGTATATATGTAATATGTATGTATGTATATGTGTGTGTATGTAGTATCCTCCAACTTTCCCAGTTTTATCTCAAATTTTTCTTCTCAATAAATTCTACCTTCTCGCCAAATTGGTTCACTCATTGAATATGTCCTATGCTCTCTGATCTCTTGATTTGGGTCATTCCATTCTCTATTCCTGAAATATCCTTCATCTCTACTTTGCTTGTTGCTACTATCTTTTTTCTAGCACAGGTCGAATTTCACTATGATCCCCACCTCCCACTAAGCCTGATTAGTAATGAAATCTAACTGTTCATATTTTGATTACATGTAGGAATAGGTTTGTACCTGTGATCTTATTGATTTAGGGAAATCTCAGTTGAGGATACCCCTTTTACCAATGAGCATTGGTACCTCCTCTTAAACTAAAAGAGCTGCCTAGATCACTAAAAAGTTAAGTGATTTATTGCAGGTCAAGGGGTTACTATGTGTCATATGTAAGGACTTGAACCCAAGTCATCTTAAATCCAAGGCCAGCTCCCTATTCATTATTCCACACTGATTCAACTATACTCACCACATAATATTGTTTATATATTAGTGAATCACTCTTCCTACTAAACTGTAAGCTTCATGACTACTAAGATACTATTGTGTACTACTTTTTAAATTATTTTATCTTCTCCATTTGATCTTCTCCATTACCTTCTACATAGCTCTGTACATAATTAGTGCTTAATAAAATTTTATTGAATGAACGAATGAATGATTGTCTATAGATATGGCTTTTAGGATGGTCATTTTGATTTCCATTTTATTTTATATTCATTATTTTATCAGAAACCATTTATTAAGCATCTAATTGATTCTTTCATGCTTGGATTCCTCTACAAAGAGAATTATAAAGACTCCTCTGACCTCAATAATCTTAGACAGATACAATGACATAAATATACATATAAAAAGCCCAGAGACAGCAGAATAGAAGCATTAGTTAATAAAGTAAAGGTCATGAATCCATATGTGGTATGGAATTTTAGGGGTTAGAATTAAGGGCAAGTACATAATTGGAGTAGACAGAATAGTTTTGGGAAGTCACTGTACAAACTGACTCTGACCACTACATTGATTAGCTTGCTTCTGATTGAGTTGAGCAAATTACAGGAAGATTTGGTTCTTATAGAGCCATTATTTGGGGTTCAAAATGGCAAAATCATTAGGTCTATTTTTTTCCTTTTGCACTATGAGTGATAAAACAACTTCCTATAGTTTATGCATTGAAAAAAGTTTTACTTTTCCCTCTCACTCCACCTATATTCATACAATGACACATGAATGCTCACACATATTTTAATTTTTTTTAACTTACCAAAATCCATTCTCTCATTCCCAACTCTCCCACTCTCACTTAAAGAAAGAAAAAAAAAAGTGGGGGGTGGCTAGGTGGCACAGTCAGGAGGACGTGAGTTCAAATTTGGCCTTAGACACTTAACACAAAACTAATTGTGTGACCTTGGGGAAGTCACTTAACCCCAATTGTCCCTCCAAAAAAAAAGCCAAAAAGAAAAAGAAAAAGAAAGAAAGAAAAAATGTGACACATATCTTGGAACAAATGTGCATAGTCAAAAAAACAATTCCCCCAAACCTCCCACATTTATCATGTCCAGAACTGTATTTCATTCTGGACTCAGATTCTATTACCTCTCTTTCAAAGAGGTAGGTACCAGGCTTGATCTCTGGTCCTCTGGAAGCATAGTAAATTATTGTGTTGATCAGAGTTCACAAGTATTTCAAAGTTATTTGTCTTTAAAATCACTGATAATTATTAAAATGCAAATTAAAGGAACTCTGAGAATCTTCCTCTTATTTATCATACCGGCAAAGTTAACCAAAAACAATGACAAAAGTGGGGGGGGGGTGTTGTAGTAAAAGACATATAATGAACTATCAGTGGAGCCATTAATTTGTCTAGCCATCAGAAAAGGAATTTGGAATTGTATCACCAAAATTACTAAATCTAGTTTATCATTGGCCCAGTGATAAAGTGAGGCCTATAACTCATTTTTCCCCATTTAATAGTATCTTATTTTCCAATTACATGTAAACATTTTTGACATTCACTTTTATAAGATTTTGATTTTCAAATTTTTCTCCCTTCATCCATCTCCATCCCCATTCCCAAAATATCAAACAATCTGTTATAAGCTATATATGTACAATCATATTAAACATATTTCCACATTAGGCATATTGTGAAAGAAGAATAAGAACAGAAGGGAAAGGCCATGAGAAAGAAAGAAAAACAAACAAACAAACAAAAAGATGGAGATAGGATGCTTCAAACTGCATTCAGACTCCATAGTTTTCCTCTGGATGTGGATGGAATTTTCCATCACGAGACCTGAAATTGTCTTGGATTGTTGTATTGCTGAGAAGAGTTACTGGTTCTGCTCACTTCATTCATCATCAGTTAATTTAAATCTTTCCAGGTTTTTCTAAAATCTGCCTGCTCATCATTTCTAATAGCACAATAGTATTCCATTACCTTCATAAAAGAAAACTTGTTCAGCTATTCCCCACTTGATGGGCATACCCTCAATTTCCAATTCCTTGGCATCACAAAGACACCTATTCTAATAATCCAACACTATATTTCTCTACTTACCAAGGAGTTTTGATGATTTCCACTTTATAATTCAGTTTTAGATCTAGTATGACTAGACTACCTTCCTTTGTATTTGTTATCATTAATCTCCTTTATATTCTTGATCTTTTGTTCTTCCATATCAAATTTGTAATTATTTTTCTAGTTCTATAAAATAAATTTTGGCAGTTTGATTGGTATGGCACTGAAAAAGTAAATTAATTTAGATAGAATTGTCTTTGTTATTATATTGGCTCAGCCTACCCATGAGCAATTAATATTTTTCCAATTGTTTACATCTACTTTATTTGCATGAAAAGTGTTTTTGTAATTGTGTTCAAATGGTTCATGGTTTTGTCTTGGCAGGTAGACTCCCACATATTTTATATAGTCTACAGTTATTTTAAATGGAACTTCTCTATCTCTTCCTGCTGGGCTGTGTTGGTAATATAAAGATATGCTGATGATTTCTGATTTCTTATATCATGCAACTTCGCTCAAGTTGTTAATTATTTGAGATAGTTTTTAAGGTGGTATTCTAGGATTATTCTGTATACAATCATATCATCTGAAAAGACTGATAGCTTTGTTTTCTCATTGCCTATTCTAATTCCTTCAATTTATTTTTCTTGTCTTATTGCAAATACTAATTTCTAGTATAACATTGAATAATAGTGGTGATAATGGACATCCTTGTTTCCTTCCTGATCTTAGTGGGAAAGCTTCTAGCTTATCTTCATTATATATAATACTTGAGGATACTTTTAGATAGATACTATTTAACATTTTAAGAAAAAAATACATTCATTCCAATGCTATCTAGTATTTTTAATAGGAATGACTGCTGTATTTTGTCAAAAGTTATTTTTTTTTCATCTACTGAAATAGGATTTCTGTTAACTTGGTTATTGTTATGGTCAATTATGATGATAATTTTCCTAATATTGAACCAGCCCTGCATTCCTGGTATGAATCCAACCTGATATAGTGTATTTTTCCTGTGATAAATGACCATAATCTCTTTGCTAATGTTTTATTTTAAAGTTTTACATAATATTCATTAGGTGAATTGGCCTATAATTTTCTTTCTCTGTTTTGGTTTTTCCTGGTTTAGGTATTAGTACCACATTTGCATCATAAAAAGACTTAGGTAGGATTCCTTTTTCTCCTATTTTCCCAAATAGTTTTTATAGTATTAGAATAAATTGTGCTTTAAAAGGTCGAAAGAATTAACTTATAAATCCATCTAACCCTAGAGATTTTTTTTTCATTAGGGAGTTCATTAATGACTTGTACAATATTTAAGTATTTTATTTCCTCTTCTGTTAATCTGGGCAATTTATATTTTGTAAATATTCATCCATTTCATTTACATTGTCAGATCTATTGGCCCAAAATTGGGCAAAATGGCTCCTAATTATTGTTTTAATTTCCTATTCATTGATGAAAACTTCAGCGTTTTTATTTATGATGCTGGCAAAATGGTTTTTCTTTTGTTTTTCTTTCTTTTTTTTAAATCAAATTATCCAAAGGTGTATCTATTTTAGAGGATTTTCCCTCCTTAAAACCAGCTCTTAGTTTTATTTTTTTGTTCAATATTTTCTTAACTTTCAATTTTTTAATATTTTCCTTGATTGTTGGAATTTCTAAATTCTTATTTATTTGGGGATTTTTATTTACTCTTTTTCTAACGTTTTTAGTTGCATGCCCAATTCATTTGTCTCCTTTCTCTATTTTATTTATGTAAGCATTTAGAGATATAAAATTTCCCACAAATGAAATGACATGATTTGACGAGTCTTAACAAAGTGACCATAGAGTCCGAATTAAAACTTTTTAAGGAGCTTTAATTTACCAGCTGGGGCTACTCCATGCCAATTAAAGGGAGAGCAGCCCAGAACTCAGGGGTGAGGAAACTTTTATACATTTCATTAGGTTTACATATCTAACTAACATCATTTGTTGCTGAGCAATTTGTCATATAGATGCAAACAAGTGGTTACAAAGGAAAATGGAGGGGGTAAGCTAAGGGAAAGATAGATTATCCTGGGCCAGCCTCCCAGGTACAAAGAAATTGGTTTAGGGAGGCTTCCCAGCCTCCCAGGTACAGATAAATTACTCTAGGGAGGCTTCCCAGGTTCATAGAGTTTCACTTGGCTAATTATCATAGAGTTTCACTTGGCTGTATACCATAGAGTTTCACCAGGCTGACCACTAACTTCAGAAAATATTTCTTAACTATTTCTTGACCATAACACAAATACTATACTGTTTTTGCTGTATCCCATAAATTTTGGTATGTTGTCTCATTATTTTCATTTTCTTTGAAGAAATTGATGGTTTCTATGATTTGTTGTTTGACTCACTCATTCTTTAGGATTAAATTATTTAATTTCCAATTAAGAGTACTAACTGTGAGTTTCCCTTCACCTTATTTTTCACCCTGCTATACTTTTCTCTCTCCTTTCACCCTGTCCCTCCTCACCAGAGTTTTGCTATTGTCTACCTCCTCCCTCAAACTGTCCTCCCTCCTATCAGGACCCCCTTCTTTTCCCCTTTTCTCTCCTACTTCCCTAGGGTAAGAAATTTCTATACCAAACTGAATGTGTATGCTATTTCTTCTTTGAGCCAAATTTTATAAGAATAAGATTCAAATGATGCTCACACCCTCCCTTCTCTCCCTATACTGTAATGGGTCTTGTGCGCCTCTTCATCTGATGTAATTTACCCTAGTCTCTCTCTCCTTTTCCTCTTCTCCCTATGTAATCATTTTTTTTCACTCCTTATTTTTTTTTATATCATCACGTCAAGGTCAACTTATGCTCATATGTTTTATCTATGTATACCCTGCTTCTAACTGCTCTAATAACAATATAGTTGTTAAGAGTTACAAGTATCATCTTCCCATGTAGGGATATAAGCAGTTTAACCTTATTGAATAACATGGATTTTTGTTGTTGTTCCTTGTTTATCTTTTTCTGATTCTCTTCAGTCCTGTATTTGAAGATCAGATTTTCTGTTTAGTTCTGATATTTTCATCAGGAAAGTTTAAAAGTCCCCTATGTCATTGAATATCCATCTTTTCCCTTCAAAGATTATGGTTCACTTTTCTGAGCAGTTGATTCTTTGATATAATCCAAGTTCATTTGCCTTCCAGAATTTCATATTCCACGCTCTCTGATTATTTAATGTAGAAGCTGCTAAATCCTGTGTAATTCTAAATGTGGCTCCTTAATATCTGAATCATTTCTTTCTAGCTACTTGCAGTATTTTCTCCTTGACCTTGTAATTCTGAAATTTGGCTACAATATTCCTTGGACTTTTCATTTTGAGATCTCTTTCAGGAACTGATTGGTGTATTCTTTCTATTTTACCTCTAGCTCTAGAATAACAGGACAATTTTCCTTGATAATTTTTTGAAGTATGCTGTGTAGGCTCTTTTTTTTTTTTTTTTTAATCATGGCTGTTAGGCAGTCCAGTTCAATAATTCTTTGGATCTATTTTTTGTGTCAGATGTTTTTCCAATAATGTATTTTAAGTTTTATTTTATTTTCTTCATTTTTTTTTTTTTTTGGTTTTGTTGGACTGATTCTTAATGCCTCATGGAGTCATTAGCTTCTATTTGCTCAGTTCCAATTTTAAAGGAATTAGTTTTTTCAGTTATCTCTTTTATCTCCTCTTCCATTTGGCCAATGCTTCTTTTTAAGGAGTTGTTTTCTGCAGTGATTTTTTTTTCCTATCATTTGACCAATTGTATTTTTTTTTAGGAATTTTTCCTTCAGTTGGTTTTTGCCCTTTCTTTTTCCAGCTGTTTACTCTCTCTTGCATGCCTATCATTCCTTTCCCCAATTTTTCTTTTACCACTCTTATTTGATTTTTATATATTAATTAATTTATATATATTTATATTATATATATAATATAAATATAAATATAATATATAATATAATATAAATATATTATATATATAATATATATATATTAATTTATATATATTTTGGAATTCTTCCAAGAAGGCTTTTTGGGCTTGAGATCAATTAATCTTCCCATTTAAAACATCACATGTGGGGATTTTGACATTGTTATCCTCTTCTGACTTTGTGTTTTGATCTTCCTCCTCAGTATAATAGCTTTCTGTGACCAAGGCTCTTTTCTGTGTCTTACTTATTTTTTAGCCAATTTCATGGCTTTCAAAGTTGAGCTGTACTCCTGGAGCATAGGGGGCACTGTCCCAAGCTTCTTTTGCTGGTGGCCAGTGGCATGGTCACTGGCTTTCTGGTCTGGGGCTTCAGTTGCTGGTGGTTTGCCAACTGTGCTGGGGTGCCTTGATTAGTCATACCTGTTGTGCCCTGGGTTCTGGAGCTGACAATTTGCCTTCTGCACTGGGGCTGGAGGCCACACAGCTGACTTGCTGTGCCACTGGCCTGCTGAGCCAAAACTGATGCTGTGGCTAAGAGCCTCCCACTGGCTTGCTCAGACACCATCCATGCTGGGCTATTCTACCCAAATGAGAGAGACTTTTCCTGAAGTCCCTCTAAGTTATCTTAAGGTGAAAAATTATTTCACAGCATCTTTTTGTTGGTTCTGTTGCTCCATAATTCTTTTAGAGGCTTGAATCAATGGTGTTTCTGAGGGAAAGTGGGGAGAGGTCAGGCAACTTCCTGGCTTTTCTCTACTATCTTGGTTTATATCTCAAATTGATGAAGGAAAGAAGAAAATTTCCTGAAAGTACAAAATCATTTATAGTAACTTTGTGTTGCTGTTGGCAAATGACTGGAAATTAAGGAAATGCTCATCAAATGTGAAATAGCTGAATAAATTGGGATATTGAATCTAATGGAATATCCATGGTATAAGAAGTAATGAAAGGAACAGTTTCAAAGAAACCTGGGAAGATTTATATGAATTAATGTAGTGCAAAGTTAGCAGAACAAAAAGAAAGATTTATGTAATAAAATAACACAATTTTGATTCTCAATCATAGCTAAAGAACTGTCTATTTTCAACTAATGGGTCCCTCAGGTGCTGCCTTAAGCTGTCCTCATTAATAAATAGCATCCTTCATATTCCATAAACAGAAAATGTATGTAGGGAAAAGCCTATAAACTGGGAAAAAGAGACTAGAAAATATGTAATTCCAAAACATTGGATAAGTCCTTCACAGAACTGAAACTAAGGATAGGCAATTGACTAGGTTACAACAATGATGACTGTGTGGTATAGTAAAATTTGAGGATCTGAGAATGAACCCTGATTTTGGAATATCTTTTTTTTTTTTTTCTCTCAGGCTCTGTTTGCTCATTATAAAGTGAGAGAATTGGCTAGATGATCTGTAAAGTCTCTTCTAGTTCCTACATGTGACTCTATGCTGAATATAAGGGTTGAAAAGATGAATATCATTGATGGGACTGATTCCGTGAAGGGTTCAGATTGCAACCCAGTCATGCTTTCTCATTAAGTGTTATTTTATCCATTATTCCAATAAATCCTCTGTGGTCATCCAACATACCAAAAATTTCCTCTCAATCTCTTGGATATCACCAGAATGCAGTCTATCCATTGGTTCTCTCTCTGTCTCACCAATTTACAGGGCCATACCTTTTTCTTGTAATACATTCCAGCTCTCCCTACCTGTGTGACCTTGGTCAATTCAATTAACCATTCTAAGCCTCAGTTTCTTTATCTAGAAAATGAGAAGGTTAGACTAGCTAGCATCTAAGGTTCCTTCAAGTCCTGTAAATTTGTGATCATACTATTTTCTGTCTGAGAATATATTTCATGTGATTTTCAATTTATAATATGGAGTAACTTACTCATAACCACTATGACTGCAATCAGATTTCTGTAATAGTCCTTGGTGTTCTCCAATATGCAAATTAAATTTCATTGAAGACCCTGGGTTAGAAAAGTTATGCAAATCAACTTCATTTTTCAAAGCACTAATATCATAATACTATGACATTTTATCTCAGCATTGAAGAAATAAAATATGAAATAAAACCTCATTCCCAAAGGGAAACATGTATTGGCCAGTGCTTGGGACATTTAAAAATGTTTGTAGCTTCAAGGTTTTTTTTTCTTCTTTTTCTCATTATCAATTCATAAAATCAATGTAACAAAAAATACTTACTGGGATCATTTAAGTGGTGTCTATTTTTATGAGTAGAATGATCATTCACTATTAACTTCAGAATAGACTAGGGAAGTGGTCTGTGGTGCCATTTTTTCATTGATTCTGTACTTAGATTTTTAAGTTAGTTTTAACACTTATAAAATCACAGATGAGAAAATACATCATATTTGGCTCCTGTAGGGTGCTTAATATGATCTCTACAAAGAGTGAACTATATTTTGTTCTCATAAATTACAATAGAGATTTCTTGTAACGCACATGTACCATCAAAATAATATATGCATATACTACATTTTATAGTATGATAAATATAGCATATATGGTGTATATATGCATGCACACATACCACCTTAGAGACTGAATGTAGGCAGGTGTCCTACAATGGCATTTGGGAGTAAATATCACCAGTTCTTCAAACAGAAGTATTTCACATTTTCCTTTAGAAGGAAAAAAAAAATGACTTATGTAAATGACATAAATTAGGTTTACTCTGTTTGTAATATATTTTCTAATCATGTTTTTGATAAAATGCACATGTAGGCCTGTATGCATGTTTATATTTATTTATTTTAAAAGTCTTTACCTGAAGATGTTTTTTGCTTATCCCCACACTCTTCATGATGACTTGCATAATTCATGAAAATTATTTAGCTAACTTCTACCAAAACTTTGTAATGTTGTTGAGTCATTCTTCAGTCATATCTGACTCTTCATGACTCCATTTGGTGTTTTCTTGGCAGAGATATTGAAGTAGTTTGCATTTCATTCTCCAGGTTATTTTACAGGTGAAGAAACTGAGGCAAAATGTTTTAAGGAACTTGCAAACTAGTAATTATCTGAGGCTGGATTTGAACTCACATTCTCCTGACTGCAGAGTCAACACTTTATTCCCTGTGCCACTTATCCCTCTTTTAACATTAAGCATTTAAAAATCTCTACTTTTTTGGGCATCAGCTTTATAATCACTTTGTTTTTTGACTAGTGAGATAATTTCTGAAGAAATCATTACAAATATTATGCAATAAAAGACTTTGTATGAAATAGTAACTCCATTCTGAGCTGTTTTAAATCTCTAAACATATGCATTATGCCAAGAATAGACTCGCTAATTTTAGTGTTGTTTTTTTTTTTTTGCATGTCACTTCAAGCATGAGTGGTAAAACATTTTTTTTTTACACTGAATATTATATTGAGTCTTAGCTATGCCATATTGATAAAAAATTAGTAGAACCTTTATTTGAGACATATATAACCTTAATTAAAATAAAATTTATGTATTTTTAAATTATAAATATAATCACTAAACCAATTATCCATTATTATTTTTGTAGCTAGTAGTTAAATGGGAGATTAATTTCTTTTTATTAGGCCCATATTATTTTTATATACTAAAATTTTTGGTGAAAAGGAAAACCAAACCTTATGTCATAGTGAAAGCAAAAAACCGACCAAAATGTTTAATTTTTAACTTTTTAAATATACTTTCTTTTAAAAGATGTTGGAGTAGTTTGCCATTTTGTTCTCCAGTTTATTTTACGGGTTTTAAAATATTTTATTTTTCTTTTAAATATTGATACTAAGGATATCAGAGGGACTTTTTATAACAACATACCTATGATCACCCTTTTAATGATTTAAGTACCTGTAAAGTTGAAAAGGGGAAATGTTGAGAGACAGACACATTGAATTTTGAAAGTTTTTCCAAATAAGGGCAGTGGTGTCAATATAAGATTGTATGGACCATAAGAATTTCAAGCCAATAAATTGAGCCCTATTCATAACCCTTGTCACCTCTCATTTGAATGATTATAATGGTCTCCTCTCTCTTTTATCTCCCCTCCTCAATCTTTTCTAAAGTTTCTGAATTAAATTTCTAAAGGATCTAAACCTAAGACCTCATACTCCTACACTGTTTAGTGACTTTTTTTGCTTTTCATTATCTTATCATTCTAAAATTTCCAAATATTGGATGTAACTGGGTTATTGCTGAAGTCTCTTCCAACTCTAAAGTTTTGTGTCTGCAGTTACTGATTTATCTTACCATTTTGTACTTTTTGTTCGCACCTAAAACATTCTGCCTGATGATGGGTGTATATGTGATCTCATCACTTTCACCTACTGGAATCTCTAATTCCCTTTCAGGCACAAATCAGCTGTTCCTTATCCAACAAGCTTTATCTAATTGGCCCGGTTATTGACACTGTACTCTAAAGTCCTTTATATTGGTTTTGTATCTACTTACTTGCTTTATCTCTCCCACTTTCCCTTAAAATTTAAGCTCCTGGAGGGCAGGGATTGTCTTGCACTTTTATCTTTGTGCTCCTTACAAACCACTCACTTAAGGAATGTTTGTTGCATTTCCAAGTCATTAAAGTAAGGAAGGCTATTCTAAATGTTATTAACTTTTTTTTTCTCCTCAGAGAAAAGTAGATATAAAAATGTAGTGACTTTCTGCCACAGTGGTAAAATATTGATTACCTAACACCCACTGCTCTACTTAATACTCTAAATTCCATTTAATTCATAAAGTATTTATGCTTTAGGCCAGGCACTGTTCTAAAATCTATGAAGTATTTCAGAAATGGTGGGAGGCAAGAATATTAAGTGAGAGTATATAACTAAGTATGCCATGTAAGGCTACTCAGATTGAAACTGCTCTGATGATTGAATAGTTATATGAGTTTATATTATATATTGCATTAACATTGTTACATATGTCTGTAATTTATATTTATATATAAATATAATGTTTTATAAATATATATGTTTTATGTATGAAAATAATAATATATTTATATTATAAATATATATGTAAATTATAAAAATGTAAATTATAAAATCTATTTCTCTTGCCCCATTTTGATTTGTTTTCTTAAATACTGGTCAAGTCCAAGTGTAATACCTAGACTGATTTTTGTCTGTCTAGACATTCTTAAAGTTTTCATGTTCAGTCTGAAAGTCAATATATAGAGCTCTGAATTTGCAGTCATAGGAACCAAGTTGAAATCCCAACTTGTATACTCACTCCCAGTGTCACTTTGAACAAGATAGGAGTCATAGTAGGACAATGAATGATTATATAAGAGCACCTGGGTTTACATGGTGCCTATGATATTAACTGTCTATATGACCCTTGGGTGAGTCACAAATTCCTGGACCTCAGTTTTGTTGGTTTTTTTTTCTTAATTTGGAAAAGGACAGGGATAGTTGGAAAGATTTAAGAACTCTGATAAATTCACTGACCAATCATGATTACAGATGACTAGTGATAAGCTATGTTACCTACCTTCTGATAGACGGATTAAATAGGAAGAATGTTTCAAAACATTTTTGGACATGGCCAATGTGACAATTTGATTTGCATGACTATGCATATTTGTTACAAAGATTTTGGTTTTTATTTCTTTTAATTTCCCTAATCACCCAAATTAGAAATATTAAATTCATGCTTGGTTTTTCCCTCTTTTCATCTCCCGACATGTAGTCACCAATTTCCTTTCCATTTTTAAAATTTTCATTTCCATTTCCATTCCTTACATTTCAATTTCATTTCCATTTTTTCCCTCAGTCGATGTCATAACACAGAGCCCAGCACGAAGACTAACAGGTATGACAAACAGAGATAGGAAGTTGTAAACAAGAAAATTTTTAAATATTCTCATCAGGTGTTTCTGTGCTTGATTATATCCAGTAATTGCTTAAGGATGCTTAGCTGATAACTAGCACTGAAACCTAATCAGGCTAGTGCTGACTGATAATTACTCACACCTGTGCAGATCACTGGGGCCTAGCAGAAAGCTGGGAAAGAGGAGTGGATGGAACACTTGAAAATGGCTCTCCCAAGAGACTATGTATGTGGCAGTGCTTCCAGTTTGGCAGAGGTAAACGGAAATTAGTCACTAGCTTGTAACATAGTAGGTGTTTAAAATGCTTGCTTTATTGACCAGAAAGTCAAATAAGACCATCTCCTTTTCTCTCTTTTCTATCTCCTTCTTAGCTCATGCAGACACTAGAAATAAGACTTCTACTTCCATATTTTTCCTACAGTCCTTCTCTCCTCCAACTTCAACTAAATCAGTCATTCTGAGAAACAGTTTGACCTGTCTACTCTAGCTCAAAAAAAAAGTCCCCAACTAATTACTATATAAAACCTGAACTTCCTTAGCATTTCAGTTCATGCAAACCATGACCCAGCCAATTCCTCTAGCTTTGTTTCCAATTATTGCCCCATGAGAAGCCTTTGTTCAAGATAAACTGCATATTTATCATCACCTAGACCTAGAATACAACACAGGTTGTCTATAAGTTTTTGTTCATGCTCTCCTGCTAGACTTTTCTCCCACATCTCCACTAATCCAAATCCTTCATAGATGTGATACTGTGGACTTTCAGCAGGTCACTAGAGAGGATTGTAGAATGAAAAAGAGAATCAATACAACATGAGCTTAAGGAAACAGGAAGGTTGAAAAATACATGGACACACACGCACATGCACACACACACAAAATGAGTTTATAAATTGAGAGGTTCAAATTTATTTTTTTTAAATCAGTCAATATGAATTCAACATGAGTAGAAAAAAATGAAAGGTAAATAATCAGCAATTTGACTTTTAAAACATTTATTAAATACCTTTAATGTACAAGAGACCTCTGTTATAGGTAATTGCTCATGGAGTTATAATGCTTGATCAGATATAGTGCCTTAACCTCATGCTACTATCTGAGACTATTTTTGATACCAAGAAGGAAATTACCACTCTGGTACCTGAGACTTTTTGATCCAGTGACTTTATATGTCAACATTTATCAGAGCCAAAAGTCCATTTCTTATGAAAGGATACCCTGTGGTCTAACTATTTGCTCTTCTAACTGGGTATGGCCATGGTCCAAATCTTTAGCAGTTCGATTTCCCTGCCACTTTGACTGGGAAGGGAGTGAGATGGGGGCAAGAACGCATTCCTACTGGGAAGAATCATTGAATTGGTTCTTTGGATTGCTTATAGTTTTGTAGCATCAGTTCAACAGCTCCCTTGATTGACATGGATAATCAAGATTTGATTTTAATGGGCGACTCATAAGAGAAAACAAGTATTTCCCTAGAGATGTCAATGTTCTCCAAAAAATATATATATTTTAATGGTCAAGGAATTGCCCAATATTCATTTTCTATTTGAATCAAGAAATATTTTTGCTGTTGGATTTTGGCATACTTAAGGAAAACAACTAGGGGCTGATGTGACCAGTTAACATCATGTCTATAATTACTGTGAACTACTGTGCTTAGAGAAATATTTTGATAATTAGAGGTCCACATTGCCTGAAGTCTTGGGAAACCCCAGCATGCCAGAAAATTTCATTCAGAGTACAAAAGGAAAAGCATGCTGACAGGTTCACACAATAGTCATATTTATAATCAATTCCTAATTACCTAGCTATAGGTCTCAGCAGCTCTGCACTGATCCCAAGTTGTACTACTGAAATGATGTCTGAAATGTCTGATGCTGGTCTACAAATTGTAGGGTGTAGGATAAGGGAAGTACCACTGGTGTGATTTCAATGATGTTTTTCCCTTCTCCAAATAACTGCCCCACTCTTCTTTGATGCCTATAATTTACACATTAGTCACTCCTTTGAGTTAAGACTTTGAAAATCCCTATTGTAATGCTGTTGCACCTTTTGAGAAGGGATGAAACACTAATTATTTCATTAGACTATCTAGTTAGTTTCTTCACCTATTAGGTTTTAATGAAATTGGACAACAGTCAGGCAAGCTATCACAAGAGTCAAAATACTGGAAGGGACCTCTGAGGACATATAGTTCAATGTGACCAAAAATCCAGCCTATAACACAAGGAAAAGAAATCATTCAGAGTGAACTTGAAGACCTCCAATAAATCTTGTCATCTAAAGCATACTATTCTATTTTTGGATAGCTCAAATGCCTTCTCTGAAGCAGAAATTCAAATATTTTATTTTTTTATGATTTTTTTCCCGTTAAAGTAGTTAAATGTTATAAGATACTCATGTAATATGTTTTCAAATTCTTTCACCATCGTTATCTTTTTTTGGATTTGTGCATTTGTCTACATGGCCAACTGTGGTATCTGGAAATCAACTCAGTACTCATTGTGGGGTGTATGAACAAGTCAAAGCAAAACAGATTATTTTGTCCCTTTTGCACTCCCTGATTTTCTTAATGCAGCATTGGATAGCATTAATGTTTTAGATGCTTTTTAACTCTTGACATAGTGAATTGGTAGACCCCCAAGAACCATATATCTTTTTCACAGGACTAATATATTCCCTAACAAAGCATCTGCTGTGCCAGAAGTCTTGAGCACTTTGTCCACTGCTTACTAATTGTTCTTACCAAATGACCAGTCCACCTTCTTTTTGGTCATGTGTGTTTTTCATTGACATCATCTATATCTTCAGAATTCCTTATTTGTAATATGTCATAGCGTATAACAGCCCCTATAGCCACTGTATGCCTATCCATTATAAAATGATCATCATTATCACACTTCATCCACAGTCTGAAGATTTCTCAAATTCACAAAATACAGAAGCAAATTAATCTAACAGCCTAGCATTCTATAAACAGAAATACTCCAGCTACTGAGATAATAATTCATTATTTGATTAAAAAAAACTAGTGGGTAAATTAGACAATAATATAGAAGAAATTATATTCAAACCAACACTTCACAATTTACACCAAAATAGACTTCAAATACATATATGGTATAGATATAAAAAAATCACATCATAAATAAACAAAAATATACCTATTAGATCTATAAAGAAAAGGTCATTACCAAACTTCCCATGAACATCTGCCAAGCCTTATACTGTAAAGTAGAAATTTAGTGGAGTATATAAAATGGGTTATTCTTAAATTTATTTCATCTTTATCTAATAGGTACCATGGATATAGTAGATACTACAAAAGTACATCTCTTTCTCTTTCTCTCTCTCTCTCTCTTTCTCTCTGTCTCTCTCTGTCTCTCTCTGTCTCTCTGTCTGTCTGTCTCTCTCTCTCTCTCTTTCTCACTCACTCTCTCTCTCTCTTTCTGTCATAGAAATCCTCAGCCCATATTTACCTAAAGGTGAAATTCTGACACACTTCTCAACTGACTAAATGAGAGAAATTAACAAATGATAAATAATTACAATTTCTGGTAAAGAAAATATAGATTTTTTTATAGTTCTTTAATTGATGAAATAGAGGTAGAATTACACATTTGGTTTCTAGAATGGAATATATTGCATTTTACAATAGTTATATGCTGTCATTGCTCTCTCCTCTTCCTCTGTGCGTGGCAGTGGGGAAATAAAATATCACATTGATTGTAGTAGAGTTATAAAAGCTAAAAATAAAAGCTAAAGATTATGTAACAGATGCTACCCCCTATGTCATTCATATAATTTTATTTGACATCTATTCGATGATAAAAAGAGAAGATGAGTGGGAATTAAAGGGTACCAGCTCATAGACAAGAGGTGTTACAGTAAATATTAAATATATCATATTACATGGAATATAATGTGTTTCTCTGTAGTTATTAATAATCACAATCAGTCACATACATGTGTTCAGAAAATAACATATACTTCACCTGTATTGCAAGAAAACCTTATGGCCTTAGGGAAATGTGCTCATAGGGTGATGAAAGTAGAGTAATTTGAAAACAAAACAAAGCCACAAACCTAATAAGAGAATGCATTTCTGCTAGTAACTAACAGAGTTCTCATAGTTTAAAATGTCATGATCACTCCTCAGTGGAATTAAAGCTCTCTAATTCACAGGGCTTGCTTTTTATTTTATATAGAAATCTATTGAGAATTTTCCAATGACCATACCCCATGGATCCTACTGTTGCTTTATAAATGAGATTTTTTTTTTTGTCTCTTAGAAGCCTGAGGTAACTTTTTCAGAAAATCTGTACTAAATTGAGTATTTTTTGAAAAAGACTTCTCCCTTCTACCTCATTTCATAAGGAGAATATATTGAAATTCAATTAAATGTAGATGGCATAGGGCCAATTCTTTCATTGTTTTAATTAAATAGGAAAAATGACTAGAGGAAATGTGTTAATTTGTTTACAATTTAGCTTTGATATATGAAAAAGTTGAACACAATTAGTTTGAATTGTATTTTGTAAGGGAAAAACAAGTTCATCTTTCTTTTTAGAACTAGGATACCCCCACTTAATGTACCAACTTATAGCAGACTAGATAAATGTAATATAGTCACTCTTTTTAAAATTCAATTCAGTAAGCATTTACTAAGGTCCTACCATATTCAAGGCAAAGTGCCAGACACTCAAGATTCAAAGGTGGAAAGACAAATCATTGACATTATGTCCTCATGTAGAACTGGCATTTAAGTTGAATATTGAAGGAAATTAGAGATTCCAAGATGCAGAGGTTAGAAGTGTGAGAATCCCAGGCATGGAGCAGTATGTGGTGGGGAGAAGGATGGAGTGGATAGCCCATGCAAAGTCAAAGAGGAAGATAAGTGTCTAACACGTATAGGAAACTGCAGGTAGGCCCCTGAGGACAGAACATAGTTCTTGAGGAACAGTAAATGTAAAATTAATCTGAAACAATATGTTGGAACCAGAATGTAAAGGGGCTTTAAATGCCAAAGAGAGGAGTTTACATTTTCTTGTGCAGTAAACAGATTGCCACATAAACATGTTGAGTGACATAATAAAACCTATACTTTGGTAATACCAATTTAACAGTCATGGATGATGATTTGCAGATGGAAGAAATTAAATATATAGAGACTAATTGGAAGACTATTGCTACAGTCCTTGTGTGAGATAGTGAAGGTAGTGGTCATGTGATTAAAGAAAGGGGTATAGATATTAGAGATTTTAGGGAGGCATAATAAACTAGATTTGACAACTGTATATGGTATAAGGTATATGCATCAGAGAGAGGAAAGAGTGGAAGATGATGTCACTGTTACAAAACTGAATGACTGGAAGGATGATGGTGCCCTTGACAAAAATTGAGGTATTGGGGGGCATAGGAAGTCGATTTCAGGGAGAAAGATAATGAATTATTTTTTACATGGGTTGAGTTTGAGATATTAAAAACATTCAACAATGGCAAGATCTGTAGATATGGAAGTCATCTGAGTCATTTTTTTCTGTATTTTCAAAAACACTGTTAAAGACAAAATGATTGATCCATGAAACCACTGAAATGTGGTACACGTTGCAATCATCTTAAAGACCAATACAGACAGTCACTTGGTCTGTTTTCTAATGGCAGTTGATGTGAATAGTAGAGTTGAGAGAAATTAATAGATTTGCTGTAATCAACTTTATTCTATGTATACATATAAACATCAGCCAAACTAAGGGTTAGATCATTTTCTAGATGTATATATTTCATGTTGGAAATGGTATGTCTATGGGTAGCATCCAAATTGTGTATGGATGGATTATGTTCCAAAAGTTCAGTTTTAAAGTGTTTGGGATTTAGAATGGGTCTTTTTTCCATTGAAACTCAGTGGTATTCAGGCTGTGGTAATTATTTATACCAACCACAAAAACCTATAGAATCCATAATTTTGATACTGTCTCAATGTCATCTAAGTACAATATATACTCTTATAGTTGTTAAAACAAAAACAAAAACAAAAAAAGTTCCAGATCCAAATACTAGGTCTTTACTTTAGCAGTGAAATAGTTAGCCTTATAGTAGTATCAAAATTAAGAGCATGAGTATCTGGTCTCAAAACTATGCACCATGCCCTTGAAAGGTATTTTCAAAAAGCCTATTCCTGGTTACTAATAAGGTAAGTAGACAAAGAATTTAGAGAAGGCATTGATCAAGGGCAGTTATTCTTTGGGTATTTTTAATTGGGGAAAAATGGTTAAGGCCTCCTGAATTACACTGCCTACTATGCCTGTCTGGTACTGCAGGTCATTTGTAAGTGATGAGTTTGTAATTTGAGAGTCCCTATATTTGTATTTTTGGAAAGAGATTAAAAATAGGTATTAACAATTTTAGAAAGAAATTATATAAGAGGAAAAGCTAGCGTAGAAGAAAAAAGTCTAATACCTTTTCAGAACATATGTATGTATATAAAATATATATGGGTAAATGTACATATACACATAATTGTATTATTTTAAAACCGAATTGCATATGTAGAAAAAGAAACCATTTAATACCATTTCAAAAATTATATATGCATATATTTATTATTATTATCATATTTATAAGTATACATATAAAATTCTGAAAGGGTTATGGTTTCTTTTTTACATGTGGAATTAAGTTTCCAAATAATACAACATTTTCTGAAAGTTAATAAATAATAAGAAGATCCCTTCTAAGAGATACAAACACACAAAAACACAAAATGTGTCTTGAACGAATTAAATACATTGGAAGCATATAATTATAAAGTTGACACTTGAATAGTCACATAAAATTGTCAAATAAGAACTATAATGTATAAATAAATGGAGAGGGGGGTAGCTATGTCACACTGTTAATAGTGCACCAGCCCTGGAGTCAGTAGGATCTGAGTTCAAATCCTGCTTCAGACACTAGCCGTGTGACCTTGGGCAAGTAACTCAACCCCAATTGCCCTGCCACCCCTCTCAAAAAAGCAAATAATAATAATAATAAAATAATAATATTGATAAATGGAGAGGCCCAATAGAAACTTTAAGAGCAATTATAGTCAGAGTTAAGATGGTGGAGTAAAAGCAGGGCCTCACTTGAGCTCTATGCCAGCCTCCTCCAAATACTTGTAAAAAATGAATCTAAAGAAATTCTAGAGCAGCAGAACCCACAAAAAGACAGAGTGAAACACATTTCCAGCCCAAGACAACCTATATGGTCAATGGGAAAGCTCTGTTGCGTCATGCTGGGAGAGGAGCCTAGTCCAGGGTGTACCATGCTGGTATAGACCAGGCCCCAGCAAACTCAGAGCAGTCCTCAGGGGATAGAATCACTGGCAACTGAAACATTTTACAGACTTCTGAACCAACAAATGCCATAGACAACTTCAAAGGTCAGTGGAAAAGGTCTGCTAGACCTGGATGAGAGAGGAACACAGCCCTGTCTCCATCAAGTCAGCAGTGCAGCTGTGGTGGCAGTGGCTACTTCCAGAGCTCTCAACCCACAGATAGTAAGGTAATCAAACAACTGATCAGAAGGAAACTATAGGGATCTCTTTGCTGGCACTGAAGCAGGATTCTGTTTGTTTGCCCATACTTGGATCTGGGTCACAGTCCTGGTTGGCAATCCTGGGGCAAAGAGGAGTACTTGCATAGGAATAAACACCTCTCCTTAGATCATAACACTTTGGAATGACTGAAAACTTACAGGTCCCAAGAAGTATCTCTGAAAACAACTGTACAAAATCCCTGAAACTTGGGACAGTTCACCCTCCACAATGGAAGTAGAGCTCTACCTTAACAAAAGCTTAAAAGTCAAGTAATTGACTGGTAAAATGACCAAATTGCAGGAAGAGATGGAAACTTAGACTATAGAATCTTACTTTGTTAATAAGGAAGATCAAAACAGACAGCCAGGAGAAGACAACAAAGTCTAAATCCCTACATCCATGTATCAGCAATGCAGTATTCACAATGCCTACAGTAACTATAAATATGCTGATATAGTTATTAATCACAAAATGGAACAGGCTCTCTACATAAGAAATATAGATAGTGCATTCCTTTAAATACCAGAAGACTGAGTCCCAAAACCAGAAAGTCAAAGCCAACCCAGTAGTGATGAAGTTGGCACATGTGGTCAAAGTAGTAAACACCCACATCCTCAAGCCTTCAAACAGGACAGGCTACCTCAGGCAAAGATCCTCCTCTCCTCATGCACGCAACTGCTCAGCGTCCAGGCAGCTTGGTCCCAGCAGCT
>CM053591.1:113998268-114019907 GCA_028646515.1 Pseudochirops corinnae | reverse complement strand
CTAGAACAAATTAATTTTCATAATATTAGCTTTGTGGGAATATATTTTTAATAATGGTGCTTCCTGTTGATGTTTATTTTCTACTCAGAAAAGTTCTTTGAAAGACTTATTTTGCTCATTTTTGTCATACCTATCATTTCCAGAATGTTTCTTGTTCTTTCTTCCCCTCTTTCTTTCCCTTAATGATATTCAAATGAAAAAAGAGGGTTGCCTTTGTTTTCATTTGTCTTTTAGAAGTGAAAGTATATCAAATTCTAGTGAATTTGATTTCAAAAATTTCATTTTTGAAGGTTACTTCTGAGCTTTCTGGCCATTACAATAGTATTATTGGAGTGGGAAAAATACTTCTTTACATTCAGGGTTGTTTTTTTTTTTTCCTTTTTTATTCTGGAAGTTTTTTGCACACCTTTCAGGGAGTTCTAAAACTTTTTATCTTATAGACAATTGGTAGCCTGCCAGATAAGCTACTGGCAAACTGTGAATGTACTGGTGCCAATGAGGCTCTTTGGGGCTTAAATTCCTTTATCCATCTATTAGAGTGTAAACTACTTGAGCTATTTTATCTGCCTTATTTAAACTTGATAATTCCCTCAGCACTTAAGTTTTGTATGCAGTGGCTGCTTAATAAACATTATGAATACATTCACAAGAGTCTACATAGCCTTAGAACTCCATGATAAATCTTAAGTATAATATGTACAATTTCTCCCAAAGAGTCTATACTGTTTCTGAAGTTTAAAGTCTGTACTAGTACTAAAGTTTATTGAAAGAATTAAAAGAAAAAAGCTTTAGAAAATAAAACAAACATTTTTTTCAAATTCACTTATTTTTGATATACTGTAATTTCCAAAGCCTACTTGAAGAAAGAAAATTTTCTTGTTTTCACAATTTGCCTTAATATCAGTGCCCAAAAGTCTGCTGGAAACAGCCAAATTAGTTAGAAGAGGCTGTATGTTATACTAGAAAGTGTGTGCCATATATAGAGTCAATATAGGTTAATTCAAATGTTTCTAGCTTATCCTACATATATCTTGTATGTATATACTTGTTCACCACAGTAGACTCTGAACTCCTTGAAGGAATTGGTTTTTGTCTTTCTATGTATCCCCAGGGTTTACCAGAATGCCTGGAATATTGTAGATGTTTAATAAATACTTATTGACTAATTCACTGTGCCACTGCTTGTGGGTAAATCGCATAACGAAATGGGGATGATAATATTTGTACTCCCTACTATGTAGTTTTTATTTATTTGTTTTGGTGAGGAAAGCATTTTATGAATGTCCGCCATGAGTATAGAATCTGAGAGTTGTCAATGACCTCAGAAATCATCTAGTCCAGCTTATGTAATACCTGGATATGAATTCCCTCTATAGCAGTGGTTCTCAACCTTCCTAATGCCACGACCCTTTAATACTCGTATGTGGGCATATCTGCATGTGGGTGGACCTGCCTAGAGATGGATAGAGAAGCGGTGTCTAGGTTCCTAAGACCATCAGAAATATGTGTTTTCCAATGGTCTTGGGTGACCAAGATCCCCAAAGGGGTCACGACCCACAGGTTGAGAACTGCTGCTCTACAGTATTATTAGAGAAAAAGAAAATTAAAGCCCATATTAATCCAGGCCTCTAAGCCTGTCTTACTCCCTTTCTCATCCCAAAAAATTGATCAGAATTCTGTGGCTGAAGTGTAGAGCCCATTACCACTTGATGACTGGGCATTCATCTGACAGGATTCTAGCCTGTGAACAGAATTGATCCTTGGGGAAAGTTGGGGACTTTTTAAGCCTATTTCAGTCCTGACTTGATTCCCCTTGGGTGGTACCAGTAACATAAGAGCAATTCCAGTATTGAAAGTACAGTCCTCGAACACTGAGTATGTAGCATTATTTCTATGTGATAAACTATTTGAGCTATTTTATCTCTCGTAGATGATACCTGAAGCTGATGATATGAAGCAAATGATAGGAAATTAATACCTTTTTGAAAATTTCATTTTGGACAAGTTAAATTTTGTATAAGTTAGGCTACTGTGGAAAGATTCTAATTCTTTATTAGTTTGATTTTATTTGAGAATGTTTACAGAATTAAGACTTTAAGGAGAGACTCATATGGTTTGGTTAAATTAGCCATTGCAAGGATGTGAAAATTGCACTCCACTGAGAAATCATATCAGTGTGTATCATCCCCTTGGTTCCCATTTTTATGCATTTTAAGTTGCTATTTCCCTTTAGTAAAGATATCTTTTTCCCTTGTTTCTTTCCTATCTGCCCTTACAAATTTATTGAATAAGGAGAATCAAGGCAGAAGCTTAATTCTAAAATTGCAGGAATATCAGGGCTAACTAAGAAGAATAAGGCAGGTGGTTATAGTGCCTCTTAAATTTGTTAACCTTAAAAAAAAGAAAATTCTACTTCTCTCGGACTTACAAGTTACTACTTTTGTAAAGCAGCACTTTGTACAATAGCGAATAAAATTGGTATCTCTTAGCACAATTATGAGAAGTATATTGAAATTAACTGTTTCCAATAACACATGGGACTAACATTAGCAATTAGCTTTAGGATAAGCATGCTAATTACTTATTGGTTCTTTAGAGTTTAATACATAGTATTTCCCTATAGGTAACATAAAAATGTGTTATTTCCATCATCCAAGAAAAAATCCTTTACTGGCCTTTTATTGCTTACTCAAGTTAATTCTTTGAACTGTAGAGAAAAAAAAAAAAAGATTTTTCTGTCTTGTGTTAGCAGTGATAAAAGCAGAGAAAGATACATTGATTTCTCTTATCAGCTTGGAGAAATCAGTGATTAGGCCTGGACAATTGGTGGCACTTGATCAACATTGCCTTATGTTTGTGATTCACAGACTGACAGCAACCAGCCACTCTCTGACACCCACCAGTGATATGGACTCCAGTAGTTCTGAGGAATTCTATCAGGCAGTTCACCATGCTGAACAAACCTTCAGAAAGATGGAAAGCTACTTGAAGCAGCAACAGCTATGTGATGTGATCCTGATTGTGGGCAACCGCAAGATTCCTGCACATAGGTAAGGGGTCTGGGGGGTTAACCCTAAATGTATGCTCATCTACAAAAGAGCATGGTCAGTATATAGATTTCATAAAAACTTATTCCAAGTAAACATTTCAAATTTCTAAAGGATAATGATATTCCTCCCTTCCTTCCTTTCTTTTTTTCCCCTTTCTTCCTTCCTTTCTTTCCGAGAACAAATGTGAGAGTACTTCAAAACCTCAAATATTTTCATAGAAGAGTAAAAGGATTTTAAAACAACTTCCAATTGTTAAGATGCATTCATAATCTTAGAGGTGGAGGCTGAGGTGGGATTATGTTGTTCAGGGTTTTTGTTTTCTTTCCCCTAGAGTGACTTTGTATGGAATATGTATTGTCAAGGAATATCTGGGAAATAAGATAAGGTCTATACTTATCTAAAAAAGAACTGTTAACACCTTTGTTTTATGCAATAATTTTCTTCTAGTAAACTCAAAAAATGTTCTTCTTATTTTGATGTATTATCATCACTGTTTAAAATATTTATTAATAGTATTAATGATGTTATACTTTGTCTCTAAGGCATTTTAAAGTGAAGACACATTTAAACTTCCCCCATTCCTTGGTAATTAAAATTCCAAAAGTAAAATGTTAATTATCTCTTATCATGATGATGCCACATCATTTGCATTAAGAATTATAAACTATTTAGGCTGCATTCACTAAATTTTATTCTGGCTACTGCATTTATCTTTTGTAAAATTTCCTCTACAATTTTAAACTGGCAAGCAATTATGCGACTTTAACTTAGGGAGCTTACCTTTTTCTACCATAATACTCTGTATTTAGCCCTACCTGGAAGAACAATATTTTTCATAAGATGCAGAATCTAGCTTGGTGAGTAAACATTTGTTTTGCTACAACTTTCTCTTTAGTTTCCAATATCCATGAGCCTAGAGTAAGGGAGTTATTTCAATGACCATCAGAACTATAGGAAAGGGGCAAAAAGGAAGATTATCAAAAGTGGCCAAGGAATAGGCTATTATATAGAAGTTGGACATAAAAATGGGTGTCAAGAGAAAAAAATCACTGATTTTGAAAAAAAGAATACTATATTGGTATTATTTTGGTGCTGGCTCAGGGAACAAGCTATGGTGGGTGTTCAAAAATGTTACAATTTCTTTTAAGCCACTCACATATAATAATAATTTTCATTATTACCAATAAGACAGTTCTGCTATTCAACAAAAATGATATTTAAGAAGTATTATTTTTGAAGGTGGGGTTAATTAAATTAATCGAGGTTGGAAAAGCAAACTTTCCTAAGCTAATATCCATTTTTTTCTATCCTCTTTTGCTGGCCAATTTCTCTTTCAAGTTAACAGAAGTTAGCTTTAGCCTAAAGAAGAGCACTGAGTCTATATTAAGAGATTTGCTTAACATCATGGACCACAATATCCCCTGTGACAATTCTTATTTGAGAACTCTGAAGAACAAAATAAGACTCAGATTATTTTCCCCTGAAAGTATTATTCACTATGGCAGCACAATTATTATTAGAGGCAATTGTAAGTTATTGCTAATTAATTGATTATTCAAACATAATATAGCCTGAGCATATTTGTCAAAAGAGTTAAACTAAATAGTTCCTCTAGACCACTAAAGTCTTTCAGCTAAATCCTTTTCTGGTGTATTCATTGGTACATTAAAAATTTGAAAGGGGTAATAAACCTAAAATTAAAAAAAAAAAAAGAGAAACTCTCTATTGATAGACTAAGGTCTATACTTTTTGTTTTGTTTTTTAATAACAGCTGATCTAAATCCTAGCATTGCAAATTTTCTCAATAACTTCTAAAATGTAAACAAATTTGAAGTAAAAATCTTATGCCATTATTTTCTATCCAAAAATATCAATTACAATATAGATGATATTTCCTTGAACAGAAATGAATAGATATTTAAATAATGTTTTAAGGTTTGCAAAATATTATGTAAATACACATATAAGCACATATATTATATGTAAAATATATGTCATTGTTCAGTCACGTCTGGCTTTGTGACCACATTGGAGGGGGACAGGAGAAGGACAAATTTCTTGGCAAAGATGGTAGAGTGGTTTGCCATTTCTTTCTCAGAGCTCATTTTACAGATGAGGAACTGAGGCAAACAGGGTTAAGTCACTTGCCCACGATGAAACATCTAGTAAGTGTCTGAGGTCAGATTTTAACTCAGGAAGAGAAGTCTTGCTGACTCCAGCACTCTATCCATTGTACCATCTAACTACCCCTGGGAAATTCAATGACTCTCCTCAATTTTAATCCTTCTTGACTTCTCAGCATCATTATGACATGGCTGATTACCTTTTTCTCCTGGAAATCCTCTCCTTTCTAAGTTTTATGCTCCTTCTCTATTATTTTGCCTTCCACCTATCTGACCATGCCTCATTCTCCTTTGCTGGATCATCATACATGTCAGAACCCCTAAATATGCATCTACTAAAGGCTGTTTTAGGACCTCTTTTCTCTACAGTTTTCTGAGTGATTCCAGCAGTTTTTGTGGGATCAATTATCTCCATTGAGATAATTCAGTATATTATCCTCCTAAGATCCTGTCTAACACTACTGAATACCCACTGGACATTTCCAACTAGATATCTCATAGGCACATTGAACTCAACATTTCCTAGATTGAACTTATTCTATTTTTCCTTCCAAATCCCTACTTTTCTCAACTCTTCCCTCCACCCCCTTCTGTTTAAACTACCACCATCTTTCCAGTCTCTCAGGTGAAATCTCAGAGACATCCTTGACTCCTAACTCTCCCTCCTTTACTCCCTAATATCTGATATCAAAATGGTTGCCAAGTCTCATTAATTTTTCCTCCATAATGCCTTTCATATTATTCCCCAAAGTACATTTAACGCTCACTCCAGGTACTTGACAATGAGTGAAATTATTAACTTACTATAGAGTTATTGGTACTCTCCAAAGGTGATATTCTCCCAATGCTCATTTCAATGACTTCATTTTGAGTGCATTGACTGAGTGAAGTTATGTTAGAATACAGTTTTGTTAGTAACTACCACAGTGGAGAAAGAAACAATAAAACTACAGTTGTGACACAGGCAACAAATGAATGAAGTAGATTTTGGTGGTGTAAATTTTCAAAAAATATTCTGGTACTGAGACCATCATATTTCCAGGCACTAAGTTTCAAAACTTGAACCATTTTCCCCTTTCATGTCTTCCCATATCCTCCAAGTCTTGTTGAGTCTGCCTCCAAAGCCTCTCATAAGTATATTTTCTCTACTCACACCATAATCATTCTAGTTCACTTCTTCCTCATTTCTCCTACTAGAATAGCATCCTCATTTAGCTCTTTGCCTCATATTCCTCTTATCTCTGAATCCATTCCTCATAAAGCCACCAAAGTGATATTGCCAAATCACAGTTCTTATCATGGCATCTTCCTTCTCTACATGCTCCAGAGGTTCCTTATAGTTATCTAGAACAAATACATACTCATCTGGATTTTTAAAGACCTTCCATCTAGCTCACATTGTTCTATATTGTTTCCAAGCATCATGTGAGAGTGATCTAGAAATTGGTTGTTCTTTTGTTTCGTTTTGCTTGTTTTTTTTATCTCCCTTCTCCCCCTACTGTGTGTGTGTGTGTGTGTGTGTCTGTGTGTGTGTTGGTATATGTCCTCATCAGGGCAAAAATTTGCCAGTGTGGAAATGATCAATAATTTTCTATAATTTACAATTGTAGAGTTGGTTGACAATATGGAAAACTTAAATGACTTGCTCTTGGCAATGTAATTAATACAAGTTAGAGTTAAATCTTGAGCCTATGTCTTCCTGACTCCAAGGCTTGCCTTATATCCACTATGGTATGCTGCCTTTTGATCCGGTAACTGTCAATAAAGGAAATGTTGTTAGTTTTGTATAATCCATTCTTGATGAAGGCTTGCTGACACTTGGTGATCACCATTTACTTTTCTACATGTTCATTAACTATATTTTAAATAGTACTTTAAATAATTTTGGTAGCAATTAAGCAACTGCTCTTTATTTCTGTGACAACATTTTTGAAAACTTGAATATTTGTGCTCCAGTCACGTGGCATATTTCTTTTTCTCCAGGCTCTTTCAAAGGTCACTATAAGTGGCTCAGAAATTCCACTGGCTAGTTCTTTTGGTACCTGCTTCATCAAACTGATTTATCGTGCTGAGTCTTTTCTAAAAGTTTATTTCATCATATTCCCTACTCCCTAAATGATCTATCTTCAAGGTTCCCTCTAGCACTAAGATTCTTGGCTTGATTTCATAATAGAAACTTCCAAAAATCTGAATGAATTATGTAAAGGAAAAATTTTAAAGATCTCATTTGCACCTAAAATGCAGAAATCTTTTAAAAAGAATACATGAAAAGTTGTTTTAAAGGAATTAATGTTCTTTCTTTGTGTTATATTGAGCATAGTATTCATTCATTAGCTGATTTTTATTTTGTTTGTATTTGAAATAAAAGAAAAGATTTAAGGTTGCATTCTTTTCCTCAGAATAAAAAGACTTTAATTGTTTCACCTCTCATAATTTAAGGACTCCTTTTATCAAACATAATTGATTTAACTTGAAAATAGATTTACTGCCTTTTTGACAGGCACTGTGCTAAGGAATTTTATAAATAAAATCTCATTTGATCCTCACAAAACTGTGGAAGCTAGTTGTTGTTATTATCCTCATGAGGAAACTGAGGCAAATGGAGATTAAGTGACTTGCTCAGGGTCACACAGCTAGGAGATATCTGAGATCACATTTGAACTCAGGTCTTCTTGACTCCAGACCACTTTATCACTACTGCCTTTAGAGAACAAAAAGCAAAAGCCTGAAATATGTTTTCTTTTTGACCTCTGTCTTCATGTTTGATATCAAAATAATCCCTCAGTAAGTTCTCAGGACAGATTATGCCCTAAAAATAAATATAGCACCAATCTATAGAGCCTCAAAATGCACTTGCATCATTGCACCCTCTGACATACAACACATTTCTTTTCCTTAGCTAACATCAAATTTTAGGTGACAAGTGATTTGAGGCTGTCTGGCGTTTTGTCAGTGGATGGAAAAATGTAATATGACTCCAGTTCCACACTCATAGTTGTTAGAGAAGAATGTTTGCTTCCTACACTTTGTGACTTTTCAGTTTTCAGGCAATATAGTTGAAAAATTGATATTAGGTGACTAGAAGGGAAACTTCCTATGATCCTTCTGCTTCCAGTTCATCCTGGGAGAAATGTCAATTCTCAGTTTATCAACATGTTGAATTTATTAGTCCATCTGTTTTCTATACCTTATGTGATAGATTCAATAAATGCCATTACAAGTATAGGAACTGAAATTGATCCAGCTCCATAGTTGTTGACAAATACTAATGACTAGAGCAAAAACGACTAATGAGTAGGTGAAGGAATAGCATGGGTGTATGTACATATGTGTGTATATGAAAAACATATTTACATATGTGATTATTATTGATCCATACTTGCTATATATCTACATATATGCACGTGCATATATATGTATATATACACAAATGTGTGTGCATATATATATATATATATAACTATATATATAGTTTTATATATGTATGTAGTTAGATATATATAGTTATACTTTCAGTGTGGATATAGATTTAATATAGATCTCTTTCTACCTATATATAGGCTTCTGTGTTTTAATCTGGATGGAAACAACCGAAGCAAGCATTGAGACCTCATGCCATTAACAATTCAATAGACCTGGTTAGTGTTGTTGACACATTTTGATTCATGATCAACCTGGAAATTACACTGAAACCTGTTTCAATAATCTGATTCAGTTCGTCCTTACCAAGCATGCCATGTTTTAATCTTTGTCCTTTGCTTTACAGTGATAAAGCATGACAGTGAACATTTGCTCCAAATCCCTGACTACAAAATGCTAAAACCCAATTGAGGGAAATGCAGACCCATTATTAGAAAGGGTAACATCTGTCCACTTAAGTGCTAAAAATAATTGATGATTTTTTTTGATTGTTTCAATATAGGTTGGCTATGTAAATTATAAGCACTTTGATTAAGTTTCATTTTGATAGACCAAAACAGATTAAAAATTTCTTCCCCTCAGATATTTCTACACAATTAAATTCAGTTAAATTAAACATTTACTAAGTAACTAGTATGGGCAAGGCATTATAACAACTGTAAGTTATAAGAATGATGAGAAATATCATAGGTTTGCCATCAAATAACTTCTAATTGAATAGGAGAAATATAACATTTTATAAGAATTTTATAAATAATAAAAGGACAAAGTTAAAGGAGATGTCATGGCACATTGTTCTAAGAAAAATGTGTGGAGGGAGATATCACTTTACATTGGTAGGATTAGGCAAGGCTTCTTGGAGAATAGTGCAGCTGAGCTTGTTATTTAAAGAATTTAGATGGGTGAATATGTGTAGACAGTATGTTCTGTATAAAGTGATTGTCTGTTGTAATGGTAATTAATTTAGCAGGTACTTAGCCCTTACTAACTAAGGGCTAAGTACTTCTGTGAAAGACACAGAAGGTGTGAACTCTGTCTCCTGTTGCTGACATAACAGGAATGGGTTGGCTGAGACAGGAAGCCAATGTGTGTGTGTGTGTGTGTGTGTGTGTGTGTGTGTGTGTGTGTGTGTGTATTTAAGAAGAGTTCCAGAGGACAAACAGTCAGAATCAAGAATTTTCCTCCTGGTGGCTCCTGGTTGAGGGAGCAGAATTTGCACAGCATCTAGAAGCTGGGCTGCTGGACTGAGAATTGAGTTGGAATTTTCTGTGAGACTAGAATCTGGTGAAGCCTGAAGTTGCTGCAGAGGAGGTCACCTGGAAGTCTGCCTAGAAGGCTGAGATTTCTTCTGGGTCCTAGTGCCAGGTGAACTTCTGGATGACTGAAGAAGCATGACCAGGAAAAGACTTTGTTTGTTAGTGGCTTGATTGATCCTTGAGTTCCTGGCAACAGAAATGATGAAGGTTTTGAGATGTGCTGGACCCTGTGAACTTCAATGTGTACCAGTAACTGGAGGACTGGATGAGAACATAGGAGCTGTCTGCCTCTGAATCCAGGTGACTGTTTGGTGGATTCAGGTAGGAGCTGGGACCATGGAAGGGGATCCAGGGAATCTGAGTGACTACCCTGAGTCAAGATGAAGAAAAGGCCTCTCCTTGGATATTGAATGTGTGGTGAAATTGAAGTTTACTAGACACCAAGGGGTGGAGGGTTTGTGTAATTTCCTAATGATTGGATTTAGTGATTAATGATACTTAGTAATTGTGAATCTGGATAAGTGACTGATTAAGTTAACTTATGATTGCCCCATGAGTGGAAGACTGACTTGTATTGTGAAATGATTGAATGATTAAGTAAGGAGGGCTTCCTCCTTAGGGAAACCAGATTATTATTCTTTTGTTCTTTGTTCTAAATACTGTGGCCACTTTGGTGAAAACTATGTGGCCATTCTAAGGCCAAACTGTTGTGAACACTATATTGTGATTTTCTGTGATAAGATATAATGTCGTGAATATTATATTGTAATTCATTGTGAATGATTGCCTTGATTTGTAATGGAATAAATGGAGAGTTCACTATACTGTGTAATCAGAATCTTAAAAGATGTTCACAGTAGCATTCTTTTGGGAAGCTACTTATGCATGGCATTACACCTGTGTGAACATGCAAAGAGATGGGGGAAAGCATGGTGGGGTCAGAGACTAGTTAGTAGTATAAATTTAGATGGAACATGAAGCAAGGAAAATAATGTGAACTAGTAGATATATCCCAGGGCTTGGAATCATGAGGACTCGAGTTCCAATTCAGTCACACATTTAATAGCCATGTAACCCTGGGCAAGTCACTTAACCGTGTTTGCTTCAGTTTTGTCATCTGTAAAATGAATTGGAGAAGGAAATGGCAAACCATTCAAAGAGTTGAATGTGATTGAAACAACTGAACAACAACAACGTGATGGAGATAGATTTTGAAAGGTCTTAAATTTCATGGTAAGGAATTGGTATCCTGTCCTATCATAGACAACAGGAAATAACTAAAGATTTTTTGATGGGTAAGTGATGATGGTCATATCCATAGATTTAGAAATTAATTTGGCATTCACTCAAAGGGAGAATTAAGGAAGGGAGAGTCTGAAGGAAGTATCATCAGATCAAAGGTTCAACTAATAAATGTTGTATAGCCTGATTGGAGTTGACAACAATGTGAATGGAGAGGAGGTGATAGATTTGAGAGATAATGTGTCACTAGAATGGATGTGACTTGGGGATCAGACATGGGGAATGAAGATGGAAGAGTATAAGATTGTATCAAGGTTTTGAGCTTAGGTAGCTGAGAGAATGGTGGTGTTATCAACTAAAAACAAAGTTGAAAGAATGGGCAGATTGGGGTGGGGGAAGGAAAAAGGAAAAAAATTCAGTTTTACACTTTCTTAGTTGCTAGCATTCAAGAGAAATCAGTAAAATTCAGATAATAGAACCAAATCTAATAGTGTACATTTGGGAGCCATCTGAATAAATGTATTTAATTAATCAACAAAAATGTATTAAGTATTTCCTATTTGTCAGGCTAATAGGAACTAGAGAGACAAAGACAAAAATGAAATTGTTGCTATTCTCAAGGTTTTTGTATCCTAATAAGACAGCAACGTTTGCATATGAAATTTGTGTTTATGTGTGTGTCTGTGTGTGTCTGTGTGTGTGTGTGTGTGTGTGTATAACAGATAGGGATAGTGACTAGGGTAGTGGATTTCACTTTTGTAGGTATATCCTAGATGAAGGAACTCTCTCTACCAGCACAGGTCACTATCTTCTCTGAAACTGAGTCTTAGAGAGTTTCCAGGTTAAGTAATTTGGCCAGAATTTCACAGTCACCATGTGTCACTCAGACCTTCAACTCAAGTCCTTGTGGCCCCAATATTGAGGCCAAATGAATTATATTGTACTACAAAGTATGAACAAAGTAATTTGTAGGATTAGAGCATTAGGTACTGGTTGAAACCATAGAAGAGTGTGAGATGTCAAAGGAGAGAAGAGAAAGAGAAAGAGAAAACCTAACTCCACTCAGAAACTTGAGGAATATCTACATTTTGATGTATGTGGGTGGAATATGAAACACTGATGGAAGCTACTAAGGAGTGGCCAGATAGCCCCAAGGAAAATTAGAAAAGAACAGGGTTACAAAATCCAAAAGAGGTGTGGGTTTCAAGAAAGTGTGTAGTAGGGTACAACATTCCCAACAGTGTCAGATGCCACTAAAAATTTAAAAAAGAATGAGGACTGAGGAAAGGTTAATTTGGTTATTAAGAGGTGATGGGTGTTAGGGAAATAGTTGCAGTAGAACAGTGGAGACAGAAGCCAGATTATAGATTGTAAGGAAATAGAAGCAGTGTGCATAAACCATTCTTTCTAGAAATTTACCAAGGAAGTAGGAGAGCTAGAACTTCTGGGAACTGAAGGATCAAGAGGATACTTTTTTTGTTATGTTTTTTGTTTGTTTGTTTGTTTTTAAAGTATAGAAGAGATATGACCTTGTTTCTAGTTAGAAACAAAGGTGCCAGTAAATAAAGACCAAAAACAGATATTTTTGTGCGTGTGTTTGTTTTTTGTTTGTTTGGGTTTGTTTGTTTGGTTTTTTTTGCATTTGACAGTATTTTATTTTATTTTTTTGTCTTTCCATGTAAAGACAGTTTTCAACATTCGTTTCTGTAAGATTTTGAGTTCCAAATTTTTCTTCCTACTTATTCCCTTCACTCCCCCCTCCTCAAGACAGCAAACGATCTGATATATGTTATACATATGAAATCATGTTAAACATACTTCCACATTAGTCATGTTGTGAAAGGGGAATCAGAACACAAGGCAAAAAACATAAGAAAGAAAATTTAAAAAAAATCAAAAACTATATTCGGGTTCCAGAGTTCTTTCTGTGAATATGGATAACATTTTCCATCATGAGTCTTTTGGAATTATCTTGGATCATTGTATTGCTGAGAAAAGATAAGTCTATCATGGTTGATCATTGTACAAAGTTTTTGTTGCTGTGTACAATGTTCTGGTTCTGCTCACTTCATTCAGCATCAGTTCATATAAGTCTTTCCAAGTTTGTCTTAAATCTGCCTGCTCATCATTTCTTATGATCAATAGTATTCCATTACATTCATATACAACAATTTATTCAGTCATTCCCCAATTGATGGCCCTCTTGTAAGTTTCTAATTCTTTCCTATATGTGTGTATATTTTTGCATATACAAGGGAGAGACAGATCTATTACTGACTGATCAGTGGCAAAAGGTTTGAAAGGCAATAAATCAGGATGTGATCAAGAAGAAAGATTAGGCATGCTGACAAGGAAGTCTGTCTCATGTTCAGATACAGCAGGGAGAATTGAGTACGGGCGAGAGCATAGGAATATTCTGAAGTATGGAAGAGGTGAGATCAGACCATTTTCAGCAGATGCCTCATTCATTATGGACTTTTTTTTTTTTCAATCAGCTTCTTAATCATTTGTCTCTGAAAAGAAGGTACCGTTGACAGGTTACGTGAAGTCATCTAGAATGCCTCCTTTGTAGTACTGTCATTATGTGAATCAAGTCTAAGACTTAAGATATAGCTTCTTCTTGAAATGTTCATATGAACAAATTATAGAAGCATTATGTGAAACATGGTCAAAATAATGTATTAATAGTATAATTTTCCCCACAAAAAAGTATCATGGGGGGGGGGGGGGGGTGAGAATCTCATGGTGATTAACCACAAGCACCTGAATTCTTAAGATAGCTTTTCTTCTTACCACTCCCTCTGTTCAAGGTAACAGCCAATCTGGGCTCCTAGGCAATTATTTGTCCCATTGGTCAGACTAGAGACATGGATCAGGGTGATATCCTAATAAAAATAACAACAACAAATTGAATGCAAGTGCCACAGAGTAATGTGGAATCTATAGTGATTGATAGTTCTGGGTTTTCTCCTTTCCCACACTTTCCCCCCACACATTTGTAGAGTAGGTTGCTACCAAAAGCACTGAGCAATAAAACTTTAGTTCTAGACACACAGCTACATAATATTGTACAAGTTTGTCCTTGGAAAAGAATTCCATAGCAGCCCTGAGATCAGTATAAATTATAAAAAACATGAGTATAGAGGTACTTTTCTTTCTTGGAAAGCAGTATGTTTTAGTGGATAGACAATTGTGCCTAGTGTCTACAGACATTGGTATGGATCCTCTCTCCGACAATAGCTCTATAATGGTGGGCAAATTTTTTAACTTCTCGGAAATTCATTATCTGTAGAACAATATAGATTTAGGATCATATTTAATCTTCAAGGTCATAAAATCCAACCTCTGCTTGGATAGATGAAGAAATTTGGAAGAAAGGCAACATCATATAGTTGATAGAATAATGGGCTTGGTGTAAGGATGACTTGGGTTCACATCTCACCTTTTACAAATACTAGCTGTGTGACCCTGTAAAGGGCAATTCATTTTCTGAACCTCAATTTCCTTAACTGTTAAGTGGGAATAAGAATGGCTGTCGTACCTATTTTATAGGACTGTTGTGAGACTCAAAGGAGATAATGACTTGATATGTTAGTTCTCATTGTTTGACTAGATTAATGAACCATCATAAATGGCTATTATATGCCAGACTTTGTGTAAAGGAGAAACTAGGAGTGGGGAACCTGTGGCCTTGAGGCCATATGTTGCTCTCTAGATCCTCAAGCGCAGCTCTTTGACTGAGGACATGGGAAGGGTGGAGACATAAATACACTAGCTTTGAGATTCTGTGAGACCCAGCAATGTTATATAGCATATGTCACAGAGTTCATTAAGAGAAAAAGCAATGATTAAAAATCAGGTGCTCTTAATCTAAATCTAGTTCTTTTTTTTTTTTTAACTTAGATAGGAAGTAAAAGAAAAAAAAAAATCATTGAATTGGGAGTCAAAGAGCCAGAGTTCAAATCCTAGCCCTGTTACTTATTATCTGTACATGGGTCATGATAATTAACACTACTGTATCTACCTCACAGGGCTATTTTTGGCATTTTACAAATCTTACAGAGATAAATAAATGCAAATTATTTTTATCCTACATCCTCTTGAGAAAAGCAAATGCTCAGAATCATGGAGTCATAGACTGTTAGAGCTAGGAAGGATCATAGAGATTTTGTATTCCAAGCCTTCATTTTACAGATAAAAATTATATTTATAAAATATATATAATTATATTTATAAATATGTATTATATATTTTATTATATTCATATAAATATTTATATTATTATAGATTAAGTAATTTAGTCACTGTAACACAACTAGCTAGAAGTAGAGTCAAATTTAAAATCTCTCTCTTCCAGTCCCTATCCAGTACTAGATTTCTACCTATACTCTTGCTCCTCAGAATAGGTTATTTATTTATTTATGTGTAACATTATTGGTCCTGAAAGACAAGTGACTCAGTTCCATCAGTTATTTTGCAGTTAAGTATAGCTCCAATATCAGAGAAGTTAATTTTTTGTTTTTTGCAATGTACTGCTAGTGCAGATTCAAGTCAAATATTGTGTGACATTCTGAAAACATCCCCATGCCAGCAAGTCATGATGAATAGATCTTATGTTCCTTATTCTCAGTACAACATTGGTAGTCCCTAGGATACAACATTACAACATCATAGCCTCTCTCTTGAACTCTAGTACCACATCATTGACTGGCTATTGTACATATTCATCTGTATATCTCAAATTCATCACATCTAAGACATAATCTCTCCTCCCCCACAAAAAAAAAATTAAACAAAGAAAAACAAAACTTTTTCTTCTTGCAACATTGCATATTTCTGTTGAGAACACAATCATCTTCATGTTCACGCAGTTTTCAATCTCACAGGCATTCTTCATTCTTCATACCCATATTTGATCAGTTAAAATGACTTGTCATTTCTGCCTCCATGACATTCCTCACATTTGTTCTTTTCTCATCATTTGCATTTCCACACTCCAGTGGAAACTCTCATTGCCTCTTACCAAGATTGCTGTAATATTTAGAGGCCCTCCCTGCCTCAAGTTTCTCTTCTCTTCAACCTGTTTTCCATACCTCCCAAAGTTATATTTCTAAATCACTGTCCATTGTTCAGAAGCCACAGTGGGTCATTCTTCCCTCAAGAATAAAAAGTAAATTTGTTTGGCTGCACAAGGGTTCTCCTCACCTTCTCCTTCTCTTTGTGTTTGTATATGCATAGTATCTATGTTAATATTGCTTCTCCCAAATAGAATATAAGCACCTTGAGGACAGGGACTATTTCATTTTTGCCTTATACACAAAATAGGTGCTTAAAAAGTGCTTGTTGAATCAAAATATGGATAACTAAGTGAATGAATAAATGATAGATTTCCATCAAAAAAAAAAAACCCAAAACAAAACTTCTTGTGAGCATATCCTTTATTTTATATTCAGTACACCAGCAAAATATCGAAACAATACGAAAAAATTTGATGTTTTCAATAGCCCAAGTAGTTTATCAAGGTACATGTCTGAGTGAAAGTATGCGCGACAAAGTAGTGGAAAGCAGGGGAATGAGACTAAAAGGTGAGCACTGGGGAGAGTTTATGAGAGAGGCAAAGTTTGGACTATTTATTCCCATTATTTGATTTAAAACTAAATGCTCCTGAGAGCTGCTGCCTATTAACCTAACCTGAAAACTTCCTTCACACCTCTTGCCACCTAGAATGTTTATCTATTTGGATACAAAGCTCTCTTGAATGGTGACAAAACTTCTGACTTAGCCTTTCTGACCAGGTTGTTGACAGACCTACATCCTCCCCTTTGTATAATGAGGCCAACCTAGAAGTGAAGCACAGCTGAGGCTCTTTACAAGCTGACAAAACTGTGAGCAGGTCAATTTGGATGATAAAAAAAAATGTCTCCATAAAGTCCTGGGAGCCAGGGAAATAAACATGCAGAATGAATAATGTTTACTTAGAATAATCCTTAATAAAATCTATTTATTGGTTTTCCACAGTAACATCAGTGAAAATTAATAAGCCTTGGCAAGATCAAGTTTTTTCCAAGGAAAAATGTATTACTTTCCTCTAGAGAGAACATTGTACTGACTGTCCTAACTCCTTGTCCCTTGCATCAATCCAGCCCTATGACTTGGACTAAGCCCCAGTTACAAGGTTAACTTCTCTCTCTAAAGATTCTTAACCTGGATCAAAGAACTTTTAAAGAAGCATTTTATATCTATGTTCCTATGTGATTGGTTTCCTCTATCATCTTCCATTTTATTTTGTGCATTTAAAAACATTATTCTAAGAAGCTGTCCAAAAGCTTCACCAGAGGGCCAAAATGGTCCATCAGAACATGGATGTTGGATGTTAAGATCATGGATGGATGTCTTAATATTAAGAATCCTTGCTATATACTCTAAAGCTCTTCTGATCCTTAGGTAGCGACATAACTCTTATATCTTCTCATAGCTCAAGTATCTTAGCATCATGTCACCCTTGGTGCTGTTCTCACTATGTTCAATTCCTAGGCCCTTCTAAATAAGTCCTTACTAAAAAAAAAAAAAAAGTCCTTATTTATTTGACTCCACTCCCAGCATACTAAGTCCTGGTTTTATTCCCCCTTTCCCCTTCTCCTTTCATGAAGACCAGATGAGTGCTCCAATCTGTGTCTAGTTTGCAGGGTCTGGCTTCCTCTGATTTGAGTACTCCCAATACTCTAGAAGCTTTTTTATTGACAAATGGTAAGTGATCTATTGATGACCAGAACCACACATTTCTACTGCTCAAATCCTTATTAATGGTATGCTTGTAGTCTCACCCAAGTCATTTCTTATTATAATGGCATAAATAGTATAGCCAATGGGGATGTGTAAATAGTTCAGGCCAACAGGCATGTTTGCCTCTGGTCTTTTCTTTTTTTGTATTATGTAGTCTGGTCAAATGCCAACCAGAAATCCCCATCACTCATATACAAGTATAGAAACACAAGGGAACAAGGCACTAATATAATACATACATAGCTGATACAATTACAGGGAGAAAGTGACAAGCTCATGAAAGTATTAACTGGATAAGCACAGGTAAAGGTAGCCATCTGTTTCCTTTAATGAGAAAAAAGTTTCATCTGAGAGTAAGAAGAAACCTAGATAGAGAGGTGATGACTACAGCATTCTGATGTGTGATCCCAATTGTTACTAGCACAGAGATATATTGTTGGTGAACATATTATAAGCACAAGCTTATAAATCAAGAGTGTGAATATGTGCAGAGTCTGCTCTCCAATAAAGGAATTGCAAGTAGTGTTTGTAAATCTCTGTGTGGGTCTATGCAAAATACATTTTAGGTGCTAGCTCCCAGCAACTAACTTTCCTCTTCATTGTAGCCTCTGAACTGAGTCAGCTTCTTATAGGCCTAGAGATCCTCAGAGAGCTGCAAGCATATGGCACTTCATGCTTTAAAAAACAAATCATAAATTGAATCAGTAGTTCAATAAATGAAAAATATGCTAGAAATCTATTTGGTAAAAAAAAAAAAGAGTATTTTCTGAGCAAAAAAACATCTGCGTCTTTTTAAAATATCAGATTTTACTGTGTACAATTAAGGTACGTACACTTCCTCTTTTTGCCCCAGTATGTAAGTGGGTATGTGATAAAACATAAGGAATATAAAAAAAGAAAAGAATAAATTGTCAAATCCCCCTTCCTTTCTAATCCAGAAAAAAAAAGTTCTCCACGCACATTCCCTTTATTCTTTGCTTACCACTGTAGCCATTATCAATAATCAAGGCCTGAATTATACAAGGCACAGAACAATTCAGTGAGAGACAGAAAAATCTAAAACTCATCTGTGTCTGTTTATATTAATGTGAGGAGCTGTGGGTGAAATAATAGAACTATCCTGAACTCTGGGGACACATCTATCCTTCAAATAACAATAGTAGATCAAGGCCACATCAGAAACACAACTACTGGAACATTTTAATTGCTCACACTAACAGAAGATCATTATGTCACCAACTTTTCCCTTTCAGAATCAAGAGAAATAGGAGGCAATAGATTGAATCCAAGCAAATATTTGTTTGTAAATCAGCCTTAATTGTTTATGACTTGA
This sequence comes from Pseudochirops corinnae, assembly GCA_028646515.1. Classification (NCBI taxonomy): domain Eukaryota; kingdom Metazoa; phylum Chordata; class Mammalia; order Diprotodontia; family Pseudocheiridae; genus Pseudochirops; species Pseudochirops corinnae. Next base: position 114,000,700 of record CM053591.1, on the reverse strand, counting down.
AAAGTAAAGAAAATAGTGAATGAGCTCCTGTAGATTAGGGATGAAAAAGAAATTTTTTTTTTCTTGAGAAAATCTGGGACCACAGTAGTAGTCCTAAGAGTAATGAGAAGTGGCAATTTTATAAATATATTTTTACAACATTCCTGCAACTTCTGGTTGGTTTCTCTATTTGAAACGATTTTAATGGTAGCCAACAACATAGTGAAAAAAAAAAAAAAGAAAGTAGTGATGTACCCATGTAAACCACAATCAATCATTTTTTTTAAAGCACTATTTTCCAAGCTCTGTGCTATTTGCTAGAGGTACAGATACAAAGGATGAAGCAGTCTCTAATCTAAATGAGCAGGTATATAATCATATAATTATATAAAATACAAATATGTAATCTATATAGAATTATTTGATATTGATATATCTTGATTGATATATGATGATATACACACATACACAGTAGTTAAATTCAACTGAATTTGGCAAAGTGATCACTAGCAGTGGGAGAATGAGGAAAGGTTTCATGCAGAAGAAGGTACTTGAACTACATTTTTTAAAAAAGGAGGGAATTTGTGAGGCAATAGTAAGGAGTACATTCTTACTCATGGAGGGCGGCAAGTTCAAAGACAAGAAGGAAGGCCTTGTGTTGTACATGAGGAACAGAGAGGAAAGTCTTGACAAATTACACAACACATGAGAGTGCAATGTCGAATTAGACTGGAAAGATAGGTTGAGGAAAGATTTTGTAGGACTTTGAAAGCTAAACAGAAGAGTTTGTATTTTTGCTTGATGTAATAGAAAGTCACTAGAGTTCATTGAGTAAAGGAGTCATATGATGAGATATGTTTTTAAGTATTTTTTTGGGGGGGAACACTGTTTGTAATAGGCTGGAGTGGGAGAAAAGCTTGAAACAGAAAAAATCAATCAGCAGGCTGTGGAAAGAATCTAGTTAATAGGTGATGAGGTTAGTTAATAGGTGATGAGGGCCTGAACATTTTTTTAAAATTAGCTTTGTTTATTTTTAGTTTACATCATTGATTTCCACAAGATTTTGAGTTACAATTTTTTTTCCCTGTCTTTCACCTACCCACCCCCCCAAAACATTGATCCCACTATGTACCCTCTCCCCCAATCTGCTCTCTCCTATATCTCCCCCCCATCACCCCACTGACTATCTGGTAGAGCAAGATGAATTTCCCTATCCCAGTGCCTGTATATCTTATTTCCCAGGCACATGTAAATAATAATAATTATATATATATAATATTATTATTATATTTTATTATGTATATAGATAGATAAATGTAGATATATATTAACATATGATTTTAGAACTTTAAATAGTAGATTCTTTCCCTTCCTCCCTTGTCACCCACCCCCACTGGAAAGACAAGCAATTCAATAGAGGCCAAACATGTGTAGTTATGTAGAACATCTCCACAATGGACATATTGTGTAACACTGACAGTATTTCCCTCCTTACTATCCTTCCCTCCCCTTGTTCTGTTCTCTACTTCGTCCCTGTCACTTTGCAGAAGTGTGTGCTTCTAACAACTGTCCTTCCCAACCTGCCCTCTCCTCCATCATCCTCCCTCTCATCCCCTTCTACCCTACTCTCTTGCAGGGTAAGATACCCAATTTAGAGTTTATGCCATTCCCTCCCTAAGCCAAATTCAATAAAATAAGGTTGACCCATACCCTTTTTGCCTTACTGTTCTTCCCTTCCATTGTAACAGTTATTCCTTGCTTCTTCCATGTGAAATGATTGACCCCAGTGTGTCTCTCCCTGTCTCCTCTCATTCTATTCCTCTCCCACCTATTAATTTCACCTTTTAAAATATCATCCCTACCTATTCAATTGGTCCTGTGCCCTATGTCTAGGTTCACATATATACATACACTACCCTATGTATTCATATGTATATATACTCTCCTATATAGACATATGTGTATGTATACATACATACATGCATACATACATTTACATTTATATACATATATACATATCTATATATCTATAGACACACACACATTTATATTCCTTTCACCTGTCCTTATACTGAGAAAAGGTTCATAAGTTTTAATTCTCATTTTTCCATGTTGGCATGTAAATAGTTCAACTTTGATAAGTTCCTTATGGTTTCTGCCCCATGTTTACCTTCTCATGCTTCTTGTGTTTCAATGTCAAATTTTCTATTCAGTTCTGGTTTTTTCCTCAAGAATGCTTGTATGTTCTCCACCTCATTGAATGACCATATATTCCCCTGAAACATTATACTCAGTTTTGCTGGGTAGGTGATTCTTGGTTTTAATCCTAGCTCCCTTGATCTCTGGAATATCATATTCCAAGTCCTTCAATCCCTTAATGCAGAAGCTGCAAGATCCTGCGTTATCCTGATTGTGTTTCCACAGTATTCAAATTGTTTCTTCTTGGCAGCTTG
>CM053591.1:113978661-113997768 GCA_028646515.1 Pseudochirops corinnae | reverse complement strand
CAAGAACATATACTTACTTTATCACCTTTATGTAATCTTTACAAAATATCATCTATAATCCCAATGAAAACACAAAAATGGAAGACATAGACTTTTGAACATTATCTGCAACAGAATGCATGTTTTCATTTACCTGAATATATGAGATGTAGAGAAAGCTAACATCCTACTTTGTCTATTGTTTATAAATTAAAACACAAATATATGCACACTCAATTTCATATAATAGGATGAAACATCAATGGTTCCGTAACACCATTGCATTATTCACAGCACCCATGATCATTATAAATATACTTGCATAGTGTTTGATCACAAAATATAACAGACTTTCCATATAGAAGACAGAAGCGAAAAATATCTTGAGATACCAGAAAAACAAATCTCCTACCAGGAAATTGAATTCAAGATAGCAACATAGAAGTTAATGTACCACAATGTATCAGAGAGTCATACTGTCCTTTAGCCTTCCCACAAACCAACACAAGCCTAGCTATCACAGAAGGTGGCAAAAAATCTATTTTTACTCACAAGTCTGTCTCCCTCCCTCAGAGGCATGCTTTTCTCCCAACTGTCTAGTCTAGCTCTGACTTCCTGTGGGCTCCTTCATCAAACTCCTCCCATCATAGGCTCCATATGATAACATTCAGCCTATTAGGGGGCAGAGTTTATTTTCAAACCAGGGAAGATCTTCAAATTCCCATTCCAATTACAGATTCTTAGAATCTAACATGTCTCTCATATAGATATTAAAATACTATAAAATTCTATAACAAATATAACAATGGAACTAACTTTTTTTTTCTACCTACTGAATATCAATAAGAGGTACGCCACAAAATAGGGAGATATGTGTTTACTTAAGTGTTTTACCATCTGAGACTAAATAGAGTAATGATTCCTTATTCATAGGTCTACAAATACTGCTACTTCTAGAGGGCACTATACTAACTGTTTTGAGTCACATTAAACAACCTCAGTGAAATATGCATTTAAATAACAAAGTGTTAAATTCATTGTGCCTAATTAAGGCATTTAATTGAATGACTATCTTATTTGCATGGTGTGTCATAAATAAGTGAGTAGGTAGCTATGTTGGTCATTTGGTAAACTGTTCATATAGTTATAGAAAGTAATGGCATAAATATAATATTTACAATGTATATCGTACAATGTAAATATTATCAACAACCATATTTACAATTTCTTAAAGATAATAATGATCAAGAAATAAATATTCATCTGTTGTGAATTGTGTCAAGAAAAATGACACTTGCCCAAATAGTTCAAGAGAAGCATCTCACAAGAGGCAATTATAAGGAAGAGGACAAGAGCAATATTCAAGGGCTAATATCCTTTCTAAAAAAATACCAAATTATGATAAGGGCAATAAATAAATAAATATTTAAATCCAATAAGGCAAAAATGGTTTCATCAGTATCACCACCACTAGCTGCAATTGAAATAACTTGCCCAAAAGAACCATCAGACAGGAGAGGCCTCAAAGGTACACTGTGCATCAAGAAGACATTCAACGCTGTGGGAATCCCATAAATCTCCTGTGGGGAGTATGATGGAGAGCAATTGGGAAAGGGTCAAGATACAAAGAAAAATAAATGATACCTTATTGGGTCTATGCTATGAGACAAGATAGAGGCAATAGATCTTATATTCCTTATAAAAATAAGGCTGAAGAGGCAGCATAGAGTTGTGAAATGAAACATCAACTACCTAGATGGCTGCTAGAAATTTTTATTAAAATTCAAGCAACTGACAAACTAACAAATCTACCAATAATTTCATCTTTCAGAAAGTGAAGAAGGAGGCAGGGGGAGTGAGCCTAATTCTGACCAATAATGAGAAACTGGTTAGTAAATGAAACAGGGAGTCTTAAAAGATAATGGCTATTTCATCTCCAATTTACTAAATGTGTTTATTTCTTTTTCTTTTCTTTTGTCTTTTTTTTTTTTTGGCTTTATGAAGGGGGGAAGGCAGGGCAATTGGGGTTAAGTGACTTGCCCAAGGTCACATGTCTAGTAAGTGTCTGAGGCCAGATTTGAACTCGGGTCTTTCTGAATCCAGGGCCAGTGCTCTATTCACTGTGCCACCTAGCCATCCTGTTATTTTAATTCTTGTATTCCAAGTACACACATTTCTTTTATTCCCAGTATTCACAGTGCCTTGGTTATTGTAGAGACAATATATATTTGCTAAATTTACTTGAAATGATGTGATAGCAGTTTAGGGATTGGAAAATACTTTATAAATATGGTCACATTTTTTCCCCCTCACAACAACTCTGGGAGGTAGGTGTAATTATTATTCCCATTTTATAGATGGGGATAGGGTGTCTAGGTGTTACAGTGGATAGAGCACTGGGGCTGGAATCAGGTGACCTTAGTTCAAATCTAACCTCAGACACTAGCTGTGTGACCTTGAGTCAGTCAATTAACCCTGATTGCTTTAGTTTCTGCATTTGTAAAATGAATTGGAGAAGGAAATGCCAAACAATTCCAGTATCTTTTCCAAGAAATCCCCAAATTGGGTCACGAAGAGTTAGGCATGACTGAATCACAACAGCAACAATAGTTGAGGACATTAAGACTTATAGAAGTTAAATGACTTTCCCAGGGACACACAGTTAGAAAATGTCTGAGGTAGGATTTGAATTTAGTTCTTCATGACATTAGGTCCCACACCATTTAATCAGGAGAAAGTCATGTAGGGAATAGGGTGGGAAATCGAAGTTTTTTCAATATATTTGGAATTTTATCATTTTCAGTATCAGTTAGTTCTGCTTATTTTAGAGCCTTTCAGATATTATGAATTCAAAATCCTATAAACATCTCAAATTCAGTACATCTAAAAGAAAATTTATTTTATTTTTCCTGAAACCCAACCCTCTTCCAAAAATGTTTCTATTCATATTGAGGGGACCATCAGTTTTCAGGTCAAATAGCTACATTGTTTTCAACTCTAAACTCTCTCTCTCACCCCACACATCCAACCACTTGTCACGAATTTTTTATTCTACCTCCGAAACATCTCTGGTATATATTTCATTTGTACTTATAAGACTTCTACCCCAGTTCAAGTCCTCATTACTTCTTGACTGAGCTATTGAAATAACATCCTGAGTGGTCTCCATACCTAAAGTATTTCCCCTTTGCAATCTATCCTCTACACAGTTGTCAAAGTGGTTTTCCCAAAGGGTGATAGGATCATAGACAGAGAGTTGTGATTAGACCAGTAAATAAAGGGAATACCAAGAATGCAATAAATTCTAGATTTTGCCAAGTTTTTCACATGTTTTACCAGACAAGATAAAAAGATATGAACTTTTTTTTTTCTCTTTGTGCATGTGAATTTTCTTTTTTAAAATTTTTTATAAACTTGTTAATTGTATGGTTAGACTAGAATACAAGGAACTGTAATTCTTTATATCAATCCTGCCATTAATCTCTAGTAAAATACTTTGCAGCATAGTAGATAGAGCCCTGGATCTGGAGTCAGGAAGACCTGTGTTCAGATCTGCTCTCAGACACTTGGTAGCTATCTGACTCTAGCCAAATCATTTAACTTCTGTTTGCCTTAGTTTTGGCATCTGCAAAATGGAGATAAGAATTGCACCTACCTCTAGGTTTGTTGAGAACTAAAGGAGAAAATAATTGTAAGGCACTTAGCACAGTGTCTGATGTATAGTAAGTGTTAGCTATTATTGTTTTTGTTTTTTTTTATTACTGCAGAGCTCTGTTCAAAATTTTCATCTATGACTTGGATAAAGGCACTGATGATATGCTAATCAAATACTTGGAGGACGGAGGGACTGAGAAAGATGACACATTCAAAATCCAAAAAAGATTTGGATAGATTAAAATGCTATGTCTGGCATTCAAAGTCATTTATAACCTAGCCCTCTCCTAATTTCCTAGCCTTCTTATACCTTAATCTCCTACACATGCTCTTCAGTTCAGTGACACCGACTGTCCTACAAACAAACTACTCCATTCTTCTGCTCCAGGCATTTTCTCTGGCTGTGCCCCACATCTGCAATGACCTACCCCTTCAGCTTCAAATACTGATCCTTCTGACTTTAGGTCGAAACTAAAATCCCACCTTCCACAGGAAGCCTTTCCCAAATGCTCTTAATTAAAGTGTCTTTCCTCTTTTAGTAATTTTTTTTTCTTTATCATGAATATTGCTCAATTTGTATATATGTGTTCACATGTTGCTTGCTTATAAATTGTAACCTTCCTGAGAGCATTGACTGTAGCACACTGTAACAGCAACTCTACTTGTAGCTGCTGTGGGGGTGTAAGACCAATAACACTGGCACACAGGATGGCTGCTAGCACATGTTCTTTGATCTCTTTTTCTAAAGGAAAGCAACTCAAAAGGGGTCAACAATCTTACTTTACTCAAACATACACACACACGTATCATATATATATGTATATATGATACGTGTATGTGTGTATGTATGTATGTATAATTTACTTAGTTCAGGGGAAAAAGCACCTTGAACTCCAAAGAAAATACAAACAAAAATAATAGCATAAAGACCAACAGACAGGACTATTAACCATCTGATGAAATAATAGATACAGATCAACAGAGAGATCCAACTGTCTGACCATTACATATACACATAGTCACCAAAGAGAGAAGCACCAATATCTGTGTTTTCAAAGTGGGGAGGGCTCCTTAACAGCTACCCAGATGCTCATCTGTCTACCTCACTCGAACATACTTCCCATGAAGCCCCAAAGCAAAATGCTAATCTCAGAGTATATATCTATATCTGTATCTATATCTATATCTATATCTATATCTATATCTATATCTATATCTGTATCTGTATCTGTATCTATATCTATATCTATATCCATATCCATATCCATATCCCTATCCATATCCCTATCTCTATCTATCTCTATGTCTATCTAATCTACTTCTTCAGAGTCAGAGGGCATCACAACACTCATGACTCACTGTGTGAGCCTTCCTGAAAATAAACCTCCCCTAATCAAGCTTCTCTTGTTTGGTCTCCAGTTGAGCCCCATTAATGGGCTGGGAAGATCTTCAACTCCCATTAACATTATACAGGATAGGGCATTTTATCCTCCACTAGGCCATTCTATCCTTCACTATCTCTTCAAGTCTGTCCAAGCTCATGTTCTTTGCTTCCATGAGCTTATCCATCTATCTCATCCTCTGGCATTCACATTTCCTTTCACCTTCAATCTCTTTAAATAAATCCTGTTTTCTCAAGTAACAAGTATGTGGCCAATATATTTAACTTTCAGCTTCAGTATTTGAGCTTCCCCTGAATAATCTGGCACATATGCACTTCATAAATGTTCACTGATTGAATGAATAAGTTAAATCTAATAAGATTAAATTTAATAGGAATAAATGTAAAGTCCTATTCTTAGGGTTCAAAATTCAACTGTAGAAATGCCTATTGGAGGTGATGTGGACAGAAAGCAACATTTGTGAAAAATGGCACAGCAGCAAATATAAGAATTGTGACATGGTACCCCAAAATACTGACAAATAAATGGATATTATTAAAAATACAAAGTCCAAAACAAAGGAGGTGATAGCTCTGTATTCTATTCTTTTCAGATAAAATGTTTAATAGACATTAACAAACTGTAGTTTATGTAGAAGAAGGCGTTTGTGATGGTGAGGGACTTCAAAAACATGCCTTTTTATCACTTTTGCAAATATCTGTGAATATTTGACATAAAGAAAAGAAAACTTGAATGGACTCGACAATGATCTTCAAATATGTGAAGGGGAATCAAATAGAAGAGGAAATCGATTTGCTCTTTTTGGCTGAGCTAGAACTAATGGTATGACATTAATGGGAGGCAGTTGTTGGCTCAATTTAAAGAAAACTATTGAAGAAATTGAGCATCAACCTACCAGAAGTGTAACTTTTGGGAAAGGGAGATTGGATTAGTTAATATCCTAACAGCAAAGATCTGGGGTTTTTTTGGATGCAAAGTGACTTGCCCAGGGTCACACAGGTAATAAATTTCTAAGGCCAGATTTGAACTCAGGTCTTCTTGACTCAAGGACCAGTGATCTATTCACTGCATCACTTAGCTGCCCTCACCAAAGGTCTGAAATAAAGACCATGTAGTCACTGGTTGAAAATATTAAAGGCAAGGTCCAAGCTTTGGCTAGATATTGGACTATAACACCTCTGAGTTTTCTCCCAACTCTGTAGTTCTATGATTCTATGAGTTGCCAAATTTGCATTGATCTTGACAACAAATCACTATAATCATTTGTGTGTGTATGTGTATAAAACCATAATTCAGGTTATTTGTTTTTTTAGGCATTAATATATTACGTTTCTTTTTTCCTCATCTCATTATAGAATTCATGTGGATTGACCATTGTGGGTATTTTTATTCCAATTATTATTTAATAAACTTTATGAAAATTGTCTAGCCATCTTAGAAAGGAAGATTTCTAAAAATCAAATTTCTCTTTAGTTCACATTAACAGAATGCATATGTGTTTGGGTTATCTCTTTATTTCTCTTGAGCACTATGAATCACTCCTAAAGTCAATGGTATAAAACATTTCATGACATTAATTTCTATATATGACAATATTTTTCAAGCCTCTCTTGGTAACTTAAAATAACAATATCAAATGAGAAAGATGCTTATTCTATGAACATATGAAGATGATCATATATGGAAAACACAAAGCCATAGAATAATTAACTTTGCCTGAATCAGATGTGAATAAACAAGTAACTTCCCATAATACATTTCTTTGTAGCAATGAAATGAATTTTTCATATATAAAGTGTGGAAATTGAACTAGATGATCTTTGACATTATTTTTCCTCTTGAACATTTAATGATTTCATGAATGACAGAGTTTACCTCACATAAATTGCTGCTATGTCTTTCTAGTCATCTATTTGTCAGATACATATAATTTTAAGCTTCCTTTTCTAGGATGCACCTAGGTTAACTTACTTGTTTTTAGCTATACAGCTATACATGAAAACCTGGCAGCTAGAGAGTAAAAATGATACTTCTATTATGTTTCCATATACTGGTATTTCCTGCTTTCTTGCTTGTGGTAGCTTTATTTTTCAACAGTTCCACAGATTGTTTGATTCTGGACTGCATTCCTTGGGTTTTGGATCACATGGAAGCCTAATCCCATTTTGCTGCACCATCACTGTAGCTTTTCCACCTCATTTTTATATGCTTCCCATTTGTTTTGTCAGCAAGTTGCTACTCCAAATTACTCCTGCTAAGTTCTAGTGTGATTTCTTGAGATGACCAAGGATCTCAGTCCCTGGGACTTATTAGAGATGACAAGAACTAATGATTTTATTTTCAAATGCTCATTCAGAGAGAAGAGATAGAATATGAATGCATCTAGGTCCTGATCCATAGTTTCCATTGTCCATAATTTTCATTAATATTTGAAATTTTCTCCGATTATTAAGTAAAAAACAAAACAAAATAAAAAAACTCTGAATCACCTAGAGCTACACAGCATATAAAAGCAGAAGAGTTTTTCAATTATTTTTTTTTTCTTCATCAATTCCTTTGGGCTTAGACACAAAAGTTTTTGAAAAGGAAAATAAACAAAGAGAAACAACTCCACGTATTTAGAGGTTTATATTTATATTTGGGATTTTCTTTTTTTTCATATTTCAAGATTTGGAATTGGATTCCTTTAGTCTAAAATGGAAGATCAGACAATTCTTGCATCCCCAGTTCCTGCTTTAAATATCATCAACTAGTTGGATCCATTAGTACCAGGGAAAGAGAAGGCCTTCGTAATGATGAAATCCAATCCAATGAATGCACTGCATAATAGAATCATAGATTTCAGACTGGAAAAAAGCTTACGTGTCATTTAATCCAAATCATTTATTTAAAGATGAGGAAATTTAAGTCCAGAGAAGTTAAGTGATATAGCCAAAGTAGAGAGAACTATGAAAGGAGTAAACAAGAAATAACTGGGGAAGAAAAGAAGTTTGAATGCCCACTGGTTCTTTCCATATCCTAACCTAGCTAGTCAGGAGACAACTGTCATTTCAACTTAATTTCATTGTTTTCATCATAACAAATTCAATTTTGTTACTGGCAGCATTAGATAAAATTTATAATGATAAAATTTTGCAGTTATGGGAAAAATCTTTTTTTTTTAATCTGTTTTCTCCGTGTGTGTGTGTGTGTGTGTGTGTGTGTGTGTGTGTGTGTGTGTGTGTGTGTGTGTAGTGAAGATGAAGGGCAAAAACAAAATGGTCTACTAAAGAGGTGAGTTTTAAAGCTTCGTTTTAATGCTAGAAGCGGCCCTTTGTTCTCTGACACCTGAGCATCAGTTGACTTAACAGCTCAGCAGGTGGATTAGACAGATGGTAGGCAGAAATCCCAGTTTTATTACTAACATTCATTGCTTCATCAAATTTGGGATAGCAAAAATACTTCAAATAAAAGACTAAAACATATTTTATCTTCTATTTTCGAGAAGCTTAGACTAAATTAAGAAATCTAAATTGATTATTTGGGGAACAGATCTATTTTATCAAGATAGCAATAAATATTTCTATCAATTTACTTAGATATTTTTTATTCAACAACTAACTCCACTGCAATTATTCAAAATAAACAGTAATTAACTGATCTAAATAAAGTAGCATAAGGGTTTACGAATTTGCCCTATGGTTTAACACCTGTGCTTTTTTACTTCCTGTAAATTTAATCTTGTCTTTTTCTCAAGAGGTGATAAAAAATAGAAGTTTTAAAAGGAAAATGAAAGAATGCTTAACTACTGTTTTCTTCTGTGTAAACCATCTGAGGCTAAGTACAATTGCATTAACAGAAAACTGTTTCTGGTCTTTAAGTGGAGTTCAGAGAATATCTGGAGCATGACTAGAGTAACTGCAATTTCGTGTTTTCTTTACTGCCTCCAAATAGTTCAGTCTATGTTATATTCTTGAGTACATATATAAGAAAGGAAGAAAAAAAAAGATCTCATTAGCATAGTAGAACTGAAAGTAGTAAGCAGAAGTCTGAGCAGCTGTACATGGTACTTTAAAATTTTTTCACCAAGGCACCAAGATGTAGAAGGTACTTAAACTTTTTACTTACTCATTCAATCTAGCAATCAATAAGGTGACTTGCATAGTGGTTAGAGAATTGGGCCTGGAGTCAGGAAGACTTGAGTTCAAATTTGAATTCAGCCACTTACTAACCATTAGAAAAGTCACAGCCTCTGTTTGCCTTGGTTTCCTCTACTGTAAAACAAAGAGAAAAATAGGACCTGCCTCATAAGATTTTTGAGATAATCAAATGATACAATATTTGTAAAAAAGCACTTATTTTAGTGACTGGAATTTAGAAGACACCACATAGATATTTATTCTTTCACTTCCCCCTCCAATAAGCCTTCATCAAGCATCTTCTTTGTCTCTGGTTCTTTTCCCACATATAGAAAAAACTGATTGTTTTGATGGGTAGTTAACATATAAAACTGTGTTTTTAGTTTACTGTAGTCTTTTGAATTTTTGCTCTCATACTTCAGTGCCTTCTGCCTACATCACACCATGTTTCCTTGCATCCGTGATATGACCTTTCCCTTATCCAAATTCTAGGCTATTGAGTATATGTCTCCCATGGGGCTTGGATTCCACCTGTCGTAGATCACCACCAAGAAAATGGCCATATTATGGATTTAAGGGCTGACATCACCAGACTTGTCCGTGCTACTTGTCTTCCACCATCTTTTCCAGACCCTACAATTATTGTATACTTTGTGGGAGTATGAGGTTTTTAAGATGCCATTTATCTTACCACTGTGACAAGAGGCAGAACATTTTTAGAAGATTCTGTTAGGAAGTTCTTCATTACATCAAGCCAAAGTCATTATTCCTGTATTTCCTCACCTATGACTCTATTTCAGTTCAATTTAAGAAATGCATTTCTAACACTTTTATCCAGTCAAGTTGGGGACAGTCCTGTGTTGTATTTTGTATGTTAAGATTTGTGACTCTTGATGACCTGACAGAATTCTGTGTGGGTCATTGTACTACATACCTGTGTGTGATAAAAAGAACTTTTTGAGTTGGCCAGAAGATTTTGGGAGAGAAAAAGAAAAGTTTAACCTTTCGAATGGCTAATAGGACTCTTTCCCCATGCTACAGAGTCGTATGGGAAAGCCAGCCCCCATGGGAATTTGACTTAAAACACATACAACTCAAGAGACTGCTAAGAATTACTTCTTGAAGGCAACCAGGAATTCCAAGAGGGAGAAGGGAGAGCACAGCAAAATGCAGGATGGCTTGTGCAAAGACACTGAGGAAAGTGAGGGAAGGTAGTTTTCAAATGTAAGTAGGCCAATATGACAGGAACAGGGAAAGAATAGAAGAATAATGTGGAAGAAGATTGGAAAAAATAAAATGGGACCAGCTTGTAAAAAAAAAAAATTAAACACTAAGTAGAGTAGAGGAGGGTAAATCTGATCCTAATGGTAATGGTGTCCCATGAGAATGTGCAGGTTATACTTGGTAAGACTTGTACTTTAGGGGAAAAAATAACATTGAAATAGTATGGCATATAGATTGGAGTGGGAAGATACTTGAGGCAAAGAGACTAAATATAAGGATATTACAATAGTCTAGGTGAGAAGTGGTGAGGTGCTGAATTAGGATCATTACTGTCTGAATGGATAGAGTAGAATATGTGCAAGAAATGTTAGGGCAATGGAACTGATAAGATCCGGCAAAGGATTGGATATGTGGGGTGAGGGAGAATGGGAAGTCAAGATTGTCACTGAGCTGGTGAAATTATCTGACTATTTGGATGATGGTACTCTAGTGAAAAGGAAGTTTAGAAAAGTGTTAGGTTTGGAAGGAAAGAAAAAAAGAAAATGAGTTATATTTTAGACATGTAGAGATTTAAGTGCTCATGAGACATTCATTTTGAAATATCCAGAGATGAGAGATAGCTCTACAGTATAGTTTTATGATTCATCTGAATACATGCGGTAACTGAATACAAGCAAATTGAGGAAGTTAGCAAGAGGAAGAAAGTAGGAAAAAGGAGAAGAGGGAAAGTACATTTATGGTTAGTGGCCATGGAATGGATAACAGTTCAGTAAATTATATTGAGAAGGAACATTTAGATGAGTTGGAGGTTAATGAAGAGAGAAATAATATTACTTCAACAGTGCAAATGTATGTCATCCCCCAAAATGCAAACATTCTTTTAAATAAAGAATAAAATTCAGCTCTCTCTCTAAACAGTAATTTTCCATGAGATTGAATAGGCCTTCTTTGGTGCCTCCTATGCAGTTAGAATGGAGATGAAGCATAGAACACCTATGGATACCTATGGAATAAATTGTGAGAAATGGATAGAGTATAACCGATGGCTCAATTTTTTTTTTTTACAAATTAACATATTTTAATGTCAGAAAGTATTAATATCCATAAAGTAGGTATGGGTTTTTATGTAAGGTTTCCCATGTCCAAATCAAGGCCCCAAGATGCCAGGTTCCACATGGAAACACAATTTAAGTACCTTATCATGACTCTCTTCTTATGTGTTTTCACCTTGCTTTTTGTCATCATAAGTATAAGGCTACAAAACAGAGAATGCTTGAAGGCAGAGACTGTTTAATTCTTTTCATTGTATCCTGAATATCTAGCATAGTTCCTTGAACATAGAAGGCAGTAGGATGGACTAAAATCCTAGAATTGAAGTCAAGTTGGAATCCCTCTGTAGAAATGGGCAGTATGACCATACCTTCCCAGGCTCTCAGTTTCCTCATGAGTAAAATAATACTTTTCCTAACTGTTGAACAACTGGGGTTGTCCTGAGGGAGAAAAACCACATTGCAAACTTTAAATTGTGGTATAAATATTAATGATTATGACAAAAGATAATTATTATTACAGCAGAGAGCATAGTACAGTGGATAGAGGCAGAAGAATGTAGGTTCCAGTACTATATCTAACACATACTTGATCTACAAGCAAAGTTTAGTCATTTAAGCAAGTAATTTAGTACGCTAGTCCACTCTCTAAGGTATTAATTTACCAAGCTTATTGATACACACTGGGGAAGACAGTTTGAAACTGAGAGTTCCCTATTCAGATTAAATCCCAGGTTTGGACCAAATAAATGCAATAGGCCCTGAGTAAATTGACGTATGCTCCGAAATAGACTTGGGTTCTGCTTTCAAAAATAGAACACTGAGTCCACCACACACACACACACACACACACACACACACACACACCTGTAATTAGAGCTGCCAGGGAGGCCACAGATGGCACATCTCAAGCTCTGGAATTTTGAGCTGCAGTTGGCTAAACTGACCAAGCATCCTCACTAAGTTTGGCATTAATACAATGAGCTCATAGGAAGTGAGGAGGGCTGCTTAAGCACATTTGAACTGGCCTAGGTCTGGCACTTAGCAGGGCAAAGCTCATGTTCTGATGAGAATAGGACAGTCTTATGAATAACCTCATGTACATCCAGCCTGGGCAAGAGAAGGACAGTCTTAAAAAAAAATAACATACTAAATTTGGATAGACAGCTACTTTATCCTAGCCTGGCATTGGCTTGCCTTTTATTTTTCTATATCCGTCATAGAAATTGCTATCCTTTGAATAAAAGCATAGTAGAATTGAATATTTTGAAAAAAAATTCCTTTTGCTTAACAAATTTAAGCTGTTGAACCTATCAACCCAGAACTATTAGTTTTAAGGTATTTTTTTGTTGTGGCTGATAATCTTCCATGCTATGACGTCAATTTAAATTCTGGGCATCTAAGCAAAATTTTACAATGTGTATGCTCCTTCTAAGCAAGTGTGTTCAGTAGGGCACCCTCAACATACCCCCACCCCCCAAAAAACCCCTACAGGTTGAGGATTATAGATAATCATACTTACTCTTCCATATTTAAATAATGGTATTTGTATAACTACACATAGAGAAGGTCTTTCTGTTCTTCAAAGAAAGGCATGAATATTTTCATTAAAATTTCCTTATGCAAAATCCAAAATAAATGTTTGATATTAAATCCATTTAGGATAGTTATTTTAAGAGTTTAATTTGCTAACATAACCAGGGTCTAACTTCTTATAAGAAGCAAACAATGTGTACTTAGTTTTAAAAGACTTAAGAGCTATGTGATGACTGACAGAAACTAAGAAAAGATACTATTTTATTCAATGAAAAAGACAGTAATAGATGCATAAGACTTGTACATGTACTGTTGCCCTTTCTGTGATATTTACCTTGAGTTTTTTTTTTAAAGCAACCCTTTTCTCATTAAGCAGAAAGGTCAAGTAATGTTTAGTTTATATTTACTCTTCTTTAAAAAAATACTGTTCTGGAAGAGAAGTTATTAGACTGTATTTGGAGTGTCTATTGCTCAGGTGCTGTTCCATGCTGTCATTTTTGCCTTAGCAGATTGTCTGCATCTGCTCTCTTTTTGGTCAGAGGCAGAAGAAATGAACATTTACTCTGCTAGCATAGCTAAGTTCTCTGAGTCTGTCTTGCCTATTCTAATATAGTATAATTAGCCCATGTTGGGCAGGAAGGAAAAACTGCAGCTAGAAAAACTAAAAGCTTTGTCAGCAAGCTTGAGTCTTCTCCCAAGCCAGTTTTTTTGTTCGTTTGTTGGATTTGGTTTTGTTTTGTTTTATTTTTCCATATTACACAGTGGGCATAGAACAGAAAAGCATGAGTCAATAGGCCTGGTGTCTAAACCAAAGTTATACCATTTAAAATTTTTTTAACTTCTAAGTGGATATTTGGGTAACTAGCAAGTAGATATTTTGAAAGCTCCTCATTCCATGTAATTTGGAGATTATTAATATTTATTAGAATCTATTCATATGTTGCTGTCCAGTTTTTTTATGAATTAACATTAGCTCATAGTGATTGTGGGCAACAGTTCTCTGGGATGATGCTTTGGTTCACTACAGTTTATTGATTGACTTCTCAATGATATTAGTGGCATGGCCTGTGATTTGCCCTACATCTGTTTATCAAGGATATAAAATCTCTAGAATACTATCTAACCACCATTTGTTCCTTTCTATTTATTTGTGCAAGAGATGCTAAATTTTTACAAACTGCCATGATAGGTTGCATAGATTTCCTTCATTCATGGCATGTTCTGAATAAATAAATAAGGGTAGGCTTAAGAACAAATGTTCTCTACCATCTAGGATAATCACCTGATCCTGAGTCACTATCATAAACCCCTCCATTTCAATAAACAAATCAATATAAATCAAATATTATTATTATGTCATTCTAATAATTTTCTGATGAGAATGATATCGAAAAAGTCCTGAGACAAGTTATTCTTCTATAAAGGGTGTTTCATACCTCCCAGCTTCGATTAATAGATTCATAGAAGACCTAGACATTTCTATTGAATGAAAATTATAAACTAGGTATCAAAGAGTACTTAATTAATTTGGGAAGACTGTGCTTCTTTTGAGCCATCTGATGACTTTGGGTAAGGACATTTAGGAAATATATTGGAATTCCTTGAAAGAATCAGAAACACCACTGAGTCTGTGTATATTAAAGAAGGAATTCCCACAAAAAACTGGTCAG
Organism: Pseudochirops corinnae; assembly: GCA_028646515.1. Lineage (NCBI taxonomy): Eukaryota > Metazoa > Chordata > Mammalia > Diprotodontia > Pseudocheiridae > Pseudochirops > Pseudochirops corinnae. The sequence continues at coordinate 113,983,135 of CM053591.1, read as the reverse complement.
GCTTCAAGAGTGCCTTGAGGAGACACAGCTCTCTCAGTAGTACCAGAGGCTAGCAGTGTGTGTGCATGTGCAAGGAAGTATGGGGGATGTAGGAGAGGTATGTTTGGAGGAATATCAGAAGGGTGTATTGTTAATTCTGTCCAATTCTTAGTGATCCCATCTGGGGTTTTTGTGGCAAAGATACTGGAGAGGTTTGCCATTTCTTTCTTTGGCTCATTTTACAGATAAGAAAACTGAGGCAAACTGGGTTAAGTGATGTGTGCAGGGTCATAGAATTTTGTCTGAGGCCAGATTTGAACTGGGGAAGATAAGTCTAGGCCCTGCAATCTACTGAAAGGTTAATCAAATGTAACAATCTTCCCTGCACATTTATAGGTCTACATGACTACATATGTTCTCCTTTCTTCTTGGAACAGTGGCCGCATTACCAGGACTGAAAGATATACCTGAAAGATATACCTGGCTGATTCCTCTTCCTGGATGGATTGGACACCCTTCTAGGAATATATGGAATCAGTCCTGAGTCCTTTTGATACAGACATTTTGCCATATCAATCATGGAGGCCTTGCTCCTTTGAACTCTGGCCCAGTCCAAAGCCACAAAATATCCTCTGCTGAGTGACATACAGGTCTTGTCCCTGAGTCAATCAGATGGCAAGTCACGTATAGCTCCTGCTCAAGCCAATCAGGTGCACTCACATGTGGCTCTGGCACTGAGCTAATCAGGTGCAGTCATATAGGGCCCTGGCACTGTACTTTAAAACTGGATATAATCTGGAAAAATTTTATATTTTCTTTGGAGTTTGACTTGTGGGGAGGATACTCTGCCTAAGGCCTTCACAGCCAGGACTCTGGAAGCTATAATCAAAGGACACCCAGCATGTGATCCCAGATGTTGGTGCTTTCCTAGTTTGGTGATATATGTAAATATTTCTATTACTCTGTTAAGCTTTATTTTTATATTCCTATATTTCTTTAATATTGCTTTCTATTGTCCTTATGTGCAAAATAAATGTCTGGTGTGAAGGGTGGTCATTATACTATGGAATACAATCCTAAAAAATAAGTAAGAACATGCATGTATCTCCTTAATAATAGCTGATTTCAAAAAGTCCCACTTGTGCTTCACTGAAGCAGAGAGATAATATTGGGTTCTTGAAGGTTCTAGAAGTAGAGTCTAAACTTTGCCTGCCAAACTAGAAAGTGTTAAAATATGAGCCTGGCTACTGATATATTTGTTGGATAACCAGCCACGCTGGTTTTAGAACAATTCATCTCACCAAGTTGGGCAATGAATGATGAGATTTGTAGATCAAAATCTTGTGTCACTAACCTCCATATCACTAGTATTGGCAATAGACTAGCAGGAAAGTGGATAAAAGATGCTACAAATCATACAGGTTTCAAACTATCTAAAAAAATTTAAATTAACTGTGAGTCCTTTGAGGTGAGGGTATGCTTTTACCTTTTTCTACATCCCCAGATCTTAGTACAGTATTTAGCACGTAGTATCCTACCTTTCTTTGAAAGATTCACAGTGAAGAAGATAAAGAAACAGACCACACACACACATCCATGCACAAACATACATATTACAAATATGTGGTAGAGGAAACAATATTAAAGGCACTCGGGGTTTAAGATTTCATAGATCATAAGATCATACCATCTAGGTCAATCATTTATTTTAGTCCTTTAAAGAGGTTAAATGACTTCTCCAAAGTGGAAAAAAAGAATTCCAAATTAGCGGAAAACATTATACACAGAATTATTTTTTTTTAAGTTGGAGAAGCCACTAGTAACAATGAAGGAGACTCTAACAATTACTTTTTCATTTCAGTAATATTTTAAATCTTAAAATGTCCCTGAGATCACCAATAAAGGATATTATTCATGAAAACCTGAAAAGCAATCAGAGGTGTTTGAAGACAACTTTCCGTATTAGACTATATATACATAATGATACAAAGAAATGAGAAGTATATAAAAAAATCTAGTTCAGGGGTGGCTAGTGGCACAGTGAATAGAGCACCAGCTCTGGAGTCAGGAGGACCTGAGTTCAAATCAGGCCTCAGACACTTAAGACTTATTAGCCATGTGACCTTGGGCAAGTCACTTAACCCCAATTGCCCTTCCTTCCCCTTCCAAAAAAGAAAAAAAAAAGCTACTGCATTTGCTGTTTTAAAAATCATTTGTTGAGATAAAAATATGGCACTTGAGGGGTTTTCTCCAACAAGATGTATTCTATGTGTCTATAAAGATTATACATGATCCTTTGACAGATTCAATAATAGAGATGACATTTGTTGACTAATTTTGTGAACATCAGAATTAAATGAGGCATAAAATACTTATGCATATACTCATCAAATTATTACTAGCATTTTACAGAATATTATGTATATGGGTTAAATAAAAAAAAAAGATTCCATATAAATGGAGTGGTCCTCCAAATATTTGTCTTTGCAGTTGACATTGTGTTGCTTGCATTGAATTCCCATAAACTTGCAAGACATTCCCAGTGAAATTCATAGCCTCTCAAAAGATCTCATTATAGCAGTTCACATGGAAACAAAAGTGGGGGGAGACAAGACAGCAGAATAAAGGCATGGACTCACTTGACCTCTACCCCAAACCCTTCCAAATACTTGTAAAAATAACTCCAAACAAATCCTAGAGCAACAGAACCCACAAAAAAAAGAGAATGAAACAAATTTCCAGGCCAAGAAAACCTGAATCAACCAAGACAATGGGAAAGTTCTATTGTACCAGGTTGGGAGATGAACACAGTCCAGTGTGGGCCTGAGCAGCACAGACCAGGTACCAGCAAGCCTGGAAGAGGCCCCAGGGGACTGAATCACTGGCAGTTGAGGCAGTTTCCAAACTTCTCAACCCATAACCGTGAAAGACAACTTGGAATGTCAATGGGAAAGGTCTGTCAGACCTGGGTGAGAGAGGAGCACAGACCATCCCTGGGGTAATAGTGGTGGCAGGTAGCAACAGTGCCAGCAGCTGCTTCCAGAGTTCTCAGACCACAGTCTGAAAGGGAATTGAACAACTGATCAGGAGGAGATTGCAGGAGTCTTTCTATTTGCACTGAGGTAAGATTCTGTTACTTTGCCCATACTTGGATCTTGGTCACAGGCCTGGGTGGTGGTCCTGGAAAGAGGAGGGGCACTAGGAAAAAACAGCTTGTGGTAGCACTAAAGAGGGAACCTCCCTCAAAGTGCCAAGGCAGAAAATAATGCTTGTGGTCACTTACTGATCACAACACAGGCCAAGAGAGGAGTAAACACCTTAGATCATATCACCTTGGATGGAATGAAAACTTGCAGGTCCCTAGAAGTACCTCTGAAAACAGCTGCACAAAACCCCTGAAGCTTGGGACAGTATGCCTTTCACTCTGGAAGCAGAGTCCTACCCTAACCAATAGCTAAAAAGTCAAGTAATTGGCTGGGAGAATGAGCAAACAGAAGAAAAAACTCAGACTATAGAATTTTATTTTGATGACAAGGAAGATCAAAACATATAATCAGAAGACTACAAAGTCAAATCTCCTACCTCCAAAGCCTCTAAGAAAAGTATGACTTTGTTTCAGGCCATGGAAGAGCTCAAAAAAGATTTTTAAAATCAAGTAAGAGAAGTAGGGCAAAAATTGGGGAAGAGAAATGAAAGTGATGTAAGAAAATAAAGAAAAATGAGTTAGCACTTTAGGAAAGGAAACACACACAAAAAAACTGAAGAAAATAACAACATGAAAAAATAAAGTAGACCAAATGGCAAAAGAGAATTGACCAAATGGAAAAGAAGGTCCAAAATCTCATTGAAGAAAATAATTCTGTGAAAATTGGAATGGAGCAAATGGAAGGTAATGACTCTGAACAATCAAGAAATTAAAAAAATAAAACCAGAAGCATGAAAAAAGAGAAGACAACGTGAAATATCTCATTGGAAAAACAACTCACTTAGAAAATGGATTCAGGAGAGATAATTTGTAAGTGGTTGGACTACCTGAAATCCATGATCAAAAAAAAGATCCTAGACATCATCTTTCAAGAAATTATCAAGGGAAACTGCCCTGATATTCTAGAGCCAGAGAGTAAAATAGAAACTGAAAGAATACACTGATCAACTCCTGAAAGAGATCCCAAAAGTAAAACTCCTATGAATATCATATCCAAATTCCAGAGTTCCCAGGTCAAGGAGAAAATATCACAATCAATCAGAAAAAAACAATTCAAGCATTGTAGAAACACAAGATTTAGCAGCTTCTACATTATGGGATTAGAGGACTTGGAATATGACCAGAGGTCAAAGGAGTTAGGATTAAAATCAAGAATCACCTAACAGCAAAATTGAGTATAATCCACAGGAGGGCAAAATTGACATTCAATGACATAGAGGTATTTAATACATTCTTAATAAGCCAGAGTTAAATAGAAAAATTAACTTTCAAATACAAGACTCCAGAGAA
>CM053591.1:113961653-113972805 GCA_028646515.1 Pseudochirops corinnae | reverse complement strand
AGAAGAAAGTGTGAAATATCTCATTGGAAAAATAAATGACCTGGAAAACAGATCATGGAGAGATATTTAAGAATTATTGGATAATTTGAAAACAATGATTACAAAAAAACCTAGACATTAATTTCAAAAAATTACCTTGGAAAAACAGCCCTGATATTCCAGAAGCAAAGGGTAAATAGAAATTAAAAGAATCCACCAATCACCTCCTGAAAGAGATAATGAAATGAAAACTCTCAGAGCCAAATTCCAGAGCACTCAGGTCAAGGAGAACATATTGTAAATAGCCAGAATGAAACAATTCATATATCATGGAATCACAGTCAGTATAACACAAAGTTTATCAACTTACACATGAAAGAATCAAAGGCTTATAATATGAAGTTTTAGAGGGGAAAAAGCTAGGATTATAGCCAAGAATCACCTACCTAGCAAAATTGAGTTTAATCCTTCAGGGGAAAAATGGACATTCAGTGAAACAGAGGATTTTCAAGAATTCCTGATAAAATGACCAGAGCTGAATAGAAAATGTGACTTTCAAATATGACTCAAGAGAAGCACAAAAATGTGAAAAAGGGAAGATAAATCATAAGAAATTCAATAAGGTTAAACTTTTTACATTCCTACATGGGAAGATGATATCTGCATCTCATAACAACAGTCTCACTGTTAGGTCAGTTAGAAGTACACATAGAAAGAGGACATAAATGTGAGGTGAAAAAGATGGAATGATCTCTTAAAGAAATAAAATCTAGAGGTGAGAAAGTGATTACACTGGGAGAAGGGGAAAGAAAGAAGTAGAAGGGGGCAAATTATCTCACATAAAAGAGGTATGAGAGGATTTTTACAATGAATGGGAAAATGGGGGGGGGCAATTAGCAGAAGCCCTTGAAACTTAATTTCATCTAAGTTGGCTTAAAGAGGGAATAACTCATGCACTCAATTGGGTGTAGAAATCTATCTACAGGGAGAAAAGGGATCAGGGAAAGGGGAGACTGATAGTAGAGAGGGCTGATTGGGATAAGTAATAGTCTGAAGAAAAACACTTCTAAGGATAAACAAGATAAAAGAAGAGAGAGTAGGATCAACAGAAGGGAATAGGATGGAGGGAAATGCAGTTAGCAATCATAACTGTGAAAAAATTGCCACAAATTTCTCTGATAAAGGTCTTATTTCTTAAATATATAGAGAAATGAGTCAAATTTATAAAAAAAAAAAATTATTCCCCAATTGGTAAGTGGTCAAAAGGATATGAATAGGCAGCTTTCAGAAACAATAATCAAAGTGATCCCAAGTTCTGTGAAATCACTATTGATTTGGGAAATGCAGAGTATAACGTGAAAGTTGAATATGACATGAATATATGTGCAGATAATATGAATATGATATGTATTCTACATAATATGAATATTATGAAAAATAATATCAACTGTGAGGTACCACCCTTCATTGATCAGATTAGAAAATGCAATAGAAAAGGAAAATGACAAATGTTGCATGTGGGGAAATTGAGACGATAATGCAGTGTTGGTAGAATTATGACCTGATTCAACTATTTTGTAGTGTAATTTATAACTGTGCTAAAAAGCGGTATAACTCTGGGTATACCCTTTGACCCACTATTAGGGGTCTATATTCAAAAGTATTTCTTTAAAACAGGAAAAAAAAAGATCTATGTGTATAAAAATATTGATAGGAGGTCCTTTAGTGGTGGCAAAGAATTGGAAATTGTGAGAATATCTGTTAATTGGGAAATGAACGACCGAATTAGAGTATACGATTGTGACAAAAGAGTATTGTACAATTTATGAAATAATGAGCAGAATGCTCTCAAAAAGTGCAAAGATTTACACGAATTGATGCAAAGTAAAGTAAGTAGAAACAGGAGAACAGTGTACATAATAACTGCAACACTGTCTGATGATCAACTGCAAATGACTTAGCTATTCTCAGCAATACAGTGATCCAAGACAATTCTGAAGGACTTATGATGAAAATGCTGTTCATCTCCAGAGAAACATTCTAAATAGAGATTGAAATATACTTATTTATTTTGCATTCTTTACTTTTCTTGGTTTTATGGGGGGAGAGGGGTGGTTTCTTTCACGTGACTAATGTGGTGACGTATTTTGAATGCCAGACATGTATGTATAACTTCTATTTCATTGCTTGCCTTCTCAATGAGGGAGGCCAAAAAGGATGGAGGAGGAGAATTTGGAACTCAAAATTTTAAAATATCAAGAATTGAAAATTGTTTTGCATGTAATCAGGGAAAAATTAAATATTAAGTTAAAAGAACCTATGGGTGGAAAACAATTGCTATTGAAAATGGTTAAATTTAAATACATATTAAAGTGATAGCTTTCCATTTCAATACAACTATTTAGCATAATTAAAGTAATTTTTGGTCTTTTATTGCTTTCTGTTTCTAATTCAGCTTTGTCCAAAATGATTATATAAGTCAATTTTATTTTTTGATGATGGGGGTTTAGGATAGTTGACTTTACATCATGTTTTCATTTTTAGTTCAAGGGAGTCGATCTCCTTTTCAAAATAATTTGAAATACCAATTTAAAAATCCACTTCATTTTTAACATCTGGATTTAGCATTAAGTGAATATTTTCAATGACCTCAGTACCTTCAACTTTTCCCTCTTCCTATTCTAATAGTTCCACAATTTTGGGTATTTTATGTAACTGAAGTTCAGAGAAGAAATCATTTTTATGATTATCCTCCTGTTGTTGTCAATTTGTTGATTTGTAAACTGGATTTGTGGGTATCACTGAAAAAAGCAGGATATGATTTTGATAAAGAACCAAAATACTTCTATGTTCAATTTATTTAATGTGTGTTTTTAGAGTCCCTGATTTAAGGGTAACTTCACTGAAGCCTTTGCTGCTGATGGAGTATTGGCAGATTTTTTTTTTAATTGTTGTTTTCATGAATCTTTTTTTTTTTGTGGTAGAGGAGGACAAAGAAACTTGTTCATCCTATTTCTTCCATGTAAAGATTATCATAGTCACCTAAGACCAATCAATCTGCAAACCTAGAACACCCAATCTATTTCTTAGATTCCTTGGATTAGTTTCATCATGGTGGTGATAGTGTTACTCAGTGGCATTTCCAGAGTCCATTTGGCCTTTAGTTCAGTCTCTCTGTCTGGTTTTAACAGCTACAATACTAATCTATGGGGAGACAGAGTACCTACTATATATCACCCTGATTTGCATTACTTTACTTTGTCATTTTGACCCATGGTCTCCCCTCATAGAAATGGATTGATCTCTAATGACAGTTAATTAGTATGTAGTTTTGTTATAATTTACTATTGATGTTGTTAACTAAAATCTATTATTTCTCATACTTTTAATGTAACTATATTTTCTTGGGTATAAAGTACTATTTGTGTTCTTTCAAGGATTTCTCTTTGTTGTTTTAAGAGGCATACTAGGATAGACTTCTCTCTTAAAACCTTTCACTCTGCAATCTGGGACACCTTGCCTGTCAAATTCAATCAACAGAATATTATCTGAAAGTAAAATCAATAAAACTTCAGCATTTATAAAGAGGAAATTTTTGATATTTGTATGTCTGCATTGTCATTTAAGAAACTGATGACCATAGTAGAAATATAGTGAATAGAACACTGAAAATTATGATGACATTCATGGTTAAATTTTAATAGATTATATCTATTTTTGGCTTTTATAAAACGCCAGCTGATAAGTCTATTTTTCGTTTGAATAATTGAAAGCATGCATTTCTCTAAGATCTTTTTCCATTTAAATATGTCCAAAAATTCCCTGTTACACTTTTTAATGAATACCCCAAATGATGTGAAAGTCTGACTGATAATTAATTTCTTTAAATATTTATTTATAGCATGAAAATGATTTACATACAAAGCAAAGTGATATTTAGACAATTATGCAAATTTTGCATGTGCCACATAACAAACCATATATGCTACTATGTACTCCAGATATTTTTTAAAATCATTATTGAATTAAAATAATTGAAAAGGTAATTTCACTAAGAAAATCAATCATATGTGGATGATATACTCTATTACATTGATATTCCTTTGTGATATTATTTTGGTGCTAAAGAAATAACATTTGTGTAGTTTCATATGGCTAGAATTTTTAATCACTTAAAATTCAACAACTGAAAAGATGAAAGACCTTAAGTTTTGATGCATATTAACAGCTTCTATCTAACAAATGCTGACAAAATTTGGTGATCTCATCAAATGAATGATATTATTTTAATGGCAGATTTTCCATCACCTGAATTAATACCTTCTTGGAAAAAGATCAATAGGGTGCTGGACATGGCAAACATCAATTAATATTATAAAATTGATTACAGATAGGAAATAAATTTTTATGGATGTGAATCTTATGGAATCAGTTGTCTTTTCATGGCAAAACCACTGATTTATTAGAGTAAATATTAAAGTTAATATAAAGCCATAAGAAGTAATAGAAAGAACATGCTGTTGAAACAAACCCAGTTTGAGCTATAGAAAATATTATTGATGCTGAAGAATGTGATATGAATAAAGACATCAACATCAATAATTATTATTTCATAAAGAGATTTAGCTAATGAGAGTGTATTGCCATGACAAAGAGATCACAAAACTCTAAAAGACTCTTAAGTCAAACACTGACATACTTTGTCAAACAGAGATTTATGTACACTTAAGGAAACATTGAGATTGAGAATGATTGAGAATGTAATTAATCCATGAAATTTTATTAAGTAAAAAAAAAGATAATTTTATAAATTTTTAAAAAGATGTTGCACAAATAAAGCCAATAAAATAGAAGCAGAAGATGGAAAATGGATGGGAAAATATTTGCAAGTATCATAAAAAAAATCTGCCATCCATTTATACAAATGAAATTGAAATCATTACATAGCAACAAGAGTCACTGCCCAATATAGAAATAGTTAAAAGCTATGAACAAATCATTTTCCAAAGATTTGCAGATTAATCAACAAAAGAAAACAAGTTCTGTGTTCCTAGTCGTTAGAGAAATGCAAATTGAAACAAATTCAAGATTTCATCAAATTCCATGGAAATAGACAAAGGTGAAAATAAAATGAGAATAGCTAATTCAACATTATAGTATCTTTGTAAAGATACTTTAGAATTCCACTATTGGTAGAACTTTAAAGCAGGTCAACTAATCTGTATCTCAATTTGGAATCATTAAAAAAAAGTGATTAAACTATTTTCTTTGTTCCAGCAACATGCCTACTGATTCTAAGCCAAAAAGAGAAACCTGGGTTTAGTATATAACAGAATATTCAAACCATCATGATTTGTGGAAGCTACAAATTAGAAACAAAGTGAATTTCCATGATTTTGGGAATTGCTGAAAAATATCATATATTAATTAAAAGCACTAATGTTACATAATCAAAAGATATGAAAATATGTCTAATGGACATCTTGAAAAGAAACAATGATTACAAAGAACCAGTTTGGTTTTGTCAAGAACAAGTTACCCCCAAAAAGCTATTTTTTTCTTTTTTTTTTTGACATGATTACAAAACTGTTATATGATTTGTGTATGTGACAAATCTATTTCACCTAAATTTTGGCAAAGTGTTTGATAGTTAACATTTTTATTATGCTTTCTAGTTATAAAAGCATTTTACATATCTTTCCTCATTTGATCCTCACAATGACCATGGAGGGTAGGTGCTGTTATTATTTTTATAAAGTATTCCCTGTTATTCCTGGTGGGGTGGGGAAGAGTGAGAGAGGTATGCTACACAATAAAATAAATTAGTTGAGTCCAGAACTGATTGACTGATTTGGCATCAACTTTGAAAAATGTTTCATAGTAGAGTTCATCAAAGACCTTTGCTTGTTTTGTTTTTGTTTTTGTTTTTGTTTTTTTGCAGTTCTGGGAACTGGTGAAGCAGGGGAGGTTTGATTGCTACTCCAAATACACACACATATATGCACACATTCACAACACAACTGATGCTGAATTGAGTCAAGACAATGTGAAGAAGATTTAGGATGGTTTGAGTTAACTTTATTGTAGGTATATAATAATATAACTAGACTATTTTAATGATTTTAGGACTTTGGTGGTGAAGCTCCTGAGAATCCAAGAATCTCCTTGGTGGTTTCAACTAATTATATTGTTATGTGGAATATTCTTTTCTATGTACTTGTTGGTGGCATTTTTTTGGTATATTATCTGAAACTTATTTAGCACCACCAAGAATACAAAGTTCTTTAATGCATTATTTACATTTGAGTCACAAAACAGTGTTGCAAAATGGACTGTACAGCAGGGGCCTGGGCAACATGGAAGCTGCGCTCAGAGGCATGGTCAATATGGTGGCAAGTTGATCCACCAACCACAAAGGCCATTCCAAGGCCTATCACCTCATGGCTGGGATCTGACAGAGCTGGGTAAGAGACAAATGCAGGAATTGGGACAGAGGCAGCAGATGCCCCTTGGACTACCAAAACACAGCCTGGAAATTTGAAAAGCACCTATCTAAATTTCCAGGGACCAGAATGGAAGAGTGAACCCTGGCTGCTCTAATCCCCACCTCTGACCCTGTAAAAATAGTAATTATTGCCCCAGAGGAAAATTTTGAAGAGTAAAGACTTGGGAACCCTAGAGGAAGGGCGTGGCTAAAGCCCTGCCTCAAAATGGATAAAAAAAAAAAAACCAGACAGCAAAGACAAAGACACTAGAATCCTATTATTGTGAGGAAATTCAGAGGAACCAAATTCAGAAGGAGGCAGTATTGACTCCACACCCACAGCTGAAGCCTCAACAGGGAATATGAATTGGTCTCAGGCATTGAAAGCATTCCTAGATGAGCTCAAAAAGAACTTTGAAACCAAATTAGAGTGGTAGAAGATAAAATGAATAATTCTTTTAAAATCAAAATTGTGAAATTAGAAAAACATGACAATGAAGAAAACAGCCCCATAAAAAGAAAAAAAATGTGTGAAATGGAAAAACATATAGAAAAGGAACTTGAAAAACTGACTGAGGAATATAATGTGCTAAAAGTTAGAATCCACCAAATTGAAGCTAATTAAGTCTATGAGGCACCAAGAATCAATCAAACCAAACATCAAGAATGAAAAATTAGAAAAAAAGGTGAAGTATCTCAAGGGAAAAATCACTGACCTAGAAAACAGATCTATGAGAGATAATCTAAGAATTATCTATCTACCTGAAAATCATGATGACAAAAAGAGCCTGGAAAAGATCTTCAAAGAGCTTTTGAAGGAAAACTTCCCTGAGATCTTAGAATCAGAGGGTAAAGTAGAAATTGAGAGAATCAACCTGACACCTCCTGAAAGGGATCCCAAATTGAAAACTCCCAAAAATGATGTGGCCAAATTCTAGAACTATCAAGTAAAGGAGAAAGTACTGCAAGCAACCAGAAAGAAAAAATTCAAAGGAAGTACAGTAAGGATAACACAGGATCTGGCAGCGTCTACATTGAAAGATTGGAGGGGACAACAGAGCCAATATGGTGGCTTAGAGGCAGGAAAACTCTGCAGCTCCCACATAGCCACCTCAAATAACCATAAAATATGATCTAAACAAATTTTAGGGCTCCAGAACTCACAAAATTATGGAGATACACATGTCCCACTGAAGTCAGCTCAGCAGGCAGGACAGGAAGGGAGGGGAGCCCAGCCTGGCCTGAAACTGTGGTTTGGCCCCAGGGTGGCCAGGACAAGCTGCAGCTAGAGGCTTCAGGAGAGCGGATGCATCTGTGGCCATTTCCAGAGCTATCAACCCATAAGAAATAAGGACTAACTGAAAGGTTAGTGGAACTTGGCTAAATTTGGGAGAGAGGGTACAGGTGAACTGCTTCCAGGCCCGGGGAAGTAATGGAAGTGGCAGCCCTGCAGCCACTCCCAACTGGCTGCTCCAGAAGCTCCCAGCCTGCAGAGTGCAGGAGGGCCAAGTGATCATTCAGAGGCTAAGTGCTCTTGCCTTAAGCTGCCTGGATCAAGATCATGGTCTTGGGTGGTGGTCCTGGGATATGTTTTCAATGAGCCAAAGCTGGTGGGGGCTACAGCAGCCTCCTAATAGATCCAGCAGCTGCAAAACCCCCAGCAATTTGGGACAGACATCTCCCCTCTGGAAGCAGAGGTCTACTGAGACCAAAAGCCAAGTAATTGACTGGCAACATAAAGCAAGCTAAGGAAGCAAATCAAGAACAGCAATCCAACTTTGGATGCCATTTTTGGGGACAAAAAGGATCAAAGCAAGGAATGGGAAGAAGACAACACAGTCAGAACAACCACACCAAAAGCTTTCAAGTAAAATGCAGACTTCTTATAAGGCATAGAGCAGCTTAAGAAGGATTTTGAAAACCAAATAAGAGAAGGGGAGGAAAAATTGGAAAGAAAAATGAGAATGATGCAAGAAAATTATGAAGAGCAAGTCAACAACCTGACTAAAGAAAATAACACCTTAAAAAATAAATTAACTCAAATGACAAAAGAAGCCTAAAAAGCCAATGAGGAGAATACCTTAAAAAGTCGAATTTGCCAGATGGAAAAGAATCTCAAAAGCTTTCTGAAGAGAATAATTCCTTCAGATTTAGAGTGGAGCAAATGGAAGCAAATGACTTTGTGAAAAATCAAGATACTATTAAACAGATCCAAACAAATTAAAAGATAGTAGGCAAAGTGAAATATCTCCTTGAAAAAAACACTGACCTGGAAAATAAATCCAGGAGAGACAATTTAAAAATTATTGGAGTACCAGAAAGCCATGATCAAAAAAAGAACTTAAAAAGCATCCTTCAAGAAATTTTCAAGGAAAATTGCCCTGATATTTTAAAAGCAGATGGCCACAATAGGACTTGAAAAAATTCACTGATCACCTCTTGAAAAAGATCCCCAAAGGAAAACTCCAAGGAATGCTATAGCTAAGTTCCAGAGTCCCCAGATCAAGGAGAAAATGTTACAAGCTGCCAAGAAGAAACAACTTGAATACTGTGGAAACACAATTAAGGGACTGAAGGGCCTGGAATATGATAATCCAGAGATCAAGGGAGCTAGGATTAAAACCAAGAATGATGTACCCAGCAAAATCAAGTATAATGTTCCAGGGGGAAATATAGACATTCAGTGAGGTAGATGACTTTCAAGCATTCTTGCTGAAAAAACTAGAACTGAAAATAAAATGTGACACTGAAATACAAGAAAGATTGGAGAGACTGGAATATGATATCTGACAAGGTTACAACCAAGAATCAGCTATGCAGCAAAATTGAGCATAATCTTCCAGGCAAGGAGATGGTCAATCAATGATACAAGGGACTTCCAGACCTTTCTGATGAAAAAGGCAGAGCTCAGTGGAAAATTCAACCTCCAATTAAAAGACTCAAGAAAGACTCAAGAAAGACACACACACACACACACACACACACACACACACACACACACACACACACCCCTGCTTATTTAATAAGAGCAAACTGTTTACATCCCTATATGGGAAGCTGATACCTGTCTGTAATCCCAAGCATGAGCAGCTTCCCAAAAGAATGCTACTGTGAACAGCTTTTAAGGTTCTGATTACACAGTATAGTGAACACTTCATTTATTCCATAACAAATCAAGACAAACATTCACAACAAATCTCAATATAATATTCACAACATTATATCTTATCACAGAAAATCACAACATAGTGTTCACAACAGTTTAACATTAAAAGGGACAGATAATTTTCACCAAAGTGGTCATCATATTTAGAACAATGAACAAAAGAACAATCATCTGATATCCCTATGGAGGTTTGCTTCCTTACTCAGTCATTCAGTTATCTTAAAATACAATAGTCATTCTTCCACTCATGGGTCAATCACAGGTTAACTTAAACAGTCACATATCTAGCAATTAGTCACTCAGGATCATTAATCCCTAAATGCAATCATTAGAAAATTACACAAACCCTCCACCCCTCAGTCTCTAATAAACTACAATTTCACCACCACATTCAATACCCAAGGAGAGACCTTTTCTCCATCTTGACTTGGGGTGGTCTCTCAGATTCCCTAGATCACCTTCCATGTTCCCAGCTCTCACCTGAATCTAACAGTCATCTGGATTCAGAAGCAGATAACTCCCAAGTTCTTGTCCAGTCCTTTGGGCAGTTCCTGCTACACACTGAAGTTCAGAGGCAGTTCCTGCTACACACTGAAGTTCACAGGGTCCAGCACATCGTAAAACCTTCACAACTTCTGTTCCTTGGAACTCGAGGATCAATCAAGCCACAAACAAATAAAGTCTTATCCCAGTCATGCTTCTTCAGTCCTCCAGCAGTTTGGCTGGTCCTAGGATCCAGAAGAAATCTCTGTCTTCCCTGCCATCTTCTTAGCAGCAACTTCAGCTTTCATCACATTCTGATCTCAAGGAAATCTTCTCTCAGTTCTCAATGAGATTCTAGATGCTCACTGAGAGAAACTCTCTCCTCCGCCAGGAGCCCATCAGGAGAACAAATTCTAATTCTGACTGTCTCTCTCTGGGGCTCTGCTTATATACACACAAAGCATTGGCTTCCTGTTTCAGGCAAACCATTCCTGTTTTGTCAGCAATAGGAGAAAGAGTTCACACCCTCTGCATCTTCACCAAAAAGGTTTGATTAGTTACTAAGGGCTAAGTACCTGCTTATTTGGCATAACAAAAAGGGGTCTTCAAATTCAAATTAATTACCATTACACTATCAATACTGAGGATTTTATAGGAATGGCCACACCTAGGAAAGGTGTAGATAAATGGAAGTTGTGGGTATAAATTAAACAAAATGATAATGAAAAAAACCTTATTAAGGGCTTCAAAGGGCCTGCAATGGAAGAAAAGGAAAGAATGAAGTGGAAACAGGTAAATTATGCCACTCAGAGAGACGTAAAAACATTATAGTAGAGGGAAAGAAGATAGGGAAATGAGCATTATATGAGCTTCATCCTCATTGGTTCTGGTATAAGGAGGAAATAACATAATCAGTGAAGTATAGGATATAGAAGAATAGACATAAAACCTGTTATAATAGAGAGAAAGAGGGGAGGGAGAGGAGCATCTGATGAGATCTATGTGTATCAATCTTGGTTCAAGGAAGAAATAACATACTA